>VXBW01001798.1:1416240-1468323 GCA_013400375.1 Thinocorus orbignyianus
GGCCGCCACGGGCGGGGTTGGGCCAGGGCCCTGGCCAGCTCCTCCCCGCCGTCCTACTCATCACTCCTGCCCCGCGGGTAGAGGTGTCCCGTCCCCAGGAATGGGAGTTTCGGGGTAAGGGGGTGCTGGGCGCCCATTCCCAAAGAAAGAGGGATACGGGGAGGCACCCTGAGAGGCGTCGGGGAAACAAATGCCGACCTGAGGGGAAAGGCAGGGAGAGAGGGGCCTTGCGAGGGGTGCTCGGAGGGCGGGGTGCCCCGGCGCCCCTTGCCTGAGGTGGCTTAGTTTGCTCAGCTGCTGCGGCGGCCTCTGCCATCGGCAGCCAGCAGCCTGGTCCTGCGAGCTGGGAAGGGGGAAGAGAAGGAAGGAGACAGGGCAGGAGTTACGCTCGGAGGAACGGGTTGGTCATGTCAGAGGGGTAAAGCTCCCCCTCCAGCTGTCGTGTCCATGAAGGCTGTCTTGACTTCGTGAGACAGCAGATATCTCATCTTCCTCAGTTACTGTCTTGCTACACCTTACTTGTCCTTGTTCCTTTTAGGAGTGGTTGCCTACCAAAATCTCTACACTCCTCCCATGGAACTGGGGCGGGATGGGAGTTCATGTTTCTGGACACTTAGGGTGCAGCTGCATTAGCATCAGTTTGGATCAGGAGAACATTAATCATTTAAGTGAAAACGCCTGCGCAGATCCAAGCAGGCTCTGAGGATAATTGCTTAGGGCTAATCTGAGCCCTCACACATTTACAGCATGGCCTCTAAGTTCTCACATCAGTTGTTTTCTTCTACAGATCTGCTCCTGCTCCATCACGCTAAAATGGACCTGACCCTATTGATCCGGGGTCTGCTCAGCTTTAATACCCACTTTGACAGGGCAGTTTTTACACATTGCTCTAAATACTGCCTGAGATCATCCCAAGTCCCTTGGCTAGCCAGGAACTTCATCTGAAGTTTGTATCGTCATCAGCAGAAGAGACTCCTGAGTAAGAAAGCTGGAGGTGCTGCTGGTTCTTAGCGCCCAGGGGCAGCAGCAAAAGCAGTTCCAGAGGTATAAAAGAGATTATCTTGAAGACAAGACCTGTTTGCATTACACTGCTTTTTAGAGTCAGTGAGTAGATTCAGGAACCACTAGAATAGATCTGGCTTTGTGTCAGGTAAGTGTTAAGAGATTTTTGAGGAAGGCGGGTGGCAATGATGCTGCTGTGCTCTGGCTATGTTTTGGCATGGTAGGAACTACCATGGTGAAACAGCCCTGAGGTGGTTCGTCTCAGTGGTCAGTCCAGCAATGGCAAGAGCCAGAGACTCGTGAAGGGACAACTATGGCCTCCCTCAATGATTTCAGCTCCTGTCATTTGCAGGAGGTTTATACCTCCTTATGAGAAGGTCTGTATCCACAAATGTAAACATTGTGCAGCTCTGGTTGTGTCATTTGTATGAAATCCTTAATGTGATAACTTCCACATTACCATCTTCTTCTGATTCAGAAGTTGAGTCTCCTTAGTGTGAGTTGTTAGTCTGCCTGCGTGGGTGAATAAATCCTCTTGTTATCTCAGGGAAACAGCAAACCAAGCTTCCGGCACTTTCTGTGCTGCCTACCCGCCTTAGTTCCGCTCAGGTAGGGATGTTCTGCAGCCCAGCATCTCTTGATGGTTTGGGCTATTGGTGAGCAGAGCTGCCTGAGGACAGGTCCTCCTATTTCAAAACTTCTTGTGTTAGCAGGTTCTTAGTTTGAATGGGAGCACAGAATTGAAGATTTACTGTGAAGACGAATGAACTCTGTGGGAAGGAGAAGAGTATTTACCCTAGGGCTGTCATACTCCCAAGTAGATGCTCGACCATCCATCCATCTCATCTAAATGGATTTCAAGGACTCTCTTTATTTGCCTAGGATTTCCAGACACCTGGTTTCACTGGTTTCGGTAAGAGGTGGGTCACAACTGCGCATGTGCTGTATATTCGTGGTGCATAGGCAACAGAGCACCAATGCTCCACAGAGCAAGATTCCTTGCAGGTGCAAGGCTGCCTGTCTATCAAGGAAGTCCAAGCTAAAAGTGAGGACACCCCCCCCCCGCAACCTCCCCCGAATCCTAGAAGGTTTCACAGAGCTGGGAGTGATTTTTAATTCCTACAGAGCTAGACTTGATGCTGGACAGTGATCTGCTGTCTAAAGGCTTAGTAGCTCACTAGAACATCCTAGGGTGTCCAGGCCCAAAGAAACACCACCGTTACAATGTCGGGGTAAGAAATGCTTTCTGGAAAAGTTCATTGCATAAAGATCAGTTATTTCTGGACAGCGGCTCTGCAGGTCCAGGAAAATGCTCTTCCCAGAGGTGCCCTGGATTCTTAGAGGAACAGGGCTCATTAACCAAGAAACAAACACCAGAATCATAAAAGCAAAAGCATGAATGGAATAGCCAGACTCACTTCACAGGGCTTTGATGGTTCATGGCTCTTACTCAAGACTTTGATAGTGACCCTTGGAGGTTTCATGGGTGTTTCTCCCAGATTATGGATGCAATTAAATCCATCCTTTGAGCCCCAACATGGCGCTCTCAGCCTCTTGTGGGGCTATGCTGGTGCGCTTGCTAACAGATTTCCTGGCATCCTTCCTGGCTCTTTGAGCAGGGTGTGGTTAATGGCTAACAAGAATCCAGCCGAGCAGATATGGTAGCATATTCCTGCAGAAAAGACAGCGACTGCAATGTAGATTTGTCATATCCAAATCTTAGATTCTATTTCTAGCACCGTATGGAAAGATTTAGTGAGGTTTCTCGGATAATTCATCTGCGAAATGGGCAAGTGATAATAGCTCACATCAGGGGACAGACGACTAATGCTGGTTATGAGCTACACAGAAATATGAAAGGTTTGCAATGTAAAAGCTGGGATTTGAACGTATGGATGCTCATTTACAGCTGAATGTTTTTCCTCACACAGCTGGGCACCTTTTGAAAGATTTTTTTTCCTTTGTCACATACATAAATATTTGTATATGATATTTTCCTTGAGAAAAGGAAGTAGCAGGGTAGGCTTGTCAAATGCATGGTTGTTATGAAGCTGCATGCTATTTAGCAGAGGTGTATATATCCTCCTGCTTCCCCCACGCCCCTGCCCACCCAATGTAATGATTTGAGTGTTCTTCTCTTCTGTATGTTGCTGACCCCTTTTTCATCCCTCCTGCCCTTGTGGCCTCACTGATATACCAGCATAGTGAGTTCCAATCTGCAAAGGATGTAAAAATGTCACTTCAGAATTTAATTGCACCACTTTCCAAAATTACTGAACACTTACTTGTTTGCTCTCATACACAGAAAGGGTAATTAGGAGCTCTTGAATCATTAATCTGGGATGAATGATTTATTTTCTTTGGATTTGTAACACAGAATTATGACTTTATTTTTACTACCTGTTCCTCTAACTCATTTAGCTGTTTCTGAGGTTTCTCAAGACCAGAACAATAATTTTTTTTTAATTCAAAAGTAGGCTGGGATTTCAGGAGTACCGCTGACATGCTGGATGCAGCAGGCCCGTGCCAGGGAAGCTTTCTTGCTCCCAGCTGGTGTGGTGGCCCCTCAGGAGCCAGTGTCACTGTTACTGCTGTTCAGCTCCGGGACCTCGCCTCCATACAGCACATGGACAAGCCCAAAGGAGGGATTTCCCAGCACAGGAGCCTGAAACAGGCGCTTGGACACCAGCAAGCTGGTGCTGAAGCATTGAGGAGCTGGGGTTTCTCCTCTCTTGCTTCTTGGTTCCTTTCCAGCGAGGCAGTCTCTGCCATCACCTCTTATTCTACTGTTCTCTAATTCCCCAAATCTGGAAGCACCTCTTTCTAGCCAAGCTGGCTAGAAAATGAACAGGAGGAAAGCCAAAGACTTCTTCAGAGGGGATGCTGAGGAAGGATGTTGACCCACATGAGGCAAAGGCAGCGCGCTATGGTTTGGGGGTGTTGCTTGGATGTGAACGTGCCAAGAAACCCTGAAATCCCTCCTAGGAAGCACACACTTGGGAATATTCTCAGAAAGGAACTAATCCAGAGCTGAGCATCTGCAAGGGTCTGGTACTTCTACTCACTTCTCAGAAGGGCAGATAGAAGCTACTCTGTCTCTGCAGCTGCATTAGGCTGATGAGACACTAATGGATGCTGAAAACTGTTCTTCCCCCCCACCCCCCCCCGCGAGATAAATAGAAATCAGAAGAGGCTGAAGTGCACAGCTTCCTCCCTTCTAGACCTTGGGAATATGTGGAGAAACACACAGGGTCATTTGGCTCTGAAGGCCGAGGGATGTGAGTGCTCCGCTGCAGAGCCCGCGGGGAGCATGAGTCACATGGACAGCCTCGGCAGATCCAGGCTGACAGCATCCACCGAATCACCGCCTCCCCTTGCACTCAAAGGGCAGAAATAAACTGGGAAGCAGGAGGGGCTTGGTGAGGTAGGGCTATGGGCCAGGGTTATTTCAGCCCCTGCGTTTTTGGTTCAGCAGAACTGGACAGGGCAGTGCAGCCTCAGCTGTGTCCAAGGCCCTTCCTTCGCTTGGAGCAAGCGGGTCTGTGGGTCCTGACAGGGGACCCTGCATTGTGCATTCATTCCAAAGGAATGAAGCATGTGCTTTTTCCCTTCTGCAGCCCAGAAATGTGGGGAGCAGTAGTACCAGAAAGACCAACACATTAGGGAAAATCAGCATTTTTCAGCTTTTTCTAAACTCTGGCTTTCTGTGATGTTTCCACATCATTGCACAGAGCTCTTGCTGCTGTTGTCATTTTGTATGTATTGCCGTGTAACTCCTTCTGAGTCCTGCCATCATCTCAGGGCTACTCTGATGAGCTGCCACCACATGATAAAATATGTCTGTCATTGTGTTTGCTGCTTTGTAGAGTTGTGTATCAGTCTGGTTTGCATCACGCAGAGGAATTATTCCATTGCTCAGTGTAGATACCCTGCTGAACAAAGGGAGAAGTCTCCTCAGCACCTCCCAAGAAGGAAAACCAGGGTACATGCAACACGGCCCGTAAAGCCCTGGGAAGGGACCACACAAAAGTGATCTGATAGGGACACCTGGCTTCTCATCTCTGTCTTTTGTTTTGTGCAAGCTTGTTCTTATCTGGTCTGAACCTCCACCTCTGTACTGCCTTGAAGCCCACACTGAAGCTTTTAGTATTACACTCAGACGGAAAGCAGAACCCATCTAGGACTTGCTCTGTGGATGGCTTTTCTCTCAATTAGGGCAGTCTGTGCATCTAGGGAACAAAGGAGGTCATCATGTGAAAAGACGGGAGAGCTGCCAAAAAAGGAGATTCATGAGCTCGGAGCCTAGACTAGTTTGTGCTTAGAGGTGAATTTCAAGTAGAGTAGGGCAGGGTCATGATTGCTGAGATCAGGAGCCCTGCTGAGGAAGGATGCAGCATTGAGGAAGGCTTACTACTCTTATTACAATGATCCAGATGAGAGACTGGGAACTCTGCATCTGTGGACCCAGCAGTGATTTTACAGGCATCCCAGTGGCAGCCTCAGGTCCGCTGTAATGTCAGCCAGGCCACCTGCAAACAGGTGGAGGGATCTCCTGCATCAATGGTGGGGCTGTGAGCCTGACCATGCTTCGCAGGTTGGTCCCAGCTGTGAATGGGGACACAGACTTTGGTTGCTTGTGAGGACGCAGCGTGCATCCAGCCCTTGGAAGAAAGCAGAATGGGGGTTGCTGAGCTAAGGGTCTTGCACCCACAGGACAATCCTCTTGCTGAAAAAAGTCAAGGTTTGTGTTTTTAGGTACAGAGGTGGTTGGTTCAGTTGCCAGTGCCTCAGGTGAGCACCTGAACTGTTGGAGATGGCAGCAGTGCTGGAGGACCTCATGATGGATGCTCAGCCAGCATGTTACTTTGTGCCACCAAGGGATATGGTGGTACAGGATAATCCTTCTGCTCCGGACACCTATGTGAGTGGAAAGATGAGCAAACTTGGGTACTTGAGGAGTTATTTAAGGAGAAGGGCCTGGGCTGCAAGAGCAGAGGTTGTTTTTGGTTGATGGGACTATACCAAGCACTTTGTCATGATCATGATATCAACCACCACTGCCCTTGTGCTCGTTTTCCCTCATGTAGCTCCCAAAACTGACCTCTCCTTAAGCCGTGATGATGCCTTGTTTAACAGACTGATGGGCCTCAGATGGCTCCCAGGTTACACTGGCAGTTCAGGCACAGGACAAGAGCGGGATGAGTGACTGCATGCACTGCGATACGAACCACGGCTTTTCCAAAATTAGTGGAGCTTTGTGTGCACAAGCACAAGCTATGGGAAGAAAAAGGGCATTAGCATGAGCCTTCGTTGCTCCTGTTTGTGTGAGGACGATGGTGGCCCACACCTGCTGCCACAGCTGCCTGGGGCTGCATCCCCACTCCAGGGGTGAGATGGGGTTGGGGGGGGAGGGAGAAAATTTCCCCCATCTCACAGGTGTTGTCTCTGCCTTTGTTGCCACCTGTCTTTTCACCCTCAACAATGGTGGGATGCTGGCATGTCTGCTACAGAGAAACCCCCTCCTCCAGTGCTGGGGGGTCCTGCGGGTGGGGGGGTGTCTGCTCTGTGGGGAGCCCTTCCCACAGCCCAGAGCCCCTTTCTGCCTCTCCCCAGTGAGCCCAGTGCAGGAGAACAGACCTGGAGTGCAGCCAGTGGCAGCTGTAGGTCCTCAAGGCCTTTTTGACCCGCCGCTAGCAGACAGTAGAATAACTTCTATAAACACAAGGCTTCTGTGTACATATTTTAACAGTATTTTTCTTTCAGGATATTCTGGCATCTCTGCAACATGCTGTTACTTCCATCGTAAATGTTCTGGGCTTTTCACTCCCTCTTCCCATCTTGAGACAACAAGGAGCCATTTTCGGTGGCTTTCTCACAAGCATCTCTTCTCTACATTCTTCGGGGTACACTCCAAGGCTGGTTTGTTATCCTACGAAATGACTTTGTCACCTGCTTCCCAAATTTACCTTCTAGATCAACATCCACAACTTCTTCAGGCTCTGATTTCCAGAAGCCACTGGTATCCTGGACTGCCTTCCTGGCAAAATTAGTCCTGAATTTGCCCACTGCTAATGGTGGTTTCAGTTGTGCATTGGTTTGTTGTGGAAGAGGTGAAGACCACAGTCTGAGGGATGGGGCTGGGGGACACTGCAGGGCTCTGACTGCCCAGGAAAGGCAAATGAGGATGGACAGATCTCATGGAGAGCAAAGGGCTGGTGTGTCAAGGAAGGCTCATGGCAGCCAGGGAGGTGGGAGCTAGTGAGAATCAAGATTCCACATCCTGGCAGGAAAGGGAGAAATGTGGATTTGAACCAGATGAGAGTGCCTTAGAAAAAATTTAGTCCAGCTTGCAAAAATACCCAAACATCATAAAACCAGCTCCAAAGTAATTTATTGTAGCTCAGGCAGATAAAAGAAGCACATAAAATCAGTTCCACGAGGTCAAATCAAATGCATGAACAAAATACAAGTATGTATATGTATATATATGTGTATGTTCTATTCAGTATCTCTCATTATAGAGCTGAGGATCAGTCTTCCCCCTTAAGGGTCTTGTCCATCGGCTCCTTGCCAGACAACATCCCTCCATAGCAGTAGATTGGGGGAATGATGAGGGAATAAAGAATTACATCAAAACAGGAGAAAGGGAGATGGATTCACAGAGTGCTGTGGGCAGGTAGGTGTTTAGGTACAGGCAGAGACTTCATCGAACCTTCTGACTCCAGTGCCGCAATGCTACTTTTTCAGCCGGCTGCAAGAGAAAAGTGTTACGTGAGCAGCAGTGCTGTAGAGGTGAAAGGCTCCACTTGGTTACCTTAGAGCCAGCCAACCCCCACTTTTTTCACTTATTGCAGAGAATGACTGCTTGCCCCTGTGGCCGAGGCTGCAAACAGTTACTTGTACATCCACACGGCTGCGGTTTGGGCTTCCGTTACACTGAGCTGCTTACTTGGCAAAGAGAGTTAAAGAACAACTGTATCAGCACTTGTATTACACAGATTTGCCTAGTTTTTGGTGCAGCAGTTGTACAGGCTTTGTCGTCTTCTAATGGGGGTTATTTTTTAACCTTGGTAAAAAGGTAGGTGAATTCTTTTGACACACGTTGCGCTAACCAGCTCTCCACTGCATATACATCCCAGCTATGAAATAACATTTGTGAATAAACGTTCTCACTGAATTCTCAGTGACAGTGAAAATAAGTAAAACTACCACAATTTGCCACTGTCACCAGTGAAAATGAAGCAGAAGTACAGCTCTGTACCTCTGCATTCATTGAATTAGTTTGTGCATCATCCTAGCTCTCCCCTTTCACTGATAGAAATAGCTCCCAGTGTTTCCTCACAGCTGCTGTAATGCCTGATATCATAATAAGCTTAAAGACCTGGGAAAAGGCAGCTATTCTGCTGAGAAATCCTTGCTCCCATGAGACGGGCCAGGACACGATAGTGTATTTCATATCACCCAAGGCCTTTAGGAGAGGGCATGATTCACAGTGTGCTGTGGTTTTCTCCTCTTTTCCCTTGTTCCCATGAAGGTATTGGCAATTTTCACAGACTGCAGTCAGGAACTGTGCTAGCAGAGCTGGAATCACATTATGGACATGATGGATTTTGAAAATTTAGGTTTAATCTTTGAGCCTGGTTCTGTGCCTTCTACCAGAAGGTCCCAGATCTGCTGTGGAACCCATCAGAGCTCTGCAACTCCTGCTTAGGTTTGGCCAACTCCTCTTCAACGACAAGGTAAATAAAATGAAAACTCTCTGCCCAGAAGTTTCCCAGCACAGTGCTACTATGGGTTTGGAGCGTAACAGGAAATTCATTAAATACAGCTCATAACTCTTAAACGTGACTTAACATGGGTAAGAGCTGAAAATGATGAAATGCAGCTGTACTGTAGCACTAAGCAAGCTCAAGTTCCATTTTTCCCTGCTTGACCATCAAGCTCCCCTGTCCTGGAAACAGAATCTTTTTCCCATTCCAGATGCCCTCATTGCCACTTACTGTTGACACTGACAAGTCTTGTTTTCCAGCAAGTATTGTCTTGCTCGTGTCATTCTTCTTGCCCGTTGCTGCCAGGAAAAAAGGGATAAATAATGATTGGATATTTTCATGCTTCACATGCTTTCTTCTGAAGTGGTAGTGGCAGCGGTAGTCTGACATCTGCAGACTGTCCGCCTCTCACGATTTGCTTTGAGTCTAAGGGCTGACCCTTTATCTGTTCCGCCCTGCACCCAGACAGAAAAATCAGACTCCTCCTATGGTTTGGGGAGACTTGTCATCTCATCATCTTTCACAGGGACCAGGGCACTCACCCTTCTTTGTTGCCAGCTTTTACTGCTGATGATGCACAGGCACGCTAAGCCAAACACCAGCATGCTGCCTGCAATACTTGTTCCAATTACCACATAGCTAATCCAAACAGAAGCTTCCTCTGTGGAAGAAAAAAAAAATAATTCAGTGACAGATTGAAAAAGAATTGTAAGGCTTTTGAGTGGAGGCAGGCATGTTATGCTAATTTCCATACCCACGGGGTAATTAAGGCTGATCTTCATGTCATTGTCTTCTATGAGGCGACAGTTCCACAGACCTGCAGCAGTGACATTCACTTCCACTTTTGCTTCGTTCTGCTTTGACTTCTTGATGTCTGCCTTAGTCCCATTCACGCGTTCCCAGAGCAAGTGGGCGTTGGGTGGGAGTGGACTAGAGACCTGGCAGATCAGGGTCATCTTGGCCCCTCTGGGGAGCGGCCCAACAGGGTTAGCAGAGACTGTGAAGATAAGAAAAGGACATGTGAGTGAGAGGATGGGAAGATGGGTCCATTCATACTATTGTGGCTTCCAGGTTTCTGCAGTTCTTCATCTCTTGACCCACTTCTCTTTTTCTCACCTTTCATCACCACCAGCTCAATCATGCTCTGTGTGTGTCTTCTGTTGTACGCCAGCTGACACTGGTACTGCCCAGAATGGTCGAAGCGGACTTTGGACAGTTTCACTTCTATGTTGCTTTCAGGTTTCTTTTCAGGTATCTCAAACCAAAAGTGGCTGCTTTTTTGGGTCTCATGCTTCTCTCCCTGTACTGTGACATTGAAATCAAGTAGCTCATGAGGGGTTGCACTTTCCTGTTGTTTCCATTTCAGTTGTCCTTTGAAACCTTCTTTCCATATTATCTTCTGGAAGTTCAGATGCCATGACAAGATGACAGTGCTATCAACAGTTGCATACTTTCTTTCCAAGCCTGGATTCTGAAAGCCTGAATTCAGAAGAGACAAGGAATACAGAGACAAGGAAAGCCATGGCTATACTTCCCCACGTCCACCCTTGATCTGGAGAGGTGCACGCTGTGCTCAGTTGGAAGAGGACTCAGTGAAAAGCCATGAAATACCCTAGGAAGCATAAACAATTAGAGTCTGATGGTAGGTTCAAAGAGATGAAGCTTCCAAGCTCACCAGAGCTGAGAAGAACAGACTCCAGGGAGAGGGAGATCTTTTAGGGCAAGCCTGGAGAGGAAAATGAGAGCAAGTGTGGGACAGAGTGCAGGCAGCAGAGCAATCCCCAAGCTGCAGTGTTGGAAGCCCTGGGAGATTGACCCCGGGGCAACATTGCTTGGGATGCTGGAAAGCAAAAGCTCAGCTCATGAGCTGGAGGGAGAACTGGTTCCTGAGCCCGTATGTGAGTTACATTTTTGTTGTTGCATACCTAATACCTTCACATCAAAGGTGATGTTATGATTAATCAATGGAGAGACTGAATGGACACGACACGTCCAGGTCCCACTGTCCGTAGCCTCCAGTTCCTTTAACTCCAGTATGTATTTTTCAGGGGTCTTGTTTTGTAAGAGTTTTGGTCTTACTGTGTTATTCTTACTGTTAAAAAAGGCGATGTTGAGATGAGGTAGAGGATGGGATGAATTTTGCGTTAAAGTCAGCTGGGGCACTTCATTTGACAGAAAGTGCCCACCCGAAGAAATTGTCACTGTAAAGAGAAAGAGTACAGCGAGTAAGTCAACTCTTTGTCCTGCGAGAGAGGGATGAGTGTCACAGTAAAAAAGAATATGGAAAACTTTGTGCCCTGGAGATGTAGGAGAAATTAATTATGATAGTCCAGGCCAGAAGAAATGGCAGCTGGATAAAGAATCCCAGCAGAGGTGTCTTTCCAAGATCTACAGTCTCGTCATCTCCTCTCCCCTTACCTTCTCATGGATAAAAGACCTCTAATCACTCACATTGAAAGACATGCAGTGAGATACTGACTGTATGAGAGCCACATTCGCAGGTGTAGATGCCAGCATCGGAGAGCTTTAGGTCTGACACCTTCAGATCTTTACTACTGGGGATGATTTCAGATCGATCGGTCATGGTAGCTTTGCCTTTTGAAACAATAAGCTTGGTTAGGAGGAAAGAGGTTTCTCAGTCATATAGTGGGGAGAAGGGGTGATGAATGGGAAACCTTACCTTTCAAATGGCTAGTTGTATACCTCCTTATGACAACCCTATAGTACTTCCAGGTCACACCTGAGTCTGTAGATATTCCTTTACACTTCAGGATCACTGTCTGGCCTGCAATCCCAATCTGTAGTAGTTCGTTTTTCTGACCCATAATGGGGATCAGACCTGAAAGTCAATACCCACCAGAAAGGCACAGATTCACTTTCTGAGGGGTGGCTCAGTGAATGCTTCCCATCCCTCCAGAAAGATGCAGACGTTTCTCTTCTGTTTTCCACATACTGGGAAGATTATTCTCAGATTCTGAATTTTTCACTCCTTTGTCTCATCAATCAATCCCTTTTCTTTTCAGCTGCATAACTTCCCTCCCCTCCACTTTGGGCTCTTTACCCACCTGATGGCTATTCTGTTTCACATACATTCAGAAACAGGGAAAATGCCAGTGTTTGTGGTGGATTCGCCATCATTTAGAATTCTGAGATGTCCACAGATTTACTGAAACAACTTTTTTCCACTGGACAAGATGTAGTTATCCCACTGGTGGCAAAGGCAGAACAGCATACACCAGCCCTCCTTTACTTCTCAGTCAATACCTGAGGCAGCACTAGCAAATATGCTCAGCCCTTTCTTCCAATTTTTGCATGGATCTAGACTTGAAGTCCAGGAAAATGAACGGACAAAGTAAAAAAGAAATAAGAGGGGTGGCCTAATGCCAGGTTCCTGTTCTTGGAATCAGGGCTGTGTGACAGGAAAAGAAGTAGGATGTGTAAGGCCGAAGAAACATTAGGAGTGGTGTCTTGGAAGAACCACGGCTTCCTTCACTGTGAAGAGGATTTCTGCAGGAGGCCCTAAGGAGGAGACGGAGTTGCCAGAGGTACAACTGGGAATAAGAGGGTTAAGTTCTGCTGTTAAGTTCTCAGAGGTGCCTAACCTGCGAATCCCCCAGGTGACCCTAGTACAGAAAGCCACGGCAATACAAAACAAAAAGTTTATGTGAGTTTAATGGAGTGCTTTCCCCGAGTTACATATTCCTTCTAGAGCATGGGTAATCTGCAACATCACCAATACAGGTTTTCAATAATCACACACTGGACCGCAGAAAATGGTGCATTTGTCTTAAAACGTGAAATTATAAATGCTATTAACAAGAGTTGGTATCTTTTGCTTTGCTTTTGGTGCTAAGGTGCATAAAACATTTCCAAGCTTTCCTCTGCAATCCGAGGAATGAAAGCCCAGTATCTGAGAATACTGAGAATAAAGTTTAACCTTACTCTTTTCTTGGAAAATGAGCACTTGAAGTCCACCTAGTCTTATAACATTAGCAATCAAACTGAACAAACAGGTAGCATCACATTTGTAAAGATAAATCTGTGATGAGAAACACACAAGTTTCTGCCTAGGCAGCTGGAGGGAGTCCGGAGGGCAGTATTTTTCACTCTGTGCTCAGTGTGCAGAATCTGGGCTGTGCGTGGCTCAGAAAATGTCTCTGCCCAAAGGACAAGTCCCCTCATCAAGCATTTCTTTATATTCATACAATTTTTGTGAACTTTGGCTCTGAATCGCACAATGCCTTCCCTAGCTGGTGGTCTTGTTCTTTCATGGCAACATTGTCTGAGACATACTCTGGTGTGCTATCACCCTTATGCACTCACTCCTGCATCTCTACAGGGCAGCACCCCAAAGCTGGTGATGCTCCAGACACCCCAGTTTCATCTGGCAGGCTCAGCAGGCAGGCGGGGAACAGCCTGAGTCCCAGGGCTTGAGCTGCCCGTGCTGCCTCTGAATAACAGGGTACGGATGTAGGGAGCCCCTCAGCTTCTAGCCCCTCTGTCCTAATCTCCACTGCATGGTCCCCAGAGGGCTGTTGGGCAGTGCAGGTGGGCCAGATAAGGTAAGAACAGTACTGTCACAGCTGCATCACTGAAATGAAGCTGCTCTAAGCCGTGTGAGCTATGTTATATTGCAGATCCGGAGGAGCCTAAAATCACCCCAAAAGTTGGAAAGGCTGTAAGAACTGGGGAAGGTTCATTAAGCTGAGGACTCACCCAGGTGCAGAACCAAGAAGATGGCAAGCATGCTGCTTGCCACTGTGCTGCATGACTTCATCGCTGCAGGAATGCTCCTCCCTGCTGCGGACCGCAGGGCTGGAAATCCTGTCGCTGCCAAGGGATGCTATCCTGGAAGACCCAAATGCTTTGTTAATAATGGTTTATTTGCAGACCTCAGTGGATGGGGCCCATTTTCCCAGTCAGTATCCACCATCCTTCAGTGCAGCCAAGTGGAAACTCGTTGGTAAGTCACCTGAGCCCTGTGTTTCAGAAAAGAATCCAGCTGTAGTGTTCCCTCTAGAGTTTGGTGTTAAATGTTTTGTTTTACTCATCCCTAGGTTTCTGGCATTTACTGGACTGCAGGTGTTTATACTGCCAAGAGTTCTGTGCTTTTTTTAATTGTCTGTGGTGGGTTATCATCGCTCTTGGAGCAATTAAGGCTAAACACATACAGGGCTGCGTTAACAAGAGCACAGCCAGCAGGATGAGGGAAGCAATCATTTCCCTCTATTTGGCACACCTGAGGTCTCATCAAGAATAGAGGATCCAGTTTTGGGTCCCTAATACAAGATGGATGCCAGCAAAAGGGACAGAATCCAATGGAGGTCTACTGGGATGGTGAGGGACTGGAGTGTGTGATATACAGGAAGAGACAAAAAGCTGGGTTTGGCAGGAGAAGAGAGCCAAGGTAAGATCTTTTTCAGTCTCCCTCTAACTAAAGGATATTACCTAGGAGAAAGAGCCGCATTCTTCTCAGCGGTGCACTGGAGAGGAGCACAAGGCAGCAGCCTCAGGTTGCAGCAGGGATCTCCTGATTATATATAAGGAAAAATTTCCTCCCACTGAAGGTAATTTAGCATTGGAATAGATGCCAAGAGATGCTAGGCAATCTCCACCCTTGGAGATGTGCAGAGGTTCCCTGAGCAATGTGTTGTAGTTTTAGAGTCAGGCTAACTGTGAGCAGGAGGTTGGACTGAAGACCTCCAGAGGTCCCTTGCCATCTACATATTTCTGTGCAACTTTGGGATTCTATGATTAAAGCCATCTTTAGGCTCTTATTAATATTTTTGCTTAGTTTTATTTTTGTCTTCTTATTTCTTACCTTAAAAATCTCAATAACCACCAAGTCTGGTGTTGTTGGAAAGACTTGCTTGAATTCCTAGGACTATTTAACAAAAAGTCTGGGGAAAAGGGAGGAATGAGGTCAAAAAGAAGTTGCATTGATGGTAACAGAACCTTAACTGAGAACTGGGAGCTAACTGTCATGTTACGGTGAGTTATCAAATTAGATGAAGTATCTGACTGTCGCAGAGACTGGGGGCTGGTACCAGCTGCAGCTGAGTGGGCTGACAAGGTGAAGCAGACCATGGCTGCTGGTTTGAGGAGACTACCAAGCCCTAAACCAAGCCATATATCACAAAAGGGAAGACAAGCAGGTTAACCAGTCAGGAAAGCAAGCAGAAAATGGTGAGGTGACTTCACCTTTCTGAAAGCAGGCACTCCCCATGCCAAGAGGCCCTTGGGGTGGGCTTTTTCTCTTGCTTGTACAAAATGTCAGCCCTACGAGCACTTGTCCATGGCAGGTATCCACCATCCCTCAGACAGAGGGCCTCTTGCAGCCAAGGTGGCTGAGCCAAGAGGGGATGCTGAAAGTACCAGGGATCCAGCTGAGGAGGCACTGGGGCAGCTCAGAAGCATTCCACCTCCAAGTGATAGCAGTGTTTGGGATGAGGCAAAGGCTGGAGAATGCCAGGTTTGTGAAGGGGAGCTGGGGGGGTGCTGTGTGAATGCTGACAGGATACAGGCAGGTCAGAAAAGGTTTTAAGGGCATAGCTTAACATATAAGGCAGGAAGTTCAAGCTGGAAATGCTTCTAGAAACATGCGTAGGATGAGGAGGAGTACTAGAGTTACAACGTGTAACAGAGAAAGTAGTGTAAAGAAAGGGGGTATGGGGTCATCAGGAACCAGAGAACTTGGGGAGCATGGGGGGATTGTACAGAAAGCATGTGCTTCCTCTAAAGCAAGAGAGGCTTCATTTAAACTAAACCGGAACCTGGCTGCTGACATATAAGGTAAGAAATTTTTCAAACAGAGGCTGGGAAGAATCCAACAAATATAGATGAGCCTATTATGTGGGCTGAAGCACCCAAAACACAGAAGCTTCTCAAGTGAAAGGTCAGACAGAAGCTCACAAAGCTCAAGGGACAAGAAGTGGGAAGCAAGCTAAACAAACCAAGTCCTGTTTTAATGGAGTATGGAAAAACACTATGGATGCTAGCAATGCAGAAGGTCAAATACCAGAAGCAGAACCAGTAAGTAGTGGGGATGTGGAGAAGAGATCCAAGCCCAAGGGGTTCTGGATTCCTAACAAAAAAAATTCACACCAGATTTTAGAGAAGTCAGTAGTACAACTGGTGGGAAGGTCACTCAGCTCTAGCTGATAATAGAAATCTCCTTTCATAGGTAGCTTGATAGACTGAAAACTGGAGTCATAATGGGATTGAACTCAAAAGAAGTACAAGAATAATTTTATACAATATTTACATGTACTATGTGCACTATTAAATAGAGTATGTTCTGTTAGAGGATAACTTAATATTGAAATTAATTTAAATGACCAGAGCACATGAAACTATGACAGAGTAGATGAAAACATCAGCGCTACATTTACAGGGAGATCAAGTCAGCCTAACCAACAATCTGACAGCCAGACAGATGCACACATGAAAAAAAACATGCATAAAGCTAGGCAGAAGCCATGTGCACCATCGGAAGAGACATAGATGGCAAAGGCACAGTTAGAGAAGATTTGTGGTTTGCCTCGCGCAAAGCAAAAAAACCCATCCCATCCCCAGGGAATATCTGCATGAGCTGTTTAGTGCGAAAACAGCAAAACAAAGGAGTCAGGGTGTGTGATTGGAGACCACTTCTAGCAAGATGCAGTAGCAGTGATCAAGCAGTTTGCTGGGCGACGCTACAGAATAAAGGAAGGGGGAACACCAAAGCATCTGTATGCATCTCACTCCCAAGAAATATCTACAACTGAGAACTGGCATAGGGCCCTGGGTCCATTCCTGAGACGACAGAAGAAACCTCGTCCCCACTGTGAACACTGGTGTCACCTGTCCCAGTGGGAGCAGCAGGAAAAGTCAGCCCCCACTTTAAAGTAGTATCTACAAATTAACCAAGTCAGTGCTGGGTTTCAAATATTTTAAGTCATTAAACTTTATGTAAAATCCTAAGCTAATGGAACAGGTAAAAATTAATGAAATTGCTGAGTCACACCCCATCATTTTGTTTTGGCTGGGAATCTCTATTTTCCTGTTGTCTTATGGCTTTGGCTTGTTCTTTGCCTTCTTGCTACCTGGATACTGAGAAAAAACAACGCAACTAGAGCACCGTGGGACTGGTGAACTGCTGACCTTGTGCCACTTGATAGGTGCAGATTGATGCACCTTTGTTTTTCCGTTTCTTCTCAAGGTTTCACCTGTTCTGCATTGCATTCCTACTTCATTCACACTAATCTTTGTATTTCTGTGTCAGATCTCTACAATATGATGTTTGCCACCTACACGTTACAAGTCAGTGGGGAAAATGGGTTGCCTTCAGCCAGAATTTCTTTCATACACTTTCTCTCCCCCTGTTTATCTCTACTTCTCACGAGTGCCACTTTGTATTTCCCCCCTGTCTTTCTATCCCCTTCTGTGTCCCTCCAGGTCAGATCACAGACAGTGCTGTTCTGGAGTTTCCAGATCTCGGCGAGCAAGGCTCTGCTATGTTAACTGAGCAAGTTGCTCTCATTAGCAGATGCCTGTAGCAGACCCGCAGCCTCCTTACAGGCAGCCCAGCTGCATCCTATGGTGGTATTCATAAATTAAGTGGTGTCAGGGAATGTCCCCAGGCACTGGAACACGCTCATCAGTCCTGTTAAATTGCTAGAACATTTCCTGACATATTTTTGGCCCAGGACAACTCTTGCTCTCCTGAGCAGCTACCAGGATGCATTTAGGTGTTAGCAGGGGCCAGGGACCACTCCCATTAGGTGTCTGGCATGTAGCCAGTTCATTTTAGAGGTTAAGTGAGTTTAATAGCCCAGACCATCTCATGCCAGTTGGCCTCTGTGCCAGAAACAGTCCAAGCATACTTGATTTATTAGCACATCTAGCGACAGAGGAGCAGGGCTCTGTCCCAAGTGAACATTGATTTCCATTTCATTTTAGCTTCCCCCTCTTATTAAACTGGTTTAATTTCCTTCTTGACTTCTTTTAATAAGCCCTGCCTCTCTGAGGGATAGGAAGAGGAGAGCTGAGGTACTGAGCAGTCTGGGGGATGATGCCTGCAGGACCAGGTCTGGCCTGGAGAACATCTGCTTGGGAGAGGGGCTGGCAGCCCCTTGCTCCCTCCGGCACTGAGCCCCAGCGGGCGATAGCTGCAGAGAACTCTCCTGGAGGCTGGCACCGGCATACACAGGAGGAAACCAAAATTAAAAAAAAAAAAAAAAGAAAAAGAAAAAACCCACCCAACCAAACAAAAATACCCCCAAAAACACAACCCCAAAACTCAGAAACCGCTCCTGATGCAGAGAGGGCCATCTCCTCCTCTCTGTGCGCTTTCATGCCGTGCGGTTTTCTTGTTTTCTTCTCTCACCCTTGCTTGTGGCTGCGCTTTTTGATCTGGCGGCAGCAACTCACTCTGCCGGGGCTGGGGGGTGAGGCCTCCCAGCCATCTGCACCCCGAGGCCTCCCCACCTCAGCCTCTGCCGCCGCTGGGCTGCCCTTCCCCTGGCCATGGCTGCCAGGCCAGAGCTGAGGGAGGCAGCTGCCTCCTGTCCCTGCGCATCACTTTGGCTTGGCTGCAGGGCTCTGGGCTACATAAATAACCTCTTTTGGTTATTTTCCTCAGTTTCAACATCTAAAGCAAAGCCGATACGTAGTCGTTTCTTTGAAATTAATAATTAATGTTAAAGCAAACACATGTGAGCTGCAGCAGGGTAAGAGGCCATCCCTAGAAGTGTTCAAGGCCAGGCTGGATGGGGCTTTGAGCAACCTGCTCCAGTGAAAGATGTCCTTGCCCATGGCAGGGGCGTTTGAACTTGATGATCTTTAAGGTCCCTTCCAACTCCAACTATTCCATGAAATGCAACAAAATTAGCCAGCAGAGAGCAAAGAGACAATAGCAGTGAAGGCCATGTCATGGGCCCTGCTGTCCCTCCCTAGACTGGCCAACTCTGCCCCAATTTCCCCTAGGGCACTTCTGGCCATTCATCTGAGAGCGGCGACCAAACCTGAGAGCTGCTGCGAGATGGAGCTGCTGGGGCAGGGGCCACAGGGCATGGCGGGTGAGACTGCTGATCCCTCACAGAGAGAGGTCCCACCATCAGGAGGCCACTATCTCAACACCAGCTGAGCTCTCTTCATCCCTGAAGTCCCCATGGCCTAGCCGTGTGCCTGGATCCATCTCCCATCTGGAGGCCAAGATAAGTGGCTCCATCTCAGCAGCCCAGGCAGATCCCTGCAGCCTGTAACCTCTCTGGCAGCTTAAGAGGACACCAAGACCTGCCTTTGTCTCACAGGCATGTCAGCACTTGCTGTCTGAGCTTTCCCCCTTCCTCTTAACCCCCGTCTTTCCTCCTAAACCTCCTCTTTTTGGCTCCACAAACAGCCTGCAGTTTGCACCTGTAGTCCAGGGGTGACTTTCGGAAGATACTGGAGGCTATGACTAGCAAAGGCACTGAGATCCCTTCAGAAGGCAGGTCCTCCATCACCCTCCCAACCCATGTGCATGCACGGGATGATGTTCAGGTATCATTAACACCGCCGCCAAAGTGGGAACAGTGAGATCTTGCCATGCAGCATACTTGATGTGCAGCCCAGACTGGAGAGGGTTCTATATACATATTGATGACAAGGTCAGCACAGCAAAATGGCGTGTACTCGCCTATCCAGAGCAAAAATGCCTCTGTTACATCTAAGGAGCCCAAGAGACACCCCTCCTTAATTTTACCCAGTGAATACGGGATCCCTGTGCAAGGCTGTGGCAGTTCGTGTGGACAGTGTCCCTGGGTGCTCAAGAACCGCTAGCAGGAAGGGGACAGATGCTCAGTTTAGATGAGACAAGACCTGCTGTATTACAGACAGCTTTGGCAGCCATGTTTGTGAAATGCTGGGGAGGATAAAGGAAAAGTCTGTGAACTGATTTGTGGCTAACACGCACCAGCGACTTAAGAGGACTGTTTAGTTTATAGTGGAGAACATTAAGCGATAACCTGAGCTCAGCCTTAACACACCATGTAGAGAAATATCTGAGGTGGCTGATGAAGGTTGAGTAGGATATAACACCTGAAAGTTGAAAAATTCAACCAGAAATGAAACTTCCATTTTCAGCAGTGCAGCAGCCTGTGGAAGGGTAAGGCAAGTCTCTTTTTTGTTGTCTTTAGATCAAAAGGACCCCTCTTTCTCCAAGAAACGCTGCTTGCTAAGCCGTAAACTAGTGGATTGGGCTGCATCAGCAGCCGGTGTCAGGCAGTGAGACAGTCAGCCTGGATTAGCAGAACAGACCCCTCCAGTCTCAGCACACATAGATGAAAACAGACGTCCCTAGTTAGCTAGAGACCAGAATCTTCTTATTTTTCAGGCTTTTTTTAGAATAAAGTTCTCCTTCCTGGAGGGCACATGAAGAAGGTGATAGCAAGTGGCAGCTGGTGGAGGGCTGCTCTCCAGTGCATTTCTGACCCTAGGGGATATATGGTCATCAGTGACAGGCCCTCATATTTGACATTTTTCCCTATACACATATTTGAAAGATTTGTGAGATCCCCGGGCTCCAAGGCAGTTTAAGGTTTTTGTAGCTTCCATTTCAGGAAAAATCCAGGGAGACAAACACATCTTAGTTAAAACTAAAAGGCCTTTGGGAACTGAACAGCCAGAAGTATTAGCAAGTCAAAGGTTCAAGATGATTTTACATCAGACCTTTAAGTGGGGCAAAACCAATCCAGCCGTGCCGAAACAGCAACTTGTGTGGAATCGTAAAGTTCGTAACATTAAAAAAAACGAAAACAGATTGGCCTCTTTTCTCAGAGAAAGAAAGAAAGAATGTTGCTTTCCTTACCTCTTTTTAACTCCCCCTCTACTTCTGTCTGTCTTCTTGGGTTTGCCACCTGTGGTAATTGATCTCACCCAGCTACAGCTGAAACAAAAGAAGAATGAAGTTGATGTTCAGAAAGCAGCTCAAGAGACGTTGGCCTTGATGTCTCCTCCTCTCCAGCCGGAGCGTCAGCAAGGTCTTGCTGCCAGTCCAGGTTCTGCTGATTTCTGCCGACTTCTAAAGGTAGATGGTGATTTTCCAAATGCATGTGATCTCAATTCTGGATGTGAACAGAAATGGAGACCATAACGGAAGGCAATGTACTGCAGTGCCTGGGGAGAATGAGTGTGTAAAACAGAGAGAGCCTATTGGCCATATGGCAGCTGATGAGAGGCTGTGACGGGGCTGAAACTTAAAAATGAATGGTTAGAAACCGGTTCTGCTCTACTGACAAAGCAAGCTCACAAATTAACGTGTTAGCTGAGCAGATCCGGACCTAGGCCGCACCTCGGATACTCTGTAAGAGCAGGACAACCTCCATTTCCCAGCCTGTCTCCTGTGTCGCCACTAAGCAGAGGCACCTCTGAGGAGTGGGCCATGGACCTAACCCCAGTGGTTGAACAAGGGTAGTAACAGAAGAAGAGAACTCCTGATGGCATGTTAGGGGAACCTATCTGTGGAGTATGGCTGAGATTTGGGGTGATATGAGAGAATATTTTCTTTAGAGAGGTGGTGGGTTGACCTTGGCTGTCACGAACTGCCCACCCAGCCATTCTCTCACTCCCTCTCCTCAGTAAGGCAGGGGAAGAAGATAAGATGAAAAAAACCTTATGGGTCAAGTAAGGACAGGGAAATCATTCACTGGTTACCATCATGGACAAAACAGGCTTGGCCTGGGGAAAGATTAATTAATCTCTGGACAATTAAAAATAGAGTAGGATAGTGAAAAATAAAAACAAAACTAAAACCGCCTTCCCCCACCACACTTTTCATCTCAGGCTTATCTTCACACCTGACTGTAAAGTCACACCCAGAGTGTCGGAGGGGAATGTGTAGTGGGGGACATGCTGATCCCCTACTCCTTCATGAAGTGCTCTAATGTGGGTCCTTCTCATAGGCTGCAGTTCTTCATGTTCATCTCAACCTAAGAAACACATTTTTTACAGTGAGGACAATAATTCACTGGAACAACCTCCCCAGGGATGTGGTAGAGTCCCCATTGCTGGAAATTTTGAAGAAGCAATTGGACAAAGCACTAGATAATACCATCTAGAGCCCCCTTCCCATGAGAGGCTGAACTAGATGATCATTTGAGGCCCTGTCCAACCTGGGCTATTCTATGATTTGATGATTCTAACTACTCCAGCATGGGTCCTCTGCCTGGGATACTGTCCTTCAGAGATGGACTGCTCCAGCATGGTTCTTCCATGGGCTGCAGCTCCTGCCAGAAAACCTGCTCCAGTGTGAGCTCCTCCCCATGAGTCACAGCCCCTGCTAGGAACCTTGTCCAACTCAGATTCTCTGGGGTAATATCTGCTCCAGTGTGGATCTCCATGGGCTGCAGGGGAATAACCTGCATACTGTGGTCTTCTCCAGGGGCTGCAGGAGAACTTCAGATCCAGTGCCTGGATGGAGCATGTCTTCCACCTCTTTCTTCACTGGCATTGTGTCTGCAGGGCTGTTTCTTTCACATTTTTCTCACTCCTCTCTCTCACAGCTGCTCTGCAGTGGTTTTTACCCTTTATTAAATATATTATTACAGAGGTACCATCAGCATTGTTGATTGGCTCAGCTTTGGACTGCAGTGCATCTGTTTTGGGGCTGGCCAGACATGGCTCTGACTGACAGTGGGCCAGCTCCTGCTCAGATCTCACAGAAGCCACCCATGCTCTGCTGCCAAAACCTTGCCATGCAAACCCAATACAAGTTTACTCCTAGGTAACCTGTAGTGCTATTGAATCTCAGCTGTTTCCCTTCTCTGTAGGGTGGAGGAGGGGGCTTTTGTGGTTTTCCACCCACATTTATTGTCTCTCTCTCTGAATCCCAGCCTCAGCCAAGACGGCGGAAACCCACCAAGCCCCAGACAGGGCTGAGATTTCATCTCTGTGCCACCCACTCTACTCCTGCTAGCAGTCACTTGCCCCTTTGTCTGGAGGATGGGGGTCGAGTTGCACCCGGGTTTTGGAGGAGCGGGGACTGACAGACACAGCAGTGAGGTTCATGATGTGCTCCCAGGAATGAAAGTAACAGTGCTGATCAGGCCTTGAGGGCAACAGCTTGGCCATTGGTTGTGTCTTTGGAGAACTCTGAGTCTGTTCCATCACAGGGAAAGGGCAAGAAAACCTGTGTGAAACAGGAACTTCCTAGTGTGGGGTACGGGCTATGGGACTGAATGACATGGGATGGCATGGGTGCAAGTGTCCAGAGCCTGTGAAAGCCCTGTTCTGAGACACGGCTCTCCTGCTAGGGCCTGCAGTGTCCCATCAGTATCTTCAAAATGCTCTTACATGCCTGCAAATAGAAATGTCCCTTCTGGTCCCTAGCTGCCATAGAAGGGCTGTCCTGGGAAAAACAGGGCTGAGAAAAATCAGATTGGGATTATAACACCTTGATGTCTTGGGGTTTGAGGCTCTGGGTCATTGAGCTGATGCTTCAGTTTGCATGGATTCTGGCTCGCATTTTCTCTCCCCAGCATGCTGTAATGCAGAAACACCGGCTTGTTTTTAAACAGTTGGTTTATGTCACTGCAAATACTTACCAGAAATAGCATTCCCTGAAGGGGCAAAGCTTCTAAAACGCACTTGAACTCATTGTAGAGTTGCAAGGAGAAGCAGAGCAGTGGGTCTGAGGTGACAAAGCTGCGGGCTTGTCCCCCACTCAGACCCATTCTCACTCTCTCAAAGGAAGGATTCAGGAGGGAGTCTCATCTCTCAGAGCTGCTACAGCCGTGTGGTGAACAGGTACCTCTGGGACTTAGGGTCACAGCGTGTGGTGACGTGTTTGGATCACTTTCATCCAAGCATCTCAAAGCACTTTGCAAGCATTAATTAAACATCAGAATCCAGGAGGGATGAATAATAATAGCCAGCCAGTCTCTCTTCTGAATGTAATATTTCTCATAAATATTTAAATGGTTTTTAAATTCCATGCGAGTCTGGTTCTCACCTCACTGGGACAGTTGCTATACTGCACCCGTGGGGAAAGTGGGGCTCATCCAGCATCACACAATGACCCTGCGGCAGAGTGAGAAGAGCCTGAACACTACACGCTGCTTCCCACCTGCCCCCCCAGGGGGCTGGTGAGTAACAGATTCTTGTAGATCTCTGTGGAGAGAGGAGGCTGCCAGGCTATGCTGAGTGGAGGTCACATTCTGCAGGCACACAAAATCTCTCCAAGAAAGCATTAAAAAGGGGGAAAAAAAGAAAATCAGAAATCAGATATCGAGAAGAACCTTTTATTGACTCCAGGGGAAAGTCAAGAAACCTCCAGAGATGGTCTCCTTAAAACCAAGTTCCCTGCAAGTCAGTGCCTGTGAGCTCTGCTGGGTAAAGGATAGCCAGATGTATTGGAAAATTAGCGATTTCTCAGAGCTATTGGAGAGAAAAAAGGCCAAGTGTTGAACAGCATGAAACCCGTATCTTCAGGCACCTGAATGTCAGCCACTTCAAAGGCCAGGATCTGTCTCTTTGCAACAGAATAGCTGCCACCTGTCGAGCTTGTGGAGGAGCATTTCAGATGTTAAATGTGGAGAGCTGTAAACAGCCAGCCTGGTGATTTGCCCCAGCACAGCTACTTACCTCGGAAAGGAGGAAGGTTCCTAGGATGTGCTGGGAGGAGATCCCTCTCTGCAGGAGCTTGGAGTCCCTCTGCAGAAGTCTAAATTGGGAAGAGAGGGTTCTCTGAGCAGAAATCGTGAAGGTTCATTTGCTGGTCACAAGTGAAAAATTAGGAAATCTCCAGAGATGTTCTTCTCAAGCAAGAGGTCCCCTGTATTTTAAGTGGGTGTGTGAAGTCTGATGAGGAAAGAAGAGTAGCCAGATACGTTGGGGAGGCAGGGACTGCTCAGGAGCACTGGGGAGAGAGACAGTTGCAAGAATGACCAACTGCAAAAGCGTGTCACCAAAAGCAACAGGGGCTAAAGTGAGCCCAATATCAAAGATGTGTCAGAAGTGCAACAGGCAGGAGAGAGGTGGCTGGGGGAGTTTCTACGGAGCTGTACGGGACGAGTATGACTTAATTATCTTACTGGTAATGACCTTGGCAAATGGGAGGGGGGAGAAGTTAGTGACAGAATTTGTCACGGTGCGCAGCCGGAGGAGTTCCATGGGCACAGAGAGAGTCCGGAACGGGGCTCTTGGGGGCAGCTTGAGGCTCGGAGCACCGAAGTGAGCTGCAGAGACGGAGCCGGGCGGACTAAGCGGCCATGGGAGAGCTGAGCCACGGGTGATCACAGCCCACGTGGAACTAACGAGGGACGTGCCTGAGAACACAAGCCGAGTGGAAATCCCCGTCGTGCGTGGACACTAGATGGCGGCAGAAACCAGAGCCAGGGAGAGGAAAGCGCCTTATGCCGGGCAGGGAGAGGAGGAGGAGGAGGCGGCGGAGGAAGGGCTGAGGGATGGCTTGGGGCTGAGCAGTGGGGCAGGCAGGGGGACCCTCCAGGGCACCCTCCGTGGTGGCTGGGCTTTCGAAGGGCTGGGGAGTGCCTGATTGGAGGGTCCCGGCTAAGCTCCCAGTGTTTGTAAAAGGAGAACAACAGGAGAAACCTCGGTATTAATGAGAAATAACACGTCCTTCCAAAAGCTGCCCTTGTGCATCGCCTCCTGCCCTCTGTCCCACGCACAGAGGGTATCCTATGTCCTCGTGTCTTGAAACCCGTCCCTTCGGGTGGGAGGGACACCTGTTTCAGAGGTACACCATATGACTGTTGCCTTTGAGAGCTAGAGTGGAAGCTTTTTTTTTAGAATTTCCAGCTTCTAGGAGTAGAAGCTTTTGAACGTGGCCAGGGAAGTGGTTGAATTACCATCCCCGAAGCTATTTAAAAGACAGGCAGTCGTGGTGCTTAGGGATGCAGTTTAGTGGTGGTTTTGGCAGTGTTAGGTTAACGGTTGGACTTGATCATTCTGAAGGTCCCTTTCAACTTAGACGACTCTATGATTCTGTGATCAAGCCAACAACTATCTAATAACTGTCCAAGATGCCTTGGGTCTCCATTGGTGGCACCTACAGCAACAGCGTTCCTACAACAAGCTCGGTTTGAGGGAACCTTTGGAAGGCAAAATGATTTTTATTTTAATCACTGCTGCACCAAAGTGTTGAAGAAATCCAGGCAGAGTTGTGAGGCATTGGGGGTTATTTTTGCAGGGTTGGTGCTGATACTGTTCCCACCAATTTGCCAGTTAGGTGTAGAACTCAGCATGCCTCGGTGTCCTAGGTAATTTAAGATCTGGTTCTAATTTTTTATTATTTTTAAAAGTCTGTGCATAATGTACCAAGACCCCAACAGATGTGTTGTTTCAGTTGCTTGTCAGCTTACACTATTCGACAGTACTTATTTAGCCTCTCATTTGAAGTCCCTCAGAAGTCTCAGATGCAGAACATTTGGACCTAGTAATGATTTTTTTCTGATAGTGATGGTGATTCTTATTATAAAAAAAATACAAAAAAACCCAAACAAACAAACAAAAAAAAAAACACAAAACCACCAAGATTAATTTGGAATTGAAGATCCACTTCCCACTCCTTTTGGAGGAGTAAGATGCAAAGAAATCTGTATGCATAGTATTTTCTTTGCCTTCCTTTACTACTCCCCTTTGCCAAAAGGTAATCCACTGTGTTTCCTGTGTTTTTCTCAAGCTTTCTGCCTCTTGTTCATTGAAAAGACTTATCTGATTTTTTGCACCTGTAGCTGTATCCTTGTGGAAAAGCAACAGGTTTCTTTCCTTCATCTAAAGTTTGCTTTATTTGCCACTCTGCTTACTGGCTCCACCTGGGACAGTTTTCCAGATTTATTTGCTTTACTGTACAGATATTCGGTCCTTCCACTTCAGCTGTACTGATTTGTCCTGTGACATCTTGATTCCCTCGGTATTCAGAAATCATAGAATCATAGAGTGGTTAGAGTTGAAGGGACCTTGAAGATCATCAAGTTTCAACCCCCCTGCCCTGGGCAGGGACACCTCCCACTAGAGCAGGTTGCTCCAAGCCCCATCCAGCCTGGCCTTGAACACTTCCAGGGATGGGGCAGCCACAACTTCTCTGAGAAACCTGTTCCAGTGCCTCACCACCCTCACAAGAAACAATTTCTTCCCAACATCTCACCTAAATCTCCCCTCTTCCAATTTAAAACCATTACCCCTCGTCCTGTCACTAGAGTTCCTGACAAAGAGTCCCTCTCCAGCTCTCCTGGAGCTCCCTTCAGATACTGGAAGGCTGCAATAAGGTCTCCTCGGAGCCTTCTCATCTCCAGGCTGAACAGCCCCAGCTATCTCAGCCTGTCTTCATNCAGATGGTCCCAGTACCAACCCCTGGGGAACACAACTCGTCACTGGCTGCCACTTGGACTTTGAATCATTGACCACAACCCTTTGAGTACAGCCATCTAGCCAGTTCCTTATCCACTGAGTGGTCCATTCATCAAATTCATGACTTTCCTATTTTGAGACCAGGATGATGTTGTGCGGGATCACCCATGGAGCAATGTACTGACTGATTTGATCCATCTGCTCCTCCCAACATCATTGCCTGCCACTGGAGGGAGTGACGAAAAAAATCACCTGTACCCCAGATGCCTCTACTAAGCCTCCCAACTCCATGAAGTCTCTATAGCTCTTGAGCTTTGAGTCGCTGTCTCCTCTGCACCTACATGGAATATCAATAATGGATAATAATCTGAGGACTGTACTAAAGCAGGAAGTTTTCTGGTTTAATACTTAACCTGGGCTCCATGAAGACAGCAGACTTCCCTCTGAGGAGGGTCCACCTGGCATTTTGGGCCCTCTGTTCCCCTCAGGAAGGAGTCCCCAACAACTATAACCTTCTGTTTTTTATTTGAGGGTGTGGTCTTGATCCAGGGTATATGTTTTTTTGACTTAGGAGAAATCTGTGTAGTAGGTTGCTCCTTACCTACTTCCTCACTCAACTGGCCATTCGCAACCAGAACCTCATACCTGTTTCTCAGAAGTCCTTCACAGGACAAGGTGGCTAAGGTGGGAGATTGTCTGCTGCCCCGACCACAAACCTGCTTCCACTCACTCTTTTCATTTACACTTTTGCCTTCACCCTGACCAGGGGTGCCTACAGGAGTTCATAGATCCTTGCTGCTTTCCTCCCTATCACTCCTCAGTCTTTCAACTTCTTTCAGTTCTGCCACCAGGTTTCAAAAGCCGTCAAAAAGAGCTCCTTGCCAATCCTTTTAAGGTGTTTTTGCTGTGATCCCTTCCCGCAGTGCCACTTCCCTCCACTGCAGCTAATCTCCTTGGCAGAATATTTTCCTGCTTCCCTGTGTTGCACTGATCCATTCCTTACCCTGCAGCATTTGGGAGGCAGACCTTCCTGTGTGGCCATGGACAGTGACTTCTGCAGTGGTGGCAGCTGACTTCTTGAGCATTTTTCCGTGAGGTCTGTCAAACAAAACAGCTCAATGTTCCCGCTTGTCACTTTGCCTGTATTTTGTCAGTAATGCTCACTGGCGTGAAGCGCTCTGCTGGTTACAAAAGCACGATTGCAACATCTGTGAAGGTTCGGATACCATTCTTGGTGCCCCAGAGCTGGTGGTGGAATTTGTATTTATCTACAGTCACGTCTGAGGCCCTGTAGCCTTTGTAGTCGGTGTCACCCCGACTTAGGCAGACTATGCACCTCAGCCACCATTGTCCTCTCTATTACAAAGAGAGTAGTTTCAGGACCTGGTGCAGGCCCTGCAGTGATTGTGGAGGTGCCTGTTGCATACCCAGGGCTGGCAGTGTAACTCTGCATAATTGTGGAAGTGCCTCTGGTTAAACTGGCTCCGGGTATCACCAGCTCTTGGTGAAGAGCCATGAAGCGAGAGTACCTGTGTTACAGCAAATAATCCAGTGCTCAGCTTGTGAGGCCCAAAAGGACCTGAATTAAGACAGGAGTTACTAGTGTTCAAGGCGGCCGGCAGCAAAAAGGCCAAGTATGTAGATGACATGGAGGTGTTTAAATTTGTCAGGAGATAAGAGAATGACAAGAGCTTTGGAAACACGTAAGGAAGCTGTGCTCATCAGGAACAGGAAGGCAAAAGAAACTCAGCATCATGGTTCCCAAAGACATGTAGCTGGAGGGAAAATGCAAACTGCATAAATACTTCTGGGCTTTGGCTTACTCCAACTGTACCAGGTCAGGCAGGCAAGAGCCCCAGGCGTCGCAACAGGCACTTCACTGAGGAAGTGCTTGATACAAGCTCAGTGGTGTTCATTGGGGAATGACAGCCAGAATAACAGACGAGATGTCAGGACCCATGAAAGGAAGGATGGAAGCAATGAGGAGAAAGGCATATTTACACCCGTGTAAACCAGCCCTGCTCCCCTACTGGGCTACTGCCTCCTCTTCCAGAGCAAAGGAACTGAGGAGAGTTGGCCATGCATAGAAGTGGGCCTGAGCACACTGTCAGGGAGAAGGTCCCCAAAATCTTGGATTTTTACCTGAAAGGCAATGAGTCAGGAGGGGCTGGGGGAAATAAGAAGAAAAGGGATGTGATAAAAGGCTGTAGAATAATGACTGTCTGAGAAACGATAGATTGGGAGTCCCTCTTCTTCCAGCCTTTATGACACAAGAAAAGAAAACAGATGATGAAAGTGGGAAGCTTTGAATTCAAAACTGATAAAGAGGAACCATTTTCACACATTAAATAAGCTGACCTGAGTACTGATTGCCAGAGGAAGTGAGAGAGTGCAATAAAACAGTCAGGTTTAAAGAGAGACCAAGTGCACATCTGAGCAATGAGAACATCCAGGCTGGTAACAGGCAATGCTGAAAGTATTACCTACAGGAGGAGAGCTTATCCCATTGTGTATGAAAAGAGAGAGAAAACCGCCGTCGGGCACTGGGGGAATATGATGTGGTCCTGCTGAATATTACATTGCCCCTTAACGGCACCTCTTCTCTCTCTCTAGTGCTACCTCATTGCTAACCCACCTCTTCTCTGTTTCCAAAGCATCTGGCAGAGAGATGAGACTGAGCTAGACAGATCGCTCCAGCCTGAGAAAATGGCAGCATTATCATTTGCCTAGGAAGATTCCTGGGAACAGGCTGGACTGTGCTTTGTTATGGGGTCTATGTTTCAGTGTCTCCCTCAAACTGCATGAGATAGTCGAAGCAAAGAACTCTACCTGGCACCTCTGCTTGCATTTCTCTAGGAGGTAGTGGAGAAATGGGTATTATTTACAATAAAATACATGGCTAGCTGAACAGCTACAGAGCTGTGGAATCCAGACATGCTCCCCAGAATGGGTTAGTTGCGATTTTTTAGGTGCTGCTCCACATCCTGCAGTCTGAGTATCCCAGAGTCCTGAGTGCCTGAAGCTCTTGGTGGGAAGGTGAGGGCCACACAGCAAGAACACCTCTTTGTGTGTCTGCTGAAATAATGAAAAGCTGGCCTGGTAGTGAAGCCCTCTGCTCAAGACAAGAGAATCTCTTCCTAAACACTGAGAGTTTCATTTTTGTACCGCTACATCCTTGAACAGCCATAGCCCAGTGACACATATCTGAGAAGCTACATGTGTGACTCTATTAATGAGGCTTTCTTCTGGGGTGGCATGCAATGACTGCTCAAGAGCAGCACCAGAGTCCTCCATGGCTGTTCAGAAGGTAGGTGAAGAGAATTGTCTAAGTGAAACCTAAACCCATTGAAGGTCATGGGAGATGAGACCTGGCGGACTCAGGCTTACCTAAGTAAGTACATCCTTAGCTAGAAGACAGTGACAGAGAGCCCTAACATCAACTGAAGATCTGTCAAGAAAAGGTGAGGACTAAAGGAATAAATGAATGAGTGATCAGGGGGAGCCAGACACAATAAACTAAAAAGGCTCTGAAGCACAGCAGAAAGGAGAGATGGAACCTGTGATTCTTTCTTTTCTAGTGGCATTTAATTTCCCCTTCCCCGCTGGCAACATGTCAGAAATGAACAGGCAACTTCAGTAAAACAGAACTGAAAGAGAAAGAGAAGGCAGAAAAGTCCTTAGAACCTGCTTCACACAGACAGATACACCCAGCACTGCCAATAGGCGCAATCCTCCACAAGCACACGCAGGGACCAGAGGAGTTTTTGTCAGATGGATTTATTTTAGGTTCTAAAATGAGTTTCTAATAAAATAAAACACTCAAAATGTGCAATATGTGCAGTCCTCTGGGGGGTCCCATCTGCCACAGAATGCACGCAAGAGCAAGGCAGTTTGGGGAAAGGGAGAAGAAAGTGAGCAGAGGGGAGAAAACACCATCAGGCTGCAGGTGAGCTGGGTTCCAGCCATCTCCAACATCCAAGTGTCCCACCAGTGAAAGGCTCTGAGAGAGGCTGTGAAGGAGGGGCAAAAGGTGGGAGAGAGAAGTGGCACTGAAGCAGGCAATAGCTACTGGCTCAAATACTTCCAATAGCTCCAAAGCATTTGTGCTGCCTGCCACCTTACTGCAGTGGTGAGTCTCATCTTGCCCAGGTACGCAAATTCCAGCCTGTCTGCAAGTACAACACTTGCATGTCCTCCTGCTTTGTTCATGCCATCCCTACGGCCCTCCTGAGAGGTCTGCATGGTGCCCATCTCCCTGCAGCATGGCATGCAGAGTTTCATCCTCCCATGCAGACTGGGCCCAATGTTCCTGCTCCCATCAGCACTCAGTTTGCTGGATATTCTCTTTCTGGTTCTCCTCCATCTCCTTCTTCTTTGGCACAGTGACTGCAACCATCCCTTCCAGCGCTGGGAAGACAGGAGGCCGTGCCTGAAAGGGAAGAAAGGGGCAATATCAGACATGGAAAGGAGATTGAATGGCACAAGTCTGGGCTTCTCCTTGCCCTGGAAGACATGGTCCTACGGCTTGCAACCACAAGGCTCCCATTCCCTCCTAGAACTAGGGAAGAGCCCCAGTCCCACTCTCTGAGACACGTAGTTTCTGGAGAAGGCTGGCTGAACACTATCCTCTGTGGCGTCATGGGCATAAGGGGAAAGAGAGACAGGATATGCTTCAGAGAGAGCAAAGAATTATCTGGGCAGTGGTCAGGCCATTGTCAGGTTCAATGGTATGCCAGATTTTACAACACCTTTTCAGAGAGAATAATTAAAGGCATGGTGGTTCAGGCAAAATGAGATAAGAACCAATTAAAGATTACTTTCACATACTGCTTTAACAAGTGACTTTCTAGACAACAGAAAAGAGGTAGATCTCAGGGCTCCTGATAACAGTAAAGTATATAGTGACACACAGGCAATCAATACAACTGGAAAGATGAGATTAGTAAAAGAATGCTGTGGTAGGTGTGATCTCAGCTAGGAGCAAGGGACTGGGATTTTGCTGACAGATTTCTGCCAGTCTGTAGAGAAATGATAAGCACAAGTCTGCAAAGATCAGCTGTGGGACCAATCATTAATGGCATAGGGAGTGTAAAAGTGCTAATGGGTTGTGCAGCTGATGAAACTGGGGAGCCTCATTTGGAAGAAGAAGGATGAAAATGTCACTGGAGACCCAGATATTTTAGGAGAATGGAAGGGTAAACTGAATGTCAGGGTGAATGAAATGCACCAGTACTAACCATATGTATAGTCAGGGGACCAGAACAGGAATTCCTAATGTGTGGGCAACAGCCCGAAACGAAACATTGGTGAGCAGCCAGTGTTCAACCAATGCAAGAAGAGCAAATGTAATCTCAGAGAGCGCCAGCAGAGAGAGGGAGAGAACAAGAGAAGAACTAGTATCTTTGCTTGCAGCGCCTCATCTCCGCTCTCTACAAAGGATAAGCCCACCGGGGAGACTGCAAGGAAGGGCAGGAGAACCACTAGTGGAGGGAAGACCTCTGCTGCAACAGAGGAGCTTTGCTTACTTGGCAAAGCAAGGCTGTGAGGAAATGTTTTGAGGTGGCAGTAAGTATCCCAGCTGGATTAGAGCTGTTTAAAGCAGAAGAGCTGGACACCCAGGTATCTTGTTTCCTGCTAGCTGAGGGTTTACAGTTAGCCTGTAAAGGGTTATTTGCCTGAGGTTTTAGGCCAGAAAGGGTGGTTCTGACCATCTTGTCCTGGACTTGCACAGTCTAGAATCACTCAGAAGCTGTAGATCTCTGCCTTAGATTATCCTTCATCATCAGTGCTGATTAGGAGCTGATGACGAAGAACCAGTAACGAGTCTCTCTAGCGCTACCCACAGTATTTTTTTTTTTTAAAAAAGGCCCATCTTGCTTGTCCAGCAACCAGGATGTGCTAAGAATTTCCATCAGTGCTGTCACAGCCCTCATCTTCAGCTCAAGGCTGGCTGAAGGCACCCAGCTCTTCTGCCAGTGCAAGTTCTCCCAACCTGAGATCCCTCTGAGCCCCTGGCCTCTTTGCACTAGAAGGGGGTTTTCAGTGTGAGCCCTTTCCAAGAAGATGAGTAGAAGGCTACTCACAAAAGAAGTTCCTTGTCAGCAAAGAGAAACCCTGAAGGAAGAATTTGCCACGCAAGTAATTTGCAGAGAAACAGTGTGAAAGCTGCCGAGAAACAGCCTCACTTGTTTGCACAGTTTTTTTCCAGTGGCATACTGGGGTGGGATCAGTCCTGGCCTGGTCTTTGGGGTGATAAAGGTGAGGACGAGTTTTCAGAGAATGAGATACTGGAACAAACTGAGCAAATGAAGGGCAGTAAGTTGCCAGAAGCAGACAGCTGAGGTGTGAGGGCTGAGCCAGCAACAACAGACCTGCATCGAGATTGGTGTCTGGGGACCAGCAGGTGTTTATGTGGAACAGGAGACTCTAGCTACATCAAAGAATACAGGTAAAGGATAAGAGAGAGAAGCCTACAGAAGCCTGGAAATTAACCCTCCTCTATTACAGCATGGCTTGATCTCTGCAAGAATAAACAAGAAGCTTTTCAAGGCTGGGGATGTGATTGTCTGCTAGGAGGTTTTATCCCTCCTCTGAAGTATCTGACCTGCCCTCAGACGAATGCCATGGTTAGCCAGACCTGCCGATGCCCAGGATACAGCTTTCTCTACATGTCCCTGACACCCTCATCTGGCTGCCCGAGCCCCGTTCTTCCTCTGGTTGCTGAGATGTTTCACTGCTGTCTCTAGCATACCCAGGGGAAGGTCAAATAAGAGATGTTGTACAGGAAAACTAACAGAAATGGAGTAATGGACACTTACCCTTTTTTGTAGAGTCAGAGCCAGAACACAGACCGTAAGCAGGAGGAAGAGGGTGATCGTGAGCCCAAAAGTAACCTGCCCACTGAAGATGGTGGGAGGGCTGGAGACCTGGGCACCTGTGAGGAGGAACAACAGTTAGGAAGGTTGACTTTACTCTGAAGCTGGGTCTGGGACTGCACAAAGAGAGGCAAACTGGAAGGAGAAACAGGAGGAACTGGTGAGAACTAAGACAGGATGACAACACAATGGGATCAAAGTGGTCAAAAGGGAGAAGGAAGCGGTGAGGCTGAGAGAGGAAAGGGCACCAGGACATTGGACAGGGTGAGAAGGGATTGGTTACAGATCCACGGGGGACAGTACCTGTGATCTGCAGCTCATACTGCACAGCTGCCAGTCTGCCTTCTGGGCCATACACACTGCATTCCCATGTGCCAGTGTCCTTTTGTGACACCCGGGGTATTTCCAAGGTAGGACCCATCTGGGACCTGTGCTCCTTCAGTTTATGGGAGATGGCCACAGCCAGCTTGCTGTCAGTGGGAGCTGCGTTGAGGTGCTTCCATTGGAAACGTTCATGTCCCCGAGAGTGTGTGAGGCTGCAGATGAGCAGCAAGCGGTACCCCTCAGAAACTGGTCCTTGGATGCTTGGGGTGACTGCAGCAAAGGAAAAAAACTGTTCTCAGGAGAGGCTGCAGGCAGGTCCACATCTCTTCCCCATCCCTCTTTCTTCTGATATACCACTCCTTTATTACTTCCTCTAATTTATTTTCTTTGTCTTCTTCAATCTTACGAAGAATAATCAAGTTACCTGACAAACCCTCTGCTTTCAACAGAGACCAGTGCAGTGCAATGCCCTGAGTTACACCTTTTTCCTGCTCCGGGGTGAGAACCTTGAGCAACCTATGCTCACTGTACTTGATGAGTGGGGAGGTTTATCTGCAAGCAGTGGGGGGGACCCCAGAGGGATGATGCATCTCCCTGTCTCTCCTCTCACCTGTAACCACTGCCAAGGTAATGTCCCTGCTGATTGTCTTTCTGCCAACAGAGACAGCACAGCGGTACTGCCCTGCATCATCCGGCCCCACTGCCGGGAGATGAAGGGGGAAGCTTCTGCTGCTTGAATTCCGAGAGACGCCCCGGTCTTGGAAGTGTCCTCCTGCAAGGCGGCTCCAGTGGGCTATCACCGCATTGATCTCAAAGGCACTGGGAAGGTAGCTCAAGGTGCACGGTACATCAGCTGCAGACCCAGCTGCAGCATAGACTACAGGGTCAGTTGGGCCATCAAAACCTGAGCCAAAAAGAGAGGACAATGTGAGGTGGTGGCTGGAAAGAGCTCTGCGGGGAGGTGACAAATCTGGGAAGTGAGGACAGGGTGAAAGCTGGGAAGCTGGAGGCACTGGGGTTAGTCAGTCACATTAAAGGGAGCAACTGAGGGATGCCGGAGTAACAATGCAGAGGCCAAACTCACCTAGAATTTGTAGGTCGTACGTGGCAGAAATGACCTCATTATCGGAATATCTGAGCTGGCAGCACCAGGAACCTGCATCGCTCATAGCTGGCCGGAGGATGAATAGAGCCCCATGCAAAGAGCAGAAGGTCCTGGAGGTGGGGACTGGGGGCCTGTTGTGGAACCAGCATGTCTCCACAAGGCTGGCCCGGTGGCTAGAGTTGCAGCTTAACAAAAGTGGCTCATTTTCTGCCACAGGGCTGGGTGAACTGGTGGTTACTGCCAGAAAAAGAAATGGAGGGGAAGCTGTGATCATGGGGGCACTGCCAAACCATCTCTTTGTGCCCCTCCTGTCCTACCTTTGTCCCTTGGGCAGCCATATCTCCAGAGCAGACAGCAGGAAGCTGTGCACTTTCGGGAGGCTGCTGCCTGTACTCTAACCTGCCCTAGCAAACATTGTATCCCCACCCCATCCCACCCTTACAGCCTCCATGGACCTAAAATCAAGATTCTCTAGGGTTTCCATCTTCTCCTACCTGTAATTACCCCTAGCTCCACCTGACAGCTCTGGACCTCTGTGTCGTACGCCACTCGTGCCTCATACAGCCCGGCATCCTCGCTCCGGACGGGGTTGATTTGCAGGGAGAAATTGCCGTTGCGTAAGGCAGAGTCCTGGACTGACACTCGGGGTTTCATGGGCAGCGCTGTCTTCCGGACGCCAGAGTACTCCACTTCTAGCACCATGTGTGGCTCCTGGTGGGCGCTGGGAGGGGGACAAGTGAGCAGCTTGTGCCAGAGGCAAAGGAGAGACATCAAGGGTGGGGGTGGGTAGAAAGGAGGGAATGTGAGGAAGGAGAAAGAGGGCTCAGAGTGTCTCCCACCCTCCCCACTCCTCACAAGCACAAAGATCTGTCTTGGCCCTGGCCTACCTTCCCCCATGCCGCTTCCACAGCACGGATGTCTTGTCAGGCAGCTGCTTCCAGCTCTTTCGCATCTTTCTGGGGTTCAGGTGGCAAGGCAGGACAACTGAACTCCCCGCTCTGGCCCACACTTTCTGCTCCCTTCTTTCCCCCTCTGCTGCTCCTGGTAGTATGTGGCCAGCTGTAAGGAGACAGAGAGCTGAGCAAAGGGTGGGAGTCATTGAGCAGATGGTGATACCTGACCATCTTCGCAGGGGTTAGAAGGGCACAAATTCTCCCTTCCAGACCTGTCAGGGATGAAGTAACACCCAGACTCAGCTTACTGAGCTACTCTGCCCTCCCTGATAAGTTCAGCCCCTCTTACCATTGAAAGCCAGCAGAATGGAGGTCAGGAACAGCACCAGGGACACTGGCCTCATGGTGGCATAAAAGAGAGGCGAGGGGCTGTGTCTTCCCACTCAGGTCTGTGCTTGATCAGGTCAGAAGCTTTAAGAGATCAGCAAAAATGAAGCATGGGAGAAGAAGATCTTGAAGTGGGTGGATGAACCAAGAGGGGGGTGTCAGCTGGACGTGCTTGCTGTCGTGCTGTCTCTCCCTCTCTCTGATAAAAGTATTTCCCTAGATGCCCTTATATTGCAGGTGGGCAGCTAATTTCCTCACATCACTAAGAGCATGCGTCACGACCAAGAAACCGGTCTAAGTCTGAGGCACGTGAAGGCAGAGCTGAAGGCAGTGAGAGAGAGGAGGGAGGGACCAGACACTGCTCTAAGCAACTTTTAGTGGAAATTCTTTGGGTCGCTGTTGTTTTTCTTACAAGTTTCGCTTCTACATAGACAATGGAAAAAGTGTAGAAGACACTTCCCAGCAAGTGCCCTTCATGTTTTTCTTTCATCTCTTACCTTTTTTGGTTTCATCTTTCCGCCTCTTACAGTTTGTCTCTAATTGTTACAGAGCTTTTGAGGACATGTTGGTCTCTTTCCTGCTGTTCTTTTTTGTTATTGTTTTTGGTTTTTTGGGCTTTTTTTCCTTCTTTAATCCTTCAAATGTGCTGATTTTTTTGCTTTTTCTCATTGGCCAGTTCACAGGCAGGAAAGGGTTTATGGTGATCTCCAGCCAGGGCACATGTAACCCATCAATCCGTAGCCCAGGGACAATGTGGGACAAAGCTGAGATGGTCTGAGGAGATAGAGAGGATCATCCAGGAGAAGCAACCAGGACTGAGAAGAGGGGCTGCACACTGTGGCACTGTGAGGGATGTGAGGAAGGGACCCTCCTTCTCCAGCAGCACTGGGGAAAACCCACCTGAGCTCGTGCACTGAGAGGGGCTCATCCTAGCTCCCATGTAACTGCTGAGCTTTTCACAGGGCAATACATTTCCACCTGTGTGCCTCATCCTGGGGCCCCTTTTGCCTCAGGGAACCCCTACTGTCGTGGCTCACACTTTCCAGCAACCCACTGGCTCTGACTCTTTCGGACTTAATCAGCCCTTTGTGATGGGTTTCAGACACCTGAGCCCCTTCTTGGCTTGTCCCCTGATGGGTGGGCTGGGGCTTTTCCTGGGGATGAGGGAAGGGAGGTGACTCAGAGCAGCCACTTCTTCACTGTGGAAGGATCCTTGCTCGCTCTCTAGTTTTGCTCAGCTGGGTGGTTGAAGGTGGAGGATAAAAGAGAGCAAGTGGTACACCTCACTTCAGCAGCTCCCTGTTGTGGTGATGGCTCTTGTCTCTTTCATCACATGTGACTCTTCAGCCTCCTGAGGAGTGGGATTGGTGTATAGGAACCCAGTTCAACCTTGTGCACCTCAGTGTCCTCAGGGGACTGCTTTGTAGTGGTCCTTCATGTCCTCTGTATTACACAGCCCATGGGGTCGCATGAGAGAGGAAGAGAGAAAAGAAGATAGGGGAGAACTCGCAACCATTGGTGGGAGGTGTTTTTTCCTACTGTTGAAGAAAAACAGTTTGTGGTGCCCAGTCCAAGCAGAAAGCATCAACCCTCTCTTTCCCTTGAATCAGCAGTGTGAGAATGGTGTGAGTGTGTGGGTGAACACGAGAGGGAGAAGGGAGATGGAACCGTGGTGGGGAGACACTTAGAGCTCTGCAGCCCAGTGCCATCTGCTCCCCCTCCTCTGGCTTCACCAGGAGGACACATCAAGCTCACTGCTCTCCTCCTCCATCCCAAACCACTCTCCGACCTTAGCCTCAGCATCCTGGCACTACTCGCCTCTATTCCCCCAAATCACCTGTAACAGAGTCCACACTCCAGGAAACGGTTCTTGTAGGAATCAGCAGACGAGAGACATATTCCCATCCTGCTGACACTTCCTGAGGGGTGGTCTTGAGGGACTGATGGAGAGCCTAGGAAAGTGACAGGAGCTGTCTGGCACCGGGGGGCATTTGGGGCCAAGGGGTTAGTTATTATGCTGAGTGAACATGTTGTGAAATGAAGGTTTTGGAGGCACCGTTTTACTCAGCACCAGGCTATCTTTAGCAAAGACACCTGTGACGTTTCTCTCTAACGACCCATTTTAAATGCTGACTCCCTTGAATGTCATTTTCGTCATCTCCCAGAACAGGACCCCGCCACAGAAATAACAGTGCAGTGACCAGAGAAAGATCCGCAGGGGCACCTTCTCAGAACTGCCTGTGCGAGTGCCCTGGGGGCTGATGGGGACCTCTGGAATCCTGGCAGACCCATGGAGAACAAGGGGCAGGCTGAGACAGGACTCACCCAGGTACAGAAGAAGTCCAGCTTGCAAAATACTCATTTGTCCATGTTAGGTTTTAACAAGCTTCAGCCGAGTTCCAGACATACCCACAGCAGTCACCTTGCGTATAACCATAGCACATTGCTTTTCTTCTCTCTCTTGGCATGTCTTGTGGGTGCACACTACACTTACCCAGAAAAAGAGCAATAGAAAACACTATTTTGCAGTGTCATTGAGTTAGTCTTGCTGAAGGAAATTTCCGTTGCATTTCCAAATTTCTGTAATACCATGTTTTTCTCTGACTGATTCCACTTTCATGTTCTGGTCCTTGCAAGCATCAAGTCTGAAGCTAATTGTAATCTCTTGCTTCGTGCTTACTTTTTGAGGTGTGCTATAATTTATTTGCAGACCTTTGATGACCTAAGAAATTGCACTGTGACTGGAAGACTGGGTTATCAGCTGGGCAGCTTGAGATCAGCTGGTCTGGGTGTTCCTGAGATAGGGTGCTCACCAAAAGGACCTCCTTTAAAACATCCTGATTGCTGTTTGCCCAGAGCTAAAGCAAACATAACAAGCAAAAAGAAGTTACTCACTAATAAGAGATAACTAAGAACTTTGTGGCAGGGGACTATAAACAGAAAGCAGCCACACCTGGGGAGACAGAAGGAAAGGTCTGGCAGGGGATGTAGTGTGAGCAAAGGCTGCTGGGCAGGTTGGTACTCAGCAGGCACCTGGACAGGCAATGTGGTTTCTAGGGCTGAGATTGGGATTAACTGAGACATCTGGCACTGACCGGGAAGCTCGGAGAGCTAAAAAAGAGCTAAACTCAGCTCCAGGGGATAAGTAAGGGAACTGCTCTTCTCTGATTTCTTGGGACAGACATGGTAGTTCCTGAGTCAACATCTTGTGCTTGTGGAGGGGCCAAGCAGCAGAACCCTGAAGCAGAAAGAACTGGTGCTCACAGCTTAGTAGGCTTTGTGTGAGATACACACTGTGGAAATATGTTGAAAGAGGCATGCCCGAGGCAGAGGAAAGCGAACTAGTCTTCCCCATAAAGGGTTGTGATGATTTCTACCAAGGCACTCTCCCTGACATCCATATGAAATTGCTCAGTTTCTCTAAGTCCAGGGTGGGTACCAAACGTGCTTCCTTTCTCATGGAAAGAAGCATTGGCTCCAGCCTTCTGTCCTTCTGCAGTGCCTGGAAGCAGCATGTTGTCTTCCCAGGACCAGGGTACCCTGCTTGTCAAAGAGTGGTCTTGGAGGATGGATCTGTTTATCTGAGGTGATAGATCCCAAAAAGGGCTGAGGAGAAGAGGATTAGAAAAGAGAAGGTTCATATCTCCCAGTATGTTTTGGCAAAATCAAAATGTGCCTCTCTAGAAGCGTTAAGAGGAGGAAAAGTGGCTGGCTGTTTGACATTTATTGGGACGCTCTTTACTTTTGAAAAGGTCCTTTTTAGTGGACTTGTTGAGTGGGCAGAGCCTGGGACACCACAGCTCTCTGATCTGGAGCTGAGGAGAATCTAGCGGTGGCCTGCTTCCCAGAGTCCCAGGGGAACATCTTTAGGAAAGCAGAGCTTTATGGAGTCTTTGGACAAATCTGCAGTCTCTTTCTTTACAAAGCTAAAAGGCGAGTGACCTTTGTGTGACAACTCTCAGCAGTTGAATATCCCAGAGGAGCCTGAATTAGCAAGTCAGGAACAACATTGGAGGGTACTGAGTGAAGCTGTGGGCTACATTTCTTCTTAGAAAAAAACCCATAGTGATTTAGTCACTGAAGAGAATCTGCAGCAATAATGGGCATGTTTGGCAGCTAGCATCTTGTGTCTGGCCAGCATTAGTTGCAGAGTGCAGTAACTGTACCCTTTCACAAGACCTCCAGATCCTTCCTGTAGAAGAGAGGGAATGCTTGAAGATCTTCTTTGGACATCCACAACTACCTGTGGAGATGGTGAAGGATATCAGCACCTTGGCCGATATCTAGTTAAGCAACATCTTTGATGTTGCAGGATATCTTTGGGGCCACAGCCTCTGTGTTTCACAACAGAGAGGGTGAGGTGGACCAACTACAAAAAGGCATGCAGCAAACTCGGTTACAATTTGACTCACTTCTCACTTCTCACATTCACACCACGCTTTTAATTCAATGGAAAGATACGTGATAGCCTCCCAGATGTCCCAGGGCTGCAGTGAGATTTCTCAAGAGCAAAGAGGTACCCAGGTCCCCAGCCCAGGGATGGGAGAAGCATGCCAGCTTCTTAAGGAGAAAGCTCTCAGTTACAGTGGCCTGAACCTGAGGTGAAGGAGTCAGGCAATGACCCAATGTGCCACGTATCGCTGAATGACTGGAACTGTAGCGAAACAGTCTTAAAAGATTGCTTTGACTCAGATATGGACTGAAAGGGGCTGAGGAGTGCTCTGGTAGGAGCTGAACCTTGGTATGAGAGTGGGACTCCCAAAATATGGTCTGTTCTCCCAGGAGTAGTGAGAGCAAGAGGGTCACACCATCTACAGTAAGACCCAGTGGAGCTGGATGACAGAAAACCGCTGGACATCAGGGGCAGTCCAGAAAGTGAGTGAAGACTGGAAAAACTGGCCAGCAAACAAGACCTCTGAAAGAGCTGTCAACACCAAGACGGTGATAAGAGTGGCGAGAACAGGCTGGGAGGATGATGCTGGACACAGTGAAACCAAGGCACCCACATTCCCCCTATGGATTACATGCAAGCCCCTTCTTAGGTATGGCTTCTTTGTTTTGCCGGTCTCTTGCCAGTTTTGCAGGAAGACTGTATGACTGCCTTTCCTGAGGGCTGTTTTGGCTTGGGGGATCTCCAGAGTTGGTGTTTGTTGTGTCTGGAGGTGTGAGACCTTCTAGCACCCGATCTGGGGGAAACATCTATGGTCTCCTTGGTGCCAAGAAAGAGGTAGGTTGATCCAGATATGCCAGGCTCAGATCCCCATTGCTGCTGTTACTCTCAGCTGACAATACGGCAATTATACCCCCAAAGAAAAACTGCCACAGAAGGATGTGCCTTCTGTTTATGGGGCTCAGATCTTCTCTATGTCTTACTCTTGGCAGCAGCATGTGTCTTGCTGACACAGTAGTAGCACCTTGGACATGTTTCAGATGCCAGGGGCTGAGCACTGCACAGGGCACAAAGGGGTCTAGCTCTAGGCTCAGTCACATGTGTCCTGAGGAGCTGAGATGAACCATGTGCTATGTTTTCATGGTGCGTCATGGCAAGAGAACATGAGCCTGTAGCTCTCTGGAGCTCTAGAGGCTACAGGCAAATACTTACTAATAAAGAATATGTTATTTCCTTCTTAGTAGGAAAGCGAAATATAAAGAAGTTGAGGGTAACTAAAGAAGCACGTGATGGCTATGAGACATCATTTGCAGAAGAATACAATCCCTTGGAAGGTTCATGTGGGTGATGGCACAGCAAGAAATGGGACAGCAGTCCTCCAGAATACTCCTGAAGAAAATAAAGTCTCTGATTTGGTGATCCCCAACCACTTTGCTTTGAACAAAAATCGCTAGGGAGGGAGATGGTGCATTTTTAAACTGAAAGGACTCATTGTAAATCAAAAGGGATTTATTTCTTTATAGTTTACTTTTCAGCTGGATCAATTCTCTGGTGCCCATCAGTGTTGACAAAGAGAGGCAGCAGGAGAGATGAAAGGGAAGATGTGATTGCCCCTTTCTGCAACACTATGCATTTCTGCTGGATTTCCATGATGTATGACAGACTGAAATCCAGAGTGTGGTGGCAGCTGAGCTGTTTTTTCAAGTTCTTCTCCATTCGACACCTCATGGCAGGTGGCAGCCTGCATCATTTTGTAAGATAGCTTCTACTGCCCCACTGACAGAAAAACACAAGATCAAATAAACCCCGTGATAGTCACAGCATCACAGGAAGACTCATGTGGGAAGGGACTTCTGGAGTCCCTCTGCTCCCTGCAGGGTGACTCTCAAACTAGACTGGCTGCTCAAGGCCTGGCCCAGACAAATTCTGAACACCTCCAACTGTGGAGACTCTCCAGCTTCTCCAGAAAACCATTCCACTGCTGAAACACGCTCACAGGAGAGGCCTTACTTGTGTCCTATAGGAATTTCATTCATTTCAACCTGTGCTCTTTGTTTCATGCCTTTGCTTGTGCTTTGTCTAGCCTTCAGCACTGCAGGGAGACCTCGCTGGTTCTGGAGGTACCCTCATTCTCACCATGCTGGAAGATGACTGGCTGTCATTATGGCACATACAGCAGGCTTTGTTGGTGCAAGGACTGACTCTTATTTACCCTTGAAGGAGGCTGGGACCAAAGAGATGGAACTGTACTTCTGTGTAAAGGGGTTTTAAAATTCCGAAGAGGGGTTCAGACCTCCCATGTCATGATGAGGGCTGGGAGAGATCTGGGTTCCCAAGATGGAGAGACAACAAACTGAATATTAGGAAGTTCTGCCAGGAGTTAGTCACTAGGGTGCAACTGAGACCACGTGGGGAAAACATGTTCCTAGTTCTAGGAAGTTCCTGTTTGCAGGTGTCACGTCCCATTCTCGAGGAGGTAAGCAGGCGATGCTGAGTAGTGTTTTCTCTGCTGTAACAGGCTTCTCTGCCAGGTTTTTCTCAGAAAGCCACAAAAGACCAAAGGACCCTCTTTAGCTGTACAGTGAGCATGAGAGTAAGAGATAATGCTTTTGTGTCCTGTGTAAATACTTCAGACCCTTTTTACTGATGAGATGAAAGCACCCTAGAAATTCAGAGTCTGTGAGCTTCTAGTGCTAGGCTGCCACATAATTTGTTCAACATCCAACTGCTTTCTGATGTCCATGGCTGTCTTAAGCTGCCAAAATGTGGTTAGGAGGGCTTCAGAGCTCTGCAGGTGTGACTGTTTCTCCTGGCATGGTGCACAGTTCATATTTGGCAAAGTTAATGGGAAGCAACTGCCTTCTAAGACCCTTGGTAAAATCACACTTAGAATTAAAACATAAGGTTATATGTTGAGGAACAAAGTATATGGATCACACTTCCACAACAGAATCCAGTATCCTAGGAAGAAGAGACTCCAGGGAGCAAGACACATGATAGCATGCTGTATAAAATGGGATCTCAAAGAGCGAACAGATTGTGTTACCTCTGTTTACAGCACAAGTTACTGGAATGTGTCCATGATTCAAAAAAAGATGTGGAAAAATGGAAAAGGATTTAGAAGAGCGGTACAAAAAACCTGACTTGGGGCCTGGAGATCTTGCTTTTGATTGTACGGAACTTGAGATGTTTGATATGTTTTGCCTAATCCGAAGGAAGAGTGGTGAGATCAGGCAGCAGTTTTACTGCAAACAAAAGGGAATTAATTTTATGTGTCATGAAGTTATGACTTCAAACAGTATAATTACTGTCAGAGGATCTTGTGGAGACCAGGAGTATAAATTAGGTAATATGTAGAGGGTAAATTCCTCACCAGCTTTTGAATTTGATGGCCTGGGTATGCACGCCAGCTTGGGATAACCTTAGCTCTTTTTTACAGGAAGCTTCTACCTGATGCTGTGTCTCTCAGAGCCTTTCCTTTGGGATGCTGTATCAGCTTTAGCAGAGGACTAGGCTAGAGAGACCATCGGTACAACCATTTTTACACTCTTACATTCACAGTCTATCTTTGATATTTTCTCCCCAGGAGGAGAAGATGTGGAATAGAGGCAGGTTATCCACTCCAGCAGAGGAGCATAAGGATGACCAGTGACTCGAAATTAAAGCCAAAATCTGGCTGGAAATGAGGCACATATTTTTCACAGCAAGGCTTTGACATGGGAAGAATTCTTGTGGTGGTCCCTTCACCACCTGCAGGCTGTTGACGTGAAAAATGATTGATGACATGCTCTTGCTCTGCCCTAGGATGTGGGGATTTCTGCAGGAATGAGGAAATTGAGCCAGATGATCACCATCAGGAGAATAAAACACTATCTATTCATATTTCCCCAGGCTTTTCCCTTACTCACAGCCCTGACTGGAGGGCTTCCCTAAGAGTGTACGTGGGCCCCTTTTGAGGCTCAGGAAAAATGTCACCTAAACTTGATCTGGAAGCAAACTCCAGCACAGGGGTGGGAAAGAGCAGAGGAGCATGACTGCTGAGCTGAGGCACATAACCCACAGGGAAAAGGAAGGAGAAGGTTCCTGGATTCAAACCAACAGAGGTGGTGGTGGGCATGTGGGTGTGGGGACTTTCCCCTGAGTTTAGCAGGGACCTCCTGTTTTTTCCCTAGCTACAAGTGGTCAGAGGGCTCACTTGTTCCAGACTTGAACGAGATACAGGGGTTTCTCTTCTTTTCATGCCTTTTTTTTTTTTTTTTTTCAATTACTATCATTTTCTTCTGTGTGTTGCTCATTAAGTCAAAATAAAAGTCACTCTGGAAAACCGGTAACCTCAAGTGTTCTGTGTGCCCCCTGTCTGAACTGTGAGACCAGTTCAGCTTGTGCAGAGGAGGAAATACAGACAAAATGGTCCAGCCAAGGTGAAGTTCAGAAGACTTCATAGTGGAAAACGAGGCTACAGTCAAAATAGTGGCCCAAGAGTAGTTATTCAAAAGAAAAACAACAAAACAACCAAACAAACAAAAAAAAAAAAAACCACCACAAAAGACCAAAACAACCAAAAAAACCCGAAGACTAAGAGGATTTCCTGCCCTGGTTGGTGAAAAACAAATGTTTGAGATGGATAAAAATAAAACATAGAGCTCCTCAAAGTGAGGGGGCGTGCTCATTGAAGGGTCAGAAGATGACCCGGAAACCTTCCCAGGTGCCTGAGGGTGGGATTCCACCTTACAGCTGCTCTCGTGAGGAAACTGATCCAAGAGACTCCTTTCCAAGTTTCCCTTCCTGTCTCAGCGCCGCTGGGAATGACTCACACGCTCCCTGCACAATTTCTGATAATATGGCCCTTCGTGGGGCTTAACGTGGCCCTTCGTGGGCCTGTAACCCAGATCAATGTAAACACTGAGTTTAAGAGGAGGAGGAGAAGAAAAGGCGAGTGCGTAATTAGAATAGGGAATAACAAATTACTTCCGTGGAGCTGCCCTGGCGCAACTGAGAAACTGTGCTGAGGAGTGGAAAAGGTGGAAAACCTTTAAAATGCCATTGCCATCGTGTAGAATTAAGTTCTGAATGGCTGGTTGATGTCAGTAAATGGCTCTGGGAGAAGCAGGCTATCCGAGCAGCATCCTAAACTCAGCTGACAGTGCAGCACTGACAGATTTTAGGATACCTGGGGCAGTTGCTTGGGGACTCCTGGACCTGCCCTGGAAGCTAGAGAGCAACCTGTGCGTGTTTGAATCATCCTGTGGACACCCAACTGAGAAAAATCTGATACCCATGCAGGTATTTCTCATTCCTCCAGGTTTGAGTTAGGCTTTTCATAACACCAGCAGCATGATGAGAGCTGTTCCTGGTTCCTCCACTGTAAGAGACAGCTCACAGCGTGCTCTGTGACAGGCATTTCGGGTATGTAGAAACCCAGATGGTCGCTGCACACAATCTTTCAGTCAAGTGTTTACAGGCATGTCAAGCTTGGTGCCACCAGGGGGCCCTTTAGGCAGGAAAACTGTAGACCTGTTCTTAAAGGACTCCAGCGATTCCTCTCTCATTAATTAAGAGGATCAAGAAAAGCAATATAAAGGTGCACCCTCCAAGCTGAAAGAGGTATCAGTTTGTGGTACATTTGGTTGTACTGCCTATTCTCCTGAAGTGGTGATCTTTTTTTCAGAAGAAGCAGAGGATTTGGACTTAGCTTTTGTGTCCCAAGCTATGCAGGAGGACTGGATCTCCTGGAAGTCTCCTTGGAGTCTTGATGAGAGCAGGTACGGAACTGAGAGGTTCTACAGTGTGGTAACTGGGACACCACAGGTGTCAATGCTGCATCCCACTTCCATGGCAGTAGTCTTCCTTCTTGTCTGTAGTCTGGGATCCCATCAGCTATTTGTAGGCTTTTTCATCCTGGGCTAAGTTAAAGCAAAAGGGATACTGGGAATGTCTGTAGGAATCTGATCTGGAAACACTTTAAAACAGGGAAACTGGGTCCTCTCCCAACAATAAACTACAGTCAACACAGCACACTGTTAGCAATGCTCTGCAAGAATGTTTATTTCTACAGTTAGGAAAAGGGATTCACAGACCCTGAAGCAGTCTGTATTTTCTTTAGTTATGAGCAAAACCTCATGACTCATTTGAATTACAATGTTGGCGTTTCCAAACTTCTCTACTGAATCTGTGAAATTTACCTTGTGAAGTACTGGCAAATTCCTAGCTCAAATCTGGGTCTGTATCTACCATGTTGCTATGCTGGATGCTCAGGAGGCTTGTTGGAGCCGTATCTGACAGCCTCCGCTGCTTTCAAGACTGGATCTGACACAGGAGAAAATTTAGAAGTACCATTTAAGAAACTGTCCTTCACATAAGAAAACAGCAACTAGCTGGAAGTTCTCAGATGGTATTTCTGGTGTGCTTATGGAGCATACCAAGCCTCGTAGAGCGCTACCTGAGTTCACGCTGCGGAGTGCTGTACAGCGAAGGCCTTTCTGTGAAGTCATTTGGATGTGCAACAACAGAAAAGCTGCTGAAGTATGCTTCAGGTAAGGGTCTTTGAAAATTCTCATTAAAAATTATGCAGCCTAGCAAGTGGATCCAAATATGATGGATGAATGGCTGCAAGAAATGGAAAAGCTAAGACATGACTATACCTGAGCTGCCAGAGAAGTATTGGCATACATATGTAATCACAGAGCTCTAGAAGCTGATTATTTTTGCTACATCTTACAGCCTTTATGGTTTTAGGATCTTTCATCTTGGATGCGTGAAGCTCCAGTAATGTTTTAGACTTAGGCACAAGATTCTTCATTGCAGGACATATGGCCAAACACCCTGCTGACGTTATGACACCACTTCATGGATTAAGTGACTAAATTGAAAACAAAGCATCTTGAACTCCACTAGGACACTGGAGATGTTCAACTGGGCTTTTTGAAACAAAGCACGTGGTAGAGAATAGGGACAAAAAAGTCATAATAAGAAACTGGAGATCTGTAGAACATGAGGCTGCTACAGCCCCCGATAACAAGTAGCATCAGCTAGGTATCACCCACAGCGTAAACATGGGTCACCTGCTCTTCTGTCTTCTTTAATGGATGATTTGCAGCAAGTCACCTGGTCATCTACCATAGCTTGCTTGCTCAGGTACACCTGATGTGGAGCTAGTCAGTGAAGTTCTCTGAGACTCAGCCAAGGAACTACTGTTGTGCACAGACACTTCCAGCTGGGAGTCAGACTTCCTGAACAGCTTGTGATGGGAAACCATACTCTTCCCTGTCTGATAGAAAATGCCTCCCACAAGAGTGAAGCTGTATCTGATGGCACCTTCTTGATCCATAAAGCCATCTTGTGTGACTGAGATCCTTGAATACTTACACCCTAGGTCTCTTCTCACTCCTGTGAATGTCCATGTTTTGCTTGAAGCGTAAGAGCTCACCAGGAAACAAAACCCAGACTCATCCACTGATGATACTGGTCCTGTCTCCAGTCCTGTCCATCTGCAATATGTCCCCAGTCTGAGCCTACACATGTAAACACAGACTTCTTCCCTGAGAAAACACACAGACTGGATCAGCCATGAGCTTGTCTGTCTTTGACTCTGCTCTTGAAATAAGGGAGAGAGGTGGGAGGGAAAAGTACACGGGCTTCTTAAGAATCTGGGAAGGCAAGTTGTTTCAGTTTCCCATATGGCATATGGGAAGCGGCTGAGCAATGTGCCTCCTAACCAGAGGACCTAAAGAAGCCCCGTATCCCAGAGGAAGACATGGGGGAGAGAAGTAATTATTCTTCATCACTTTTTTTAAGCTTGTACAACACGTGCTTATGGACTTTCCTGAACCAAGAAGGGGTTTCCTCCCAGACTAGCAGTGGCTGTAGGACTCACTTTTTCCAGGTCTGAAGGAGGGTTCACAATTCTGCCAGTGCGATGGTTTTGATTACACTGGTCTCGTTTCATTTATGGGCTTTAAACTGGCATGACGGAATGAATAGGCTGGGCAGAGAGGACCATTTGCCTAAGGGGGAAGTGAGGAGGTGACAGTTATGAGATGCAAAAGCATTCATTTCTGGGCTCAACACTTCAAAATATCTTCAGACTCGGCTCAAACTTTCCATGGCAGGCCTCTATTTGTTCACATCTCACAAAAAGATGTAGGTGTAAAGGGACCTCTGGAGATCTCTAGCCCAACCCCTTTGGTTGCAGCAGAGCTGTCTCCAAAGCCAGCTCAGATTGCTCTACTTAACCAGAAGCATTAACTGGTTTTATTCAATTAACACAGAGTTCAGCTGCCTCCTCTCGTGCTTGTCATCTGCTGCTCACCACTGCAGCCAAAGCTGTTCTCTTCAGGGGGTTGTGCCTGTACAGTCACCCAAGAAGGTGCAGCTTGCATCCCAGCAATGCTATCTGGCAGGCTTGGCATCCCCAGCCACAGCCTTCAGGTGGTGGTGATGCCTGCTAGGGAGCTAGGGGTCACTCGCTTGTGTGAGGTAGGAGAGGGACCCAGCTAAGACCTGGCAGGTGGCTCTACCTGCTCTCTGCACTGTGATCTGTATTTCCTTTTCTGAACCACACTACAGGGCCTTCAGAAGCAGAAATTGTCAGTCTAGAGGGAAGTCTAGCAGAGCCTGTGAGAGCATGACTGTGCCACCTCCACAACTGTCTCAAAGCAGGCAGCCCCAGAGGAGGATGAGAAAGAAGGAAGTCTCTGGTGCCACTCCACTGGCAGGACCAGAGCTGCTGGAAACTTCGAGCAGGTACCATTGGGAGCAAGGAAGGGACCATGAGCAACAGACATCTCCTTGACAGCTCTAACAATACTGTGATTGGAGCAAACGAGTTCCTTGGGAAAGATCTCCTGACACCAAGACCTCCCTCAGGTGAAACCATTGAGGACTTTGTTGTGGGCTTATTGAAAACCAAGGTCTGGTCTACAGTCACATTTGACCTAGTGGTAAGACTTAATCAAAAGAGAGTTAAGTTCAGCCAGTACACACTTCTGTGCAGACAGTGTGTCTTGCAGTTTAATCCCACTATGCATTGACTTTTAGTATAATTTTTTTTTTTGGCAAAACTGATAGGCTTTAGGGAGCTCTGGCCCCTGCTGATGAGGTTAACAGGTGGTCACAGGAATTAAGTTAGATTAGTGGAGCACTACCACAGAGCCCAGAAGGTGAATAAGGCCCCTGACTGGTATCATTACTTCTGAGGAGCAACTGATGAAGATGGGCTTCTTACTGTGATGACACCAGCACTGCATTGTTGATCTCACTGTGGAAGAAGAATTAGACAGAATGATGAAAAGGATCTTCAAGTTTGGATGCAAATCAGACACACGGGCAGGATTGAGATGAAGTGCAGTGCAGAACCATGTATCCTCAACTTTTTCTGAAAATCTATGCAGCTTCTTGCTGTGGTTGCCTTGTCAGCTAAAATGCCACCAGATACAACGTGGATCTTTGTAGGTCTAAGGAAAGGGAAGAAACTGTGTGATTTTTTGTTATGCTGTCGGTAGCCCTTACCTCAACTCAGTGATGATGTCCTGCAGATCACTGAGATGAAAAAATGCCAAAGCAGGTATTCTTCTGTTTCCATAATTATAGCTCTATTGTCTAACTATCCATAGATGATGAAAAAGGTGTTCAATAAAACTGAATATGATGACAGAACTAGTAGAAGCTAGTAAGTCTCTCTCCAGCTCTCCTGTAGCTCCCTTCAGATACTGGGAGGCTGCTAGAAGGTCTCCCGGGAGCCTTCTCTTCTCCAGGCTGAACAGCCCGAGCTCTCTCAGCCTGTTTTCATAGGAGAGGAGCTCCATCCCTCCGATCATCTTCATGGCCCTCTGCTGGACCTGTTCCAAACAGGTCCATGTCCTTCCTGTGCTGAAGGATTGCAAAGATGGAAACAGTACTCCAGATGTGGTCTCACCAGAGCAGAGGAGACGGGTAAAATCACCTCCCTCAACCTGCTGCTCACACTTCTTTTGATGCAGCCCAGGATACGGTTGGCTTTCTGGCTGCCAGCACGCACTGCCAGCTCATGTTGAGCTTCTCACCCACCATCACTCCCAAGTCCTTCTTAGGGCAGCTCTCCAGTCATTCTCCTCCCAGCCTGTATTTATGCCTGAGATTGCCATGTTCCAGGTGCAGGACCCTGCACTTGGCTTGGTTGAACTTCATGCGATTTGCACTAGCCCACCTCTCAAGCTTACCCATGTCCCTCTGGATGGCATCCCTTCCCTCCAGCATGTCACAGCATCACACTACACAGCTTCGTGTCATCAGCAGACTTGCTGAGGGTGCACTCTATCCCACTGTCCATGTCCCCAACAAAGATGTTAAACAGCACTGGTCCCAGTACCAACCCCTGAGGAACACGACTTGCCACTGGCCATCGCTTAGACATTGAGTCATTGACCACAACCCTTTGAGTGCGGTCATCAAGTCAGTTCCTTATCCACTGAGCGGTCCATCCATCAAATCCATGACTTTCCAATTTTGGGACCAGAATGTTGTGTGGAACAGTGTCAGATGCTTTGTGTAAGTGCAGGCTTGGTGGCAGCTGTCCCACTTGCACCACACTTTGATGTCCGTTTGCACCCCAGGGCCAGTCCTGCAGCCAAGCACAGGACGTCGGGAGAACGTGACAGTCAATGCTCTGCCCCTGTGGAGACCAGCAACTGCACACACGTCCAGCATCTGCTGGTCTGCTGCTGCAGTCAGGCAAGCAGAAAGCCACTGACACTCAGACAAAAGTTAGTGTCATTTACAGCTCCCACCCCAGCGCCTCGGTGTGCGACTGCCAAGGCACGAGCTTAAAAAGGAAGCAGCAGTAACAGCAGCTTTAAAGGTCTGCAGAGATAAAGGGACAATCACTCGACACATCTCTCCCGGGCAACTGGTGGGACAAAGAACTGAAGCTCTTGCCTCTTAGAACACATCCCCGTTGCTGCCACTGACACGGGGTGGGTCCCGCCAGCAGGGCCAGACCGTGGGGCAGCGCTGGCTCAGAGCCACCCCTGACCAC
>VXBW01001798.1:1480617-1501902 GCA_013400375.1 Thinocorus orbignyianus
TTCCCCGCCCTCTGCCGACCTCACCCCTCCTCTCCCCTCGGCAGAGGCCGCCCCCGACCGAGGGAAGCATGTTCCGGCTGATGAGGGATGGCGAGCCCGAGGACCCCATGTTTGCCATGTGAGTCCCGCCGGGCATCCTCGGGGGGGAGAGGGGGAGGCTGCGCCGATCGTCTCCGGGGAGCTAGGGTGGTGGGGGGCAGGGGTGCCCTGCCGTGGCGTCCCTTAGGCGGGCAGAGGCCCTGTGGGCTGCGGGAGGCACCGCAGCGCAGCGGCTGCCTGGAGAAAAACACAGACGTTTCTCTGAAGGGGCAGCGCAGGGAATAACCTGGTTCGGGTTGGTCTGATTTCTGTAACAGGACGTGGTCTTGGAGGGGAGCGTAATTAAATAAAGTAGGCCAAGAGGCATTGCAGCTGCCTGGGGAGGAGAGGGCTGGCATACCCATTTTTTTTTTTCTTTGCAAAAGGATTTGCTTATTTATTTATTTTCTTACACGAAGGCGGATTTCAGTTCAGGTAGATAAAATCTGCTGTTCCATCCAGTGTTTGTTGCTGTTCTGCACAGGAAATCATTAACGGAGCTGGAGAAGGCTGCTAAAGCAGTTGTCAAGTTGCAGGGAACTAAGTAAAGAGAAGACAACAAGTAGTTTTGAAATACGAGTCTTGAAATCTAACGAAGGTCCCAAGAACTCTTCCTGGGATTCCTCTAGTGAAGGTTTTTGTTTCTGTCCACAGTCAGAAATTGGATGCTATTGGTAAATTTTGGCAGCAAAACTAAGTGCGTAGACCTTGCCAAAGCAGATAAGGTATAAACTAATACAGTAAGGATTTGATTCTGTTAAGCATGGCACTTCTAGAAATTTGGTGGAATTAATTTGTGTAGAATAATAAAGCCTGTCTTTTGCTTATAAAAGAGGTAACAGGCAAGTATTTTATTGTCTGTAAACACACTGCCAGGAGAGGAGCCCTTGATGTCCTAGTTAGTCACAGAATGACTGTATTCTTCTTGATGTGGCAGATATGAGTCTAGCTTTTATTATGGGAAGCATTTCCAGTAAAGATGGAAAAGTGTTGGTTTGTAGTAGGTGCTTTTGCGATCTCAGGAATATTCTGTGGTGTTGAGGGTATTCATGCTTGAGGGATAAGTGCAGACTCTACACTGTGTAGAGAAATGCTATGGTATTCCCCAGATATTTTTTTTTTTTTACCATGACCATTTGTCTTTATTCTCCTTTTCCTCTTCTTGCTGCTCCAGTACGTGTGAATGCATACAGGCTATAATATAGAGGCTGTAAAGAGAGAAGGGAAGGAAAGCCAGTTAGGGACCCCAGTTATTGTTCCCTTTTCCTCTCAAATCTGCAAAAGCTGATGGGGTCTCAGCCTCTTGGCAGGTGTACACATAACATTGTGGGAGAATAGCAGATGAAGATTACCTGGGGTGAAGGGATGTCACACAGTGTCAGGCCATACAGTCTGTTCTGGAGGTTTCAGTCTTGCATTTGAGTGTGTTTGCACGTGCGTCTGGAGGGCTGAGAGGGCAATATCTAGGGTCGCATGCTCTCTGGTCCCATTGAGTGGTAGTCTTCTCTTTGCAGCCAGGAGGATCTCTGTGCACCTCCCTGCAAAATGAAGAACTGCTCTTCTAGAAGGGCTTGATTGCTTCCCAAAGCTGATAATGTAAAGGGTTTTGATGGCACAAGAGAAAATAAGCATGAAGTTATGATGGTACCTGAACCGCATATCTGAGAAGTGGCTTTTATCTGTTCGAGCAGTGAGGTTTTGGAATGGGCTTCGCCCTAAAGCGTTAGTGGGAGCAGGACACTGAAGTACTTCTGAACAGACATCAGTTAGTAACTGAGAGGAGTTCTGCGGTATAATACCTTCTATTACAAGAAACAAGATGGGATCCAGAGGTCCCTCCGAGCCCCAAGGATCACCGTAAGCATCACTGGGTTCCTGGTATTCTGGATTTTCAGCTTGGAAAGGAATGTACAGTTACATAAGAGAAACTCAAAAGTTGGAATGGGTGAATTTTGCGGGGCTTTGCCTTCTGTCTTCCCTTCCTCAATGTTGTTCTCTCAACCTTTCTGAAAGGGACCCTTTTGCCATCCACCGGCAGCACATGAACCGCATGCTTTCTGGAAGTTTTGGGTTTGGCCCTCTCCTTGGCATCACCGATGGGACCACACCTGGAGCTCGCCAGGCTGGCCGTAGGATGCAGGTAAAAGAGGGACTGAGTACAGGAGAGGAGTTCTTAAACTGTCTTGTTAGCTTCTGTCTTCCACCGTCACTGGGCTGGGCGCATCCCTCAGCTTGCACACGGATGGTGGGCACAGCTGATCCCAAACAGTGCAATTCTTGTCCTCCTCTTTACCCCGCATGCATTAATAAATTGAACACCTCTGTGTTAAAGGTTGGATGGGAGGAAGGGAAGAAATACGTGTTATGTCTCAAGGCCAATCAAGTTATTCCTCAGGGTAAATCAATATAAGTGGGAGAAATTAAGGAGCATCACCTTCCATCTGGTTTGTTAGGAGTGGTATGGTTTGAACCACCGTGAGTCTGTTTGGGACTTGTCTATTGTCTATTGGACCTGAATGTTCCCAGTTCTTTTCCTGAGGAGGACAAGGGTGTTTTGAGGAGAATCTAGTATTTGGCTGTTGCAGGGTCATTTTCTGTTCTGTTTTTCTGTTGTCCCAGCAGGCAGGAGCTGTTTCACCCTTTGGGATGCTCGGCATGGTAAGTTCTCTGTTTTTCCGGGTCAAATTAGAGGGTTGCTGTGTGCAACTGGTGCTAAAATGTAGCCGTCTGTGAGCAAGACCACCTGTCTGTCCTAACGAGCAGGGAGGGTGGGAAGATGTGAAGAAAGCAGAATGAGCTCTAGATTTATAGTAATCGGAATACAGGAGGGGGTATTGAACTGAAACTGGCAGCAGCAGTTTGCTCTTGAACTTCTCTCATGGAGTTGCTGTATGACTTCAGGCCTTTCCCTTGTTTCCCCTCTGGTGTTTTAATCTGGTCTGTGAGTTGCTTTAACACTGTTTATATTGGGAGGTTATATTTGTACCTTGACCCAGGAAGAGCCCGAAAGCTGTTACAGCGTAATATTTCACAGGAATTGGGACAGTTAATATCCAGTAAGAGCAGATAGGCTCATAATAACCTCGTATGTCTGAAAACAAGCTGCGGATCTGTTTGGAAGTAATGGAAGAGCTGTGACAAAGCAAGGGATAGACTTGGCCACCAGTAGGCAGAGATGATTATTGAACCTCCTTTGCCAAGGATGTCGGGTGGAAAAACCAACACCATACTTCAGGTGAACAGGACTGGAATGAGAATGACTGTGTGTGTATGTGAGAACAATGTTCTGTTCTCCCTCATCTACTAAAATAATACCCTGGAAATAGGTTATCCCAGATCCAGCAACTGCAGCTGCCTTGCTCTGCAGGATTGCCTCAGTGAAAGAGACTTAAGCGTCCCTGAATTGTTGTAGCTCAGAGGAGGATTAATAAGAATACAAACAGATAGACTTCAAAGGATAATAACGTTGCGTGTGAGCACTGCTCTGTTGAAAATGAGAACAAGAGGCTACTTGAGGAAACAAAAAAAAAATCAGCAAGTTTAAACTGACTCAGTTATTTTGTTTACTTATTGCACAATTAACCTGTGAGACCTGCTGGCCTAGTGTATCACTGCAGCCTTTAGGTTTACAAGATTAAAAAGTCAGATGTTTGTAGGGGAAATAAGAAAACCTGTTATTATGTTAGAAAGAGTACAATCAATGGAAACTTCCCTGTGGTTTAAATTAAGGGCTGACAGTGATGAGCTGAAAACATCATTGAAGATGACTGTCTGGTAGTTAAGAACACTGTAAGTGCGTACCTGTGATTTCTTCTCTCAACTTTGCTGGGTGCCTGAACTCACAAACCTCAGCGTATCAGGACTCAGACCAAAACTAAAAGAACAACCTTTGCCGTATCCAGAGATCTGGAGAGTCAGAACACGTGGGCAATGCAGCCTGAGATAATGGAGAGAACAGCAACCCCAAATCATGTTTGTTTTCTGCTCCACTGAAAGAAAGGGAATACAACAATTTTTTTTTCTTCTTAGGCAGCAGCTTTTAGTCTCTTGCCGGTAGTTTGTTGTTCTTCCTCCCCTCTATGTTTCCAAACTGACTATTCTTTTGTTCTCTCTTTCATCAGGCGGGTGGCTTTATAGATATGTTTGGAATGATGAACGACATGATTGGAAACATGGTAAGAACACTCTGTAAGCCAGTCTGTATCGAGGAGAGTATTGAGGGTGCTCCTGCCATTCCCTCTAGGGTCACCCGTTTTACTGTGCTTGTTTGGTTGGGGCTGTCCTCAAGCTTCCGCGGTGCTGAGGCTGCAAGCCTTGCTTCGTGACCAGGATTGGGAGGTAGAGAGCTTGTTTCTGAGACCTACCCTCTTGAATGCAGGGAGGAGAAGGGTGAGAAAGGAAGTGTGGGGGTAGACTTGTTTAGCAAGAAACAAGAATTAAAGAGCAAGATGTATTCTCCAGAAAGATGGAACCATGGAGATTCTATTCTTGCTATTGTAATTTCTTGCTACTGTGTTGCATAGTGAGAAAATTAACTGCCATCTCTTCTTCCCTCCCATTCCTTCTTTATACTATTCCCCATTTCTTCTTGTAGGAGCACATGACAAGCGGTGCTAACTGCCAGACATTTACCTCCTCAACTGTCATCTCCTATTCCAACCTGGGTGATGGACCCAAAGTCTATCAGGAGACCTCAGAGATGCGTTCAGCACCTGGCGGGGTAAGGAGGGGGCTGCAGTGCATCTTCCCAGCACTGAGGCTGCTGGTTTGGCTGTGGGTGGATAGACTTCATTCATCTGGTGGCTCAGTGCTGGCCACCCACAGTACTTCTGCTTTGTAGTCGGTTGTAGTTTGAGGAGTGCGTTGTGACTCACCGAGCCACGCTGAAGGCCACTGGGAGGGGATGGGAAGTGCTGGCAGGGGGGAATCCATTATTTCTCCTTCATTATGTTGCGTCTGGCATCCTGGGAGTGGTGGTGGTGCAGTGTGACCCAAATGCTGCAGGCAAGAGTGAGGGTGCCTTATGGGGCTGGGAGAATGCGTGGAGATGTTGATCCTGCGCGGGAATGTGCCCTCAGATCCGTGAGACCAGGCGGACCGTCAGGGACTCCGACAGTGGCTTGGAACAAATGTCAATTGGACACCACATCAGGGAGCGGGCCCACATCATGCAGCGATCCCGAAACCATCGCACGGGTGACCAGGAGGAGAGGCAGGACTACATCAACATGGATGAAAGTGAGTACTGCCCCATCTCCTCCTCCTCCCAGCAAACCCAGGTGCCACTTCCCCACCTCCTCCCCATCTGAGCTTGTTCTTTCCTCATCCTAGGTGATGCAGCCGCGTTTGATGACGAGTGGAGGCGAGAGACATCTCGTTTCCGACCGCAGCGGGCTCTGGATTACCGACGTCATGAAGGTGGCAGTGGCCGTCGGGCCGAGGGGACTCGTCTTGCCATCCAGGGCCCTGAGGACTCTCCCTCCAGACAGTCCCGTCGGTATGACTGGTGAACCCAGAGCAGACCTTGTGGGGGGTGCGGCGTGGCCACCCCCAAATCTACCTACACGCTCTTGTAAGTCTTTAACAAGCTCTTCTCCCTACCTTCTGCTCTGCAGTTGCCTCTTAGCCATGTGATTTTATTTTTTTATTGCCTCTATCCTGCATTATTTTGAAGTGTTGGTTGGAAATGGGTTTTCCCACTTAATCTAGAGAGCAGGGAAGATGTGAATTTTGAGAAAATAGTGTTCTAAATGGAAGCGTGGAAGCTGTTTAAGTTAGCTTTGTCATCAGCAAAAAATGTGTGGTGTCATCCTTAACTGATGATTGAAATGGTATGAAATGAGGTGGGATCACAATCTGTGGAGTGTTTATACTGTCACTGTATAGAGCTTGGGGACCATTTGCTGTCAGTCCAGTTTGAAATATAAGTTAAGTGCTGTTGTCTGCTCTCCTGTGTTTTGAATGGGGTTCACTAGAATATGATCTAGTGGTTGAAAAGGGACTTTTTTTCCCTTTTTTTTTTTTTCCTAATGTCTAGACATCATGTCTTTGTCTGCTCTCTGCTTTCTAGTCACCACTTACTCTTTTTATGTTCTCCATTTCCCTTCTCCCAGGTACAGATAGTGAAACTCTGAAGCCCCTTCAAAGCACCACTTGGACCTTCCTCAAATTTAGTATTAACCTCCTTCCCACTTAAGAATTGAATCAAAGCAACTAATCTTCTGCATTGCTCTTTATTGCCCCATTTGGGTGCCGCAGCAGGGCATGGGGAATCTCACTGATGTGCAAGGAATGCATTCATTGCCCATTCCCCTTCTGCTCTCCCTTGGTTCTGTTCTTTCTGCCAGTAGTGGTGGGCGTGAGGAGCTGCCACTTTGTCTCTTCCATCCTTTCCGCTCTTTCTGTGCTGGGTTGGGCTGGTTCTGAAGTTTGTGTTTAGTCCCCTGTGAAAGAAATACGAGGGAATTCTGCTAGAACCCCGTGTCCCCGCACCGGGACGGAGGCTTCGATTCCCTTCCTGCTCCTCGGTGTGGTTATGGAGAAGCAGAAGGATGTGTGGGTTAGAGAAGGGAGGAGCAGAACAAAAGCTGGATCAGCCTGTGGGCCCCTCTTCCCTGACCCCTCTTCAGTCAGCTCCCCCACTTTTTTAATTTGTGAAACTTGTAACTAGATGTTTACTGAATAAAGAAACAAACTGTAAAGAGTTGTTGGATCAGTCTTTGCCTTCAGCTAACCTAATTGTGCCTGCTGGGGAATTAAGTAACCTCTTTCTTACCCTTGGGAAATTGCTGAGGGGAAACTTGGTGTTTAATTCTAAGGCTTTATTTTCTTACAGAAAATACCCTTATAGCCTTACCATGTAGTTACAAAGTGAGGTAATGCTCAACATAAAAATTGTGAAAAAGACCCAAGAACCCACTGTTTGCAAAAATACCCTTTAATTGCTGTGCACTCAAGGGAGAGATTGGTTGGTCTGTCTTGCTGCCTGGTCATCTGTGCCGCCCTGAACTGAGCCGCTGGGGGACCTACACGGCCAGGGAATATTTCCATTATTTTCTCATTATTTCTCTGCAACAGAGACTGATGTTGTTACGAATGACCTTTTCTTAACTTCTTCAGTATTGGGTGAAACTCACAAGGCGCTAGGAATACAGGACTAGGGAAGACCTCCTGGGTTCCCGGGCCAGTTTCCTGCTCCAGCAGGCACTCTAATGCAAACCTTTTCATGGACTCATGTGGAAGAGAAGGCAGAAAATGGCTGTACAATTGAGAACTTGGAAGTGGTGTGCTGGGATCTTGCTCTGTATCCCTGTGTATGTACATCTGGGTACTGACAGAGGGACAGACACCTCTGGCCCAGAAAACAAGCTGCAGAATCTGACCCCTGCAAGCTCAGGTCAGAGTTTGCACATGCTCTGCCCTTCAAGGAGGTGCAGGGCAGAGCCTTAGGGGATGGCAGGGTCTGTCGCTGCCTCCCTGTGCTGTTTTGTCCCATGGCAAACCTCACATCCTGCTTTTCAGGTGATGGCTCCCCATCCAGGTGCAGTTGGAGAGGTCACCAGCCTCCAGGAGAGTGAAGGGAGGGACCTTGATTGAGATAGGGAAGTAAGTGTTGGAAGGGAATAAGCAGAGACCTGAAGGGAGTGGGCTGAGTTTCTGGAGTTGTCAAAATGGAGGCAGGCCCTGAAGAGAAGAAGGCCAAAGAAGGAGCCACACAAAGAAAAGCCAGGCCTGGGAGAGGTTTAGTGGTGGACAGGTCATCTTGGGTTTGCCAGACTTAGAGGGAAGGAACTGGAGCAGTGGCAGCCGTCATCTCAGTGGTAGTCTTGAGCTGGCACAAGATGTGAGACCTGGTATTTTGATCCAATGAAGAACCCGCTGGGCTCAGAAAGGTGCTCACAGCTTCAAGACAGTGCTGGCAAAGTTCTGGCTGTTCTTTGAGTCAGTGTCTGAGAGAGAACAGGGAGGTGGGGATTGGTGGGGTTAACTTGGACCTTTAGGATGTGAGGATCCATTCCGGCTTGGTCATTGAATTCCTAATCTTGACAGAGAACAGATAGAAATGTGGGAACTGGGATGTTAGTGGTAGGAGCTGCTGCAAGGGCTTACAAATCAGTTATGACACTTGAGCAGATGTGCCTCTTTCTCAGAGATTCTTTTATCTGGATTTGGCCTCTGTGCTCTTTTAGGTGCTTCCCTGCTTATGGATGTGGAACTCTTGCGTTCTCTTGCACTCTGTGTGTGGGGTGTGATTTTTCTGGCTGCTTGAGCCTTGCTGAGATAGTCACGCCTTCTCCAGGTGCGACAAGGCTCAGGTAGTCTAGGGAAATGGAAAAGAGCTTCAATGAGAGAGGACCTTATGTTCAGGCTGGGAAGCAGAGACAAGAGCCTAGGAGAGAGTTGAAGAGTTACAGAGGTCCCAAACCAGAAAGTAAGTATGGGAAGTGTTTTGGGAAAGTTTCCCTTTTGTTAGTCCCAAGGGTGACATTAACTTCTGACTTTAGAGAGCAGGAGTTTTATTCCCAAAGAAGAGGTTTTTCCCAAACCTTCCTTGACTCCTCTGGTCCTGGAGGTGGGTTTTCACTTGCTGCTTGGGGTTCTGCTGAAGAAGCCTTCTCAGCTGCTCCAGGCTGGCATTGATCTCGGCATGGCAGCGCTTTGCAGTTGCCGGCTTGCAGGGATGTGAGGGCAAGGAGAAGGGAGCAGAGCTGTATCCCAGCGGGGGCCTTTTGCTGAGTCACACCTGGGGGCTCTCCCTGTCACCAGTACCCTGGCGTGGTGAGAATTCACTTACTGATCACTGATGTAGGTTGCTAATGCAGAGGAAGAGCAGGTGGAGAATTGCACGGGGGCAACGAAAGTGGGGTGTGCACAACCCATGGTTTCCTTTTCAGCTTCCTTTGCACAAGCTGTGAGAAGCTCCAGGCTGTTGTAAGGAGGTACCTGAGTCTGCATGCCCAGCACCACCCTCATTGAACCACCTGAGAACACCACCCAGGCACCCAGGGCAATCAGAACCCCCCCATGTTACATCACCCCAACTTCATCTGGTTACTTTTTTTCCCATTAGTTACGTTTTCAACTGAAAATTATTTCCTATTAAAAGTAGTCCCATCCTTGGAAGTGTTTAAGGCCCTGGATGGGGCTTTGAGCAACCTGCTGTAGTGGGAGGTGTCCCTGCGCATGGCAGGGGGTTGGAACTCAATGATCTTTAAGATCCACCTGCTGTATCAGGGCAAAGGGAAGGCCTGGGATGCGTCTCTCACATTTCTGCGATGTCTGTGACAGCTCTTGCAGCAGGATGAAGAGAAGGTTGGGTGTCGCCAACGTGAAAGTCAAACAGTGTTTGTTTAAGATGCACAGGGTGTGGCTCCAAGTCATCCTTGTGGGGTGGATGGAGACAAAATTTGTTGCCACTCCTGCTTCCACATCTGTTGCCTCCAAATGGTGGTTGGAGCCCCGAAGCAGCACAGTTCAGTGGTACTTCTGGATCTTGCTAAGGAGCAAGAAGGCCACCTGGGGTGAGGCAGAGGGGCCTGTCAGGATTAAAAGGTGGGGGAAACAAGGGTTCAGGGGCAGAATGAGGTGGAGAAAGGCTGGAAACGCTGGTGTAGAAAGGTGGGTGGCATAACCTGGGGTGGGAGTGCATTAGCTACACACAAATATCATAGAAAGCTAAAGGGGTTTGTCTGTTGTGCATTCGGCTTTCCATATTTGAAAATTTGTCATGAAAATAAGAGCCATCAAAGCAAGCAGGAGTTTTGTCCTTGCATGTTTTTGTCGGTAGCCCTGAAGCTCTGTGCACCTTTCACTGCACTTTTTAAAGCATTATAGAATACTGAGGAAATAACCTTGTGGCTATATTTGTAAACAGTAAATGAGATTATATCCACAGCTGTAAACTAGTTAAACTGACATCAAGTCAAGATAAGAGATCAAACATGCAATAAATATGAAAATAAAAATGGATGGCTATGCTTTTATAATTCTCTCAATCTTGCTTTCTCAAAAAGGTTCTTGTCCAACAGCTGTAATATTTTCTGATTAAACCATGGGTTGGATTACTAAAGGTGCTACAGCAACCTAGAGTTAAGGGTTACAGCAGCACAAGGGATCTTACTCAGCCACACAGGACTATTCCTTGATTAACAAAAAATAAGATTAAAACAACAAAAGGGCAAATATAAATTTAAGCTCACTAGTAGGTCTCAAGTAATGAGACCAGAATCTTAAATTATTTCTACTAGGATGCTGTTCTGAAATTAATGCTCATTAGTAATGTGATTAATCATCTGAAAAAAGATATTAAACCAGTGCAAAGAAGCTTTCAGAGGACTCAGGGAACAATGAACAATGAAGGTGATCAATGATGGACAAAGATGAGGTGTTCAGAGCAGTCTCTAAATACCGGTGTGGTGTTCATTTACAAACGGTGAGTATTTTTGGCTGCAGGGAAAGCAGAAAGACATTCATCCAGGAACATAAAGGCAGTCTGTGGTCTTTCAAGATGGAGGACTATTTTCTGGAAACTCTGGAGGGACTCTAAATAAAGAATTAGAGGGTTGGGAGATAACCAGGGAAATGAAAGTTGCTTGTGTAATCCCCCAGCTGTGAGGGTGGCTTATACACTTGGAGGCATCAGCCTGTGTTCCCCAAGAAGGGAGGTGAAGCTTCCCTCCTGGGTCGTGATAGTGAACCCATGGTGTTAAATCTAAGTGTACTGCACAAAGAAGGACAGCAAAGTTTAGGGCTCCAGAGGGGAGTAACAGAGAAGACCTGAATCCTGGAAAGGCTGACTGCCACTGCGGTTCACACGATGAACTCAAGACTTGTGCCTGAGCTCTTTCCACTTGAGCAGGGGCTGGCGGTACCTGTATGGGAATGAGGTTTCTGACAGCAGAGGGCTCTTTAACCTCGGAGAAAACCTGCAGCATCCTCATGATGGAACTGGAAATGAGATGCAGACCTTCGGGGAGAGCATGATCATTAGAGCATACCTGGGTTTTCCAGCTCATGCTGCTCCAAACCTAGATGGGGTGTCTCAAAGAGAAGTTGGAGAGCGAGCGCAGGAATGAGGTGAGGTTATTTCTGGCCACTCAAGAAGCCAGATGACGTGACGTGATTATACCTGTCCCTTCAGGATTTAAAAAGTCTATGAATCAGAGAGGAAAGGAGGCTGGCACAGGGGCAGGCTGCAGGGGAGGGTGGGAAGGGGAAGAAGAGACCTTGTAACTTGACAGGGGTTTCAAAGCTCACGGGACCACCCGGCCATCCAGCTGCAGGAAGCGGAGCTCCCCATGGGCACAATGGGTTGTTTGGGAAAAAAACGTGCACTTCCACAGGGTGAGAGTGTAAAATCCCACAGGCGAATGCCATTCCTGTGGCACCAACTCCAGCGCTGGAGAGCAACAGGAGTTGTTCCGTTGGAGTCGGTGAGTTGGTCTGTTTAAAACACACCTCAATACAGAGTCTAGGTTAAAATCACTTGTTTGATTTTGCAACATTTTTCTACTTCACAAAACACTCTAAAAAAATGAATTGATTTTATTTTTCAGCCCTGTTTTAAATGTAGTTGTTTGGGTTGTTTTTCTTTTCTTCCTCCTGGGACATTTCTTCTTCAAAGACAACACTTCAAAAACAATGTCCCCATGGGGAAACTCCATTCAGGTTGTTATTACTTCCACTATCTTCTCACATCTGGCTGGATTTATAAATCCTGAGGGTACTCAATACAAACTTAGGGGAGAAAAAAGGAGATAGAAAGGAAGGGGAAGAGAGTGCACCCTCCCTACCTCCAACTGCTGCTGCCATAATGATCAGAGGTAAGCTGGAAGTAGAGAGACTAGCCTCACCATATCCATCCCTTACTAATAGGAGGAGAGGAGAACAAAGGCTGCAAAAAAATAAATACATGAGTAAATAAATAAAACCCAGACACACTGCCCTATCGGAGGGGAGTATCACACAGGAGGATGTAGGAGGCCTGAAGGGTGTCAGTAACAGCAAAGGGACTAAGGTTAGTAGCACAAATTAGCAGGCAAAAGGCACAGAGGACGTAAAAATCAATACTTCCTTAGCTGGAAACTGAAGCCTCTTTGAATATAAGCAGCAAAAAAAGAAGAAAGACTCGGGATCACCAGTGAATCATCTAATAACTATAAGCACCTACTAAGGCAGCGATGAGAGGACACACACAATCCAGGAGGTGTTTCTCATAGCTAGGGGTGTGTGTGTTACTGTTGCTAAGCAAGATGCTGATCGGGCTTCACCTGTGGAAAAGAACTGTGCCCGTCTCTAGCCAAGAAAGCTTAATTTGATGTGTGAGTAAGCAGCAGACTTGTAGGACAGCCTACAAGCCATGGAGAGCTCACAGTGTATGAGGGGCTGGTTTGGTTGGTTAAGCAAAGTGAAGTCCATACTCGAGGGAAGCAAACACCAGGGAGGAAGAACAGCTTCAGCTAAAGCCACGCTGGTGCAGGCAGGAGAGAATATAAACAAGCTGTGAAGCCATTTTGGGTGGAAATTAAAAAAAACTTTTCTAGCCACCGCCACAGTCAGATTCTGGGGCAGCCTGCCAAGGGGACTAGCAGGGACAATAAATTTTACCAGTTTTTGGTTAGTGCTTGAAACGATGTCACAGGGGATTATGAGACAGTACCAGTAAGAGATCACACTGGGTCACCAGGAGCCTCCTTCTCACTTCTGCTCCCACCAAACCGGTCATCCATCTTCCTGCATCCCAAAGCCAGTGTTAAATGCCTTGGAGACGGATGCAGGGAAACCTGCAGGAGACAGAGCAAAGCCTCCCTGAAAACATTATCTCCTGATCCAAAGGGGCTGGGGCTTCTCTCTGCCTTGGGGCAAGGAGGCTTAGAGTTGCTTTTAACACATGTACAAGTCCTGCTGTAATTCTGGGTGTTCTCGTTACCCAGATAAGGGTCACGGCTCTTGAATCCAGCTGACATTTTGGTATCTATTGAGTTCATCACAACATAAATATAACTGCACATTTCAGAAGGAATTCTGTGCAAACCAGCTCCTTTCCCCAGCAGCGTCAGAGCCTGCCACCAGCAGAGGAGGCAGACAAAAATCCATGCTGCACCAGCAGGAACACTTGCAGAAAGCTGGAGCCACCCTGAAGAGAAACACCCAAGGGGTGGGTGGCTGAAGAACCAGCAGAGAAAGTAGGTGTTTTTTCTGAGTATTGCAGCTAAACAGTGACTACTACTAGGAAAAGGGATGAGGAAAGAAGAGCCCTGCGGGCGGGAACACAGGTGGGAACCCACAGAGAGGATGGCAGAGAGGGAAAAGGATCACAGAAGGAAAATGAGTAGCTTTTCCAGGGTGTAAAAGGGAGGTGTCAGTGATCTGAGAACTGCATTTGAAGCTGCTGACATGAACCGTGACTCCTCTGACTACTCCAGCTTGCACTGTGTTGTAGTCCTGCAGAGCCAGGGCTGCATTCCAGGGAGCCTGGTCCAACCACAGCAAGAGGCAGATACAACTCTCAGTGACTGCTGTTGGCACGAGCCTTTGTGAGAAGCTACAGCCCTGCAGGAAGCAGACCAGGACACCCATCCATCTGTGTCCAGCCACCCAACAGACCGGACAGTCAGGCACACACCTTCCACAAAAAGCCTTTGGAGGGAAGGCGAGTGGATGCCCCACTGCAGCAGAGGTGAGGCATCCCTGTTTGGGACCACATGGCCACATGCAGAGATACTTTCATATGCACTAGCCCTTCTCTTTACCAAAAAAACCAAACAAATGAACAAAACCCCAACCCCTTTATGTCTCATGTGAGGGACAAAGGCAAGGGTGGCCTCAGCAACATAAACAAAATGTTGGCTCCCTTTTAAGGGACCTCTGCTGAGGACTGTTAAGCATAAAGACCACCTCTCTCTCCACAGGTCCTCCAGCACAAACCACTGGAAGACAAGGAGAACCTCAGACAAGTCCTGCAGGGCACTTGCCCGGCTGTTATTCTTCTTCCCACTTACCAGGTACCCACCACAATGGACAGCGGGACTGCTGGCACCATGGTGTCTGACACCCCCCACCATCTTCAAGAAGGGGAGGATCAAGCTCCCCAGAAGAAATTGTACCCCCAGCAATGCAAAAAGAAGAATTACCATCATTAGCCCCAATTCATAATAAGAATCCATGGTTTTCTCTTGGCACGGGGTGGCTGGAGGCAGCTGGCAGAAGACAGACATCAGCAACAGAGCTGTTCAGATCCTGCCCTACTTCCTCCCTTTTCTGAATCCAGATGTGAAAGCCCCACACATAAGACCTGAAGAGGGGTTGCAATGCATCACTGTGCAAGAGTTGTTACACCTTCTGTGCTAGAGCGGGCAGGTCTCCCTGCTCCACAAGCTGGGGTGAACACTTCGTTTGTCGGGGTGTCGTGTGTCCAGGTATTTCTGTTCTGCTCTACTCGGGGTCTGTTTTCCCTGGAAAAAGCAGGGTTAAAGCACAAAGACATTTAAAATTCAAATGAAAACTTAAAATAATAATAATGCTCAGTACTTATCTCACTCTTGCCATCTTCAAAGTGATTTACAAATGTTAACTAATTAATTAATCTTCACATCCTCTCTGACTGAAATTCAGAGTCACGGCTGAAGTGAGCAGGAAAATAAAAAGCGTGGTTTTCAGGTGAAGGGCAAAGGGAAACCTGTGCTCCTGCCTGCTGTTTGCCATCCGGCAAGGCAATTTGCAGCAATATTTTCATTCCGCGCTGCACACCTCTCATTTATTTTTCAGACATACCAAAGGTCTGAAGTAATTTTATCTGCTACCTTCTGTTTCCTTTTTTCATAATGGAGGTCTTAAAAGGTGTTCCCTTCGAAAAGTAAACAAAATGGAAGACTTTTCAGAGCCGTGCAGAGGCTCCTTGATCAAATACATCTAATCCCAGACTCCCCTGAAATCCACAACACAACCAGGTAAATAAGAAAACGGGAAAGGGGGGATGGTGAGGGGTGGCGAGACCTATGGCTGCATTGGTCAAATGCCACTGCTGGAAAGAGGAGCTGAGCCGAGTCTTGGAGAGAGGGACGAAGTTATGGCAGAAGGATGCAGGCACGGCTCGTGCCATCTGTGATTTAGCCACAAAGATAGGATCCTGGGCGTTCAGCACAGCCTAGAGCTGGTCTGGCGAGCCCCCACAGGACCTCCATGGTGGTCCACTTTCTGGTTGCTGTCACCCATGCATGGGTTTTTGTGCTGACAAGACGGGTGCCAGTGTGTGTAGGGAGCTCAGGCGCTGTACACAGTGCACTGTGCTGTGCAGGGTGCTCACACAAGGATATCACATAGAATCATAGAATGGTTTGGGTTGGAAGGGACTTTAAAGATCATGGAGTTCAAACCCCCCCTGCCATGGGCAGGGACACCTCCCGCTCAAAGCCCCAGCCAGCCTGACCTTGAACACTCCCAGGGATGGGCCCTCCACAGCTTCCCTGGGCAACCTGTTCCAGTGCCTCACCACCCTCACAGGGAAGAATTTCTTCCTGATAGCTAGTCTAAATCTACCCTCTTTCAGTTTAAAACCGTTACACCTTGTCCTATCACTACACTTCCTGACAAAGAGTCCCTCTCCAGCTCTCCTGGAGCTCCCTTCAGATACTGGAAGGCTGCTAGAAGGTCGCCCCGGAACCTTCTCTTCTCCAGGCTGAACAGCCCCAGCTCTCTCAGCCTGCCTTCACAGGAGACATGCGGCTGGCGTGGAGCTCTCAGGGATGCTTCCAATTCTGCTGCCAGGATCTGCAGCAGGGATTTAAGCTGTGGGGTCAGGGTGTTTAGGAAGACCCTTTGTGCCCAGTAGCCACAGAGTGGTTCAAGAGAGCAAAGCCCAACAGGTCAGAGAGGAGCCAAGACACTTGAGACTAAGAACTGTTATGGCTGCTCTACCTAAGCGCTAGCAGGACTCTTGTGGGTTGCAAATATCGGTCTTCATTGTTGGTAAATTCATCTCTCCCTGAAGATGCCACAGCTCCTGCTGGACCTCAGCCAGGTGGTAGGACACGTGCTTTGTCCGGCTGCTCCACTCCATCCTGAGCCGAGCCCATTGTCCTCACTCCTTCGCATTACACCCCGACGGCTTTGCGAGCGGCTCCTCTTTCAAAGGGCATGAGGTGCCAGACTTTTGGCAGGTGCTCAGGGCTTTCCAGGTACCACCTCCCCCCTCCCAGACAGGCCCTTCCCAGGGAGCAGGACAATCTGTTGCACACAGACATCACTGCTTCTTGCAGACAACCGCAAATTGTCGCCACCATGGTGATTGCCAGACCGAGAGAGATGAAGATGATGTGATGGAGAGGGAGAGAGGGAGGGAGGCTCAAGGTAATTTAAACAAAATCTGGAAGTGTTGTCACAACCTCTCCCTGCAACTCATGGAAAACAGCAACTCGTCAAGCAGACTCCCTATTGCTGCAAATTAGTTGGACCTCTCTAGGTGGGTTGAGACAACCCCAGCTCAGTTGTCCCCTTATGTGCTCCTGCAGCCAAATTTGCATCTCCCATCCGGACAACTTCACCCCAAACCTCTCCGGCTTGCCACTTCTGTGCCAGATGGCTGCAGCAACAGGGCTCCACGGCTGGAGAACAGGAGAAGGTGTGGGGCTGCCCGAGCTCTTAAGAGACCTCAGTCAGTGACAGCAGTCACCCCAGGACAGCTTGGCATACCCCTGTCCCTGGCAACAGCTGACTTGTATTCCTGCTGTGACCTTACACACAGGGAAGGGAGCTGCTTGAGTTCATGGCTCCAGGTGACAGGGGTTCCCCACTGAAATCCAGTGCTCTATCACAGCAGTCGCAGAGTTGCAGGGGTTGGAAGGGACCTTTGGAGATCACCCAGTCCAACCTCCCTGCCAAAGCAGGTCCACCTAAAGCAGGTTGCCCAGGAACACATCCAGGAAGGTGTTGAGTATCTCCGGAGAAGGAGACTCCACAGCCTCTCCGGGCAGCCTCTTCCAGTCTCTGCCACCCTCAAGGTATTTCCTCATGCTGAGATGGAATTTCCCGTGTTCCAGCTTGTGCCTGTCACCCCTTGTCCTGTCACTGGGCACTAGTGAAGAGCCTGGCCCCATCCTCTTGACACCTGCCCTTTAGATATTTATAAGTATTGGTGAAGCCCCCTTCTCAGTCTTCTTCAGGCTCAACAGACCCACACCTCAGCCCTTCCTTGTAAGAGAGGTCCCACCTCCACTGCCTCAGCTCCAGCTCTCAGCTGCCCGCGCAGGGACCTGACCCAGAAGAAAACTCACCCAGGCCAGCGGACTGAAGAACCCTCCATGCAGACAGAAGATGAGGGCTCTCTCCTCAACTCCCCTCCCTTGGATTAATTTTTTGGTGGTTTGCTCACACACAGAAACCCAGGTTCAGGGAACCGCATCTTAGCGCTGGCACCAGGAACGTGGCAAAACCAAGCGGGGGTGAGAGTCACAGTGCCAAGTCAGATTTACATCAGCGTCCACCACCGCGAACGGCAGTGACACCGCATCCGACTGACCTGGCTCCAAGCCAGACTCAAGGATGCATCTTCTCAACAATCTGATGGGTTTTGTTCTGAGCATCTCCCAGGAGCCAATCTCACTAATTGCCTGTTTTCCTAAGTGGACTCCATCACCTAAGAAAGGTTCAAGCAGCACCCGTACCATGAAAACTCACCCAGACGGGCCCCGACTGCTACCTTCAGCTCTGTCAGACTAGTCCCCACGTCCCCTTTTATTTTGTCCAGGGTCACTGACACAAATATCAACATTTTCCTCAGTCTCTGCACCTTCCTCTGAGACTGCCTGCAAAGCACCTCTTCTGAACGTTCCAGATGCAAATCAGTAACACAAGAAACTTGTTTAAATAAGATTTATGATCCGCTCCTGCTTTATGGACTCCGTCCCAGCTGAGCTACCGTGGCACTCCCTGTTGGAAAGGGAAGCCAGCATTTTGAGGATATTCCACCCAGAAAGGAGACAGAGGCTTTCAACATCATGACTTACTTTGGAGCATCCAGAATCAGTATGAGAGACAGCACCACACAAGCACGATTTCATATAGATATGTCCATAGATCTATATTTTAATTGTTTTATATATATTTATAATATATTTATATTTTTTAAAAGAATCCCTTCAAAAACTACCCTCCCACCTAGCAAAACAAAGATTAAACAATCAAAGATGGCAGCTGCATCCTGGAGCAAAGTATCCCAGGGGTCTCATAGAGCCAAAAATGATTGCTGAGCACCAGCGCACTCTTTCCAAGCTTCTGTGATGCCCTGTGGGTGCAGCAGTGACTGACAGAGTTTTATGGCTCTTTGAACTGACCTGTCAAAAGACAGGGAGGGAGAAAGAGAGAAGAAACACGTGGCCGTGGCGATGGGGGCTTGGATGGTGGGGGAAACAACAACGCGTACAACTGGAAGCTGAGGCTGTGAAATGGTGTGATGAGAAAGGAGAGAAACGCTGCCTGGAGAGTCGGTAAAGAAGACAGGAAAGAGAACAACCATGCAGGAGAATTAGTTGGCAAGATGGATCTCAGAGAAGAGTTCAGAAGCATCACACTTGGGACCCTTGTTACCCCTCCATCCCCCAAATCTCTTCCTCTCACCCTCCCGGTTATGAAGGGAGATCCAACTAGTTTGATTTAGACCAAATCTTCGCGCTGCCCCGGAGCCTGTGAAAAAAGGGACAAAAAAAAAAAAGTAATTGAAAGCAGACACTCAGGCTTATCCCTGACTGACTTTTCTAAACACACACCAAGAGCAGCTGACGCTCTTCCTAAGAGTGGAACACAAGGAATGCTTATGAGCTCTGCTTCAGATCGAGAGCTGCAGAGATTCCCCTCAAGTCGGCAGGGGAGCAGCTCATCCGGGACCACATCCCTGACCATGCCCTGCCCAGGGAGCAGACAGACCCCTGTGGTCTGTATCCTCACTGCTGCAAAACAGGGGTTGTCCTCATGTCCCCCCCATCCCTCACACACACAGTGGCTCTGTTCATTTACCCCCAACTCCTCACCCTTTGGCTTTGGAAGTTTTCTTGCTCGTCTGGCGCTGGTTGGTGCCAGGGGCTGGCTCCCTGAGCTCTGTTAGGTGCTGTTCCGGGTCTTGGGATGTGGCTGCTGCAGCTGCTGCTGTTGTCACTTTAATGGTCTTCTTCAGGTTCGCCACCTTCAACAGCAAAAAACCAAGAACCAAGGAATTTCCCAAGGTTTTTAGTTTGTTTAGTTTGTTTTGTTGCGCTTTTGTTGTTGTTGTTTTGAGTTTTTTTGGTTTTGAGGTGTTTTTTTAAAGCAATCCCTAGAGTTAAGAGCTGCAAACTCAGGCCAAACTAAGGAGCTAACACCCATCCATACCCCTGCACTGCAAGAGTCTTAAGCCAATTTAGGACTCTTCTGCAGGCACAACCCCCTGTGGGTCTGGCCTCAGGAAACAGTAATGCCTTACTTGAGCCAAGACAGCAATTAAACCACTGGTTTAATTTATTTTAAAGTGAGGGGCACTGGCTTCTCCCTCCTCGGCCCCCTTACCTCGCTCTCTATTTGCTGCTTAAGTGCCAGCTGTTGCTCTTTATGCTGGTTGGCCCGGCTCACCTGCTCTTCAATGCCTGACAAGACAACCTCGCAGCCCTGGCACCTGGAGAGAAGACACAGAACTGAACAGGCCAGGTAATTTACACAGCACAGGAACAAACGTGAAAGATGGCAGATTTCAATTCTAGAGGCCAAAAAGACCAGAAGGCGACAGCTACACCAGGCACGGAAAACAAAGGAGCTCAATATAATAACGTAGCGATGCTATGACCTTTGAGGGGGACAAATAACGAAGTGACACAAAGTTAGAAACTACAGATATCGACTCCCAAAGCCTCCTGCCAGCAGCAAGGACTGTGCAAAGGTCGGTGCAGTCTCATCACCCCTCCAGCCACAGAGGAATTTGGAAAATGATTTTCTGAAAAATGATTTTCTGAAAAATGATTTTCCGTTGGGAGTATGGAAAGGGAGCTGAGCAGACTACCTCACACCACGACCCGCCAGTGACACACAGAGGATCCAGGGAAGCCACCAGCCACTCCTGAAACCATTTTTGGGTATTAGTATTGGGGGCTTCCTCCTCACCACTCCTGCAATGTGCGGGTGATGGTGCTTAGCTCCTCCCTCCGGATGTCCCTCCCAATGCTGTAATCCACCTCCAGGCGCTGGTTCCGCTGATCCAAGCTCCCTCGCAGGACATCTGCGTACACAGCCTCAATCACAAGGTCCTCCAGTTGCCGGACATTCTTCAGCTGTAACTGCTCCAGCAGCACTGAGTAGGGGATGCACTGTGGAAACATGACAGTAACTAGCATGAGGTAATCCCAGTGGAAGGAGCATTTGGAGAAAAATATGGCCACTACCTTGATCTTGGCAGCCAGAGTGACGACTGACAGGTGCCTCAGTTTGTTCTTCTGAGCCTCTGTCAAGGGAGGCAGGTTTGCTGCTTCAGCTGTTACCAGGGGAAAGAACAGGGTGTCAGAATTTATGCCTCATTTTCCATTTTCCAGCCCTGCACAGAAGCATCTACACCATATCCATTTCTTAAAGCGCCTACCCACCAGTTCCCCAAGCGACGCTTCATCTTGCCAAGCTATCCCCATTAATTCTCAGCTCAAAAGACCTTTTCTGAGCACCCTTCCCTCCCCTTAGCCTCAAGTCATCCTCTCCAGCTGTCCCGTGCCTTATTTATGGAGGTCTGCACATCCCAGTGGATGCCTAAGTCTTTCCCCTCAACCCTCAAAAACGTCTCTGTCAAGATGTTCCTAGAAATTCCCCATGCAGCTGGCAAATGGCAGCATTAATTGCTGTCAGGTACTAAAGCAGTCTCAGCCCCAAACTGCTACCAGGCACCTGGTGTGGAAGACACGGCCCTTGCTGCAAAAGGGGGCAGTTTGGAGGAGGGCCTAACAACGACGCCGGGGGCCCGAAGGAGCACCAAAAACAACTACTGGGAGGGAAAAATGACACCCCCCCACCGCACAGCACCGCACCGCGCCCCCGTGGCCCAGGGCCCGGCCTCACCCAGGTAGTCGGCATAGGTGCCGTAGGCGAAGATGGTCAGGAGTCGGAAGACGGGGGAGAATTCGCTGTCGGCCAGCTGCGGGGACACCGAGTCAGGCTCCGCCGCCCTCCGGCCCGGCCGGCGGGCAGGGCCTGGCGGGCCTGCCT
>VXBW01001798.1:1510276-1541745 GCA_013400375.1 Thinocorus orbignyianus
GTTCATCCTCTCCACCCGGGATTGGGGGACGGGGTGGGGACGGGGCTGCAGGGGCGAGGGTCAGGGGGGGCTGCGTGCCCGTTTCCAAGTCATCTCTCCCCATCTCCTTCCCTGTGTCCTTTTCTCCCCCCTTTTCTTCTCCCTCTCCCCATCTAGGTGCTCTGCCTCCTTTTAGCCGGCTGTCTCCTCTTCATCCCCCCTCCTCCTCCTCTTTCAGTATGGGGCAAGGGATGCCCGGGGGGCTGGGAGGGATGGGGCACAACCGAGGCACCGTTGCCTCTTGCCCTCCAGCTCTGGGCTCCATCACAGACCTGTTGTGCTGGAGCACTGGAGCCTGCGCTGAACAAGGCGACTTCAGCCAAATTGGCGCAGCTGGAGAAAGGAAGCAGAGGGGTCAATCCCTCCTCCTGCCTGGCCAAGGGTGCAGCACGCAAACGAGAGCAGTTCAGATGTGGAGACTCAGCACCTGAAGCACTTGGATGCCCGGGAACAGTAGGAAACTGGGAGGCAGAAGATTGGCAGACTCATGACATGTATTGCAGGCAGGCGCTAGATGGCAGGGGACCGGCATCCTAGAGTGCTGCTTGGAATGGGGCCACACTCACAGTTTCCAAATGCAGGGAGACTTAAGCTCAGAGGACCATTGATGGGCTTCACACGCCCATTCCCTAGCTACCAAAATGTCCAAATCCACCATCACCCTTCCAGCCCTAGATTCTGCCCCAGCCTGGGGTTTCCATTCCCAGCCTGTAAGTGCTTGCCCCACTATCCTGGCACAGGAAATACCCCCGGCAGTCACCGAACGCTGCAGGACCTGCACTGACACAGGGTGAGCAGTGTCAGCTCCTCCGCGGTCCTGCTGGATCCTCCTGGGTGCTGACACCAACCTTCTCAGTCTCAGGCACCAGGTAGAGCTGCCTGATGTGAGGCACTGCATTCAGACTGCCAGCCCCCAAATTCAGCCTGCTCTGCAAGCTGTCGTCCCTGGCCCCATGCACAGTGGGAGCTCCTTCCCCAGATGGGCTTGGCATCTCCCACCCCAGGGTACCAGCATTTGGATTCATGCTCCCAGCTGCCGAAACTCCTCCGACTGCAACTGAATTATCTCCCTGGGGCAGCTGCTCTGGGATTCTTCCCTTTCCTGATCCCCACCCAGCTGAATAAAGCAGGACGTATCTATAACCCCTTTTCAACTGCACTGGGTTTCATGTTTCCTGCTACCAAACCAGCAATGACTGCATCTTTGCCACCTGGGCCATGAACTCCAGGATGTTCATGGCCACTGAGAAAAATGTAGGTGTGGGGTGCTGGGGGCACCAGGAGGCATGTGTGAGGGTCTCACTGCCAATGCCTAAATCCGCTGTGCTTGATGCTTGGAGCTAGATGCTAGGTTCCACGGTCCCAGATCACAGTCTCGTATCGGTAACTGTCACCGCAGCCCTTAACGCTGGCCGGGAGTTAAAAAATGACTGCCAACCTAATGTTCTTTCTCTGCGAGGAGGGCTGGGTCCTCCTCAGGTTTGTTTTGATTTTTTTAATCACTATTTTGAGTGGGATCATTGCTGTGGGGGAGCTGGGAGAAGAAAGGATTTGCATGACAGTCTTGGTGCTGTGGGGTTGCTAATGGCGAGCGTTATTTCAGCCGGTGGTAAGTTTCATAATCTTGGCCCAGCTCCTGTGAATGTTCTGTTCTTCAGGGTCATAAGCCTCTTTCCCCTTCTTCTATCCCTTCCCCCTCTCCCCAAACTGGTTGGCAATTTCATTGTTCCAGTGGAATATATCCGTCATGTGAGGTCATCGCTGCATAAGGAGAGGTGATTGATTGCTTAGGTCACTGGGGCCTGTCCCATGCTGGGCTTTGAATGCTGGCACGGGGACCTTGAACCGGACTCAGTGCTCAAAGGCGAGGTGATGTGGGGTGCAGAGGGGCACGGTGATGCATTCCCGGCAGCTTGAGTCGCCGAGCAAACAGACTGCTGCATTCTGAACTAGCTGGAGCACTCTGAGAGCAGACGGCTTCATTCCTAGAGGCACAGTATCACAGCAGTCAAGCTTGAGATGTTACAAAAATACAGATAGATCATCATCTGCCAGCCGAGCCAGACAGAATCGGGTGCAACTCTTTTCTCATCCCCAGATGGAAGGAGACTCTACCCGTTTCTCACTAACATGGCTTGTGTGTGCTCGGCTTCATCCAATTGCTCTCCGGTCAGAGCTGATCACGGCTAGGCATTGAGAAAGCTGTGATATTCTCAGATTTTAAGGCCAGAGGGACCATTTTGATCATTGAGTCTGACCTACAGCAGAGCACAGGCCAGCGAATTTCACCAATTTCATTTTCTGCATCAAGCCCATAACTTCTGATTGAACTGTAGCGTCTCTTTTAGAAATACGGCCACGCGAAAGCTTCAGGCAGTAGGGAATACACCACCTGCCTAGGTGAATTGTGCTCCTGTGTGACCCTCTTTATTAATAGTATTGTTCCTCATTTGAATTTGTCAAACTTCAGCATTTTGTAACAGAAGGTTACAGATTGCATTTGATGTGAGGGAGCTACAGCACGGGTATTGCCTGCACACGGCTGGTACCTCAGCTCTTTTATTCCTGTGACGGCTTTTATATTTGATGGGATTTATCTTTGGGACCACTGTATACAAGAGCCCTGGACACAGAGAAGGAGTTACTGGCAGCGGATCCTAGGGTTTTCCCAGGACGCTGTAGTGGCTGAACTCTGGAGCTGAGGGTGTCACATTTGGGGTTTAGTTTGCGCTCCCCACTCAGAACAGGAGTGCAGCAGGCTTTGCTCATAGCTGTTATTTAGGATGTAAATTCCTAGCCCCCTTAGTGGACCGGGATACATGCTTTGGGGCACAGCTACCAAGATCTGCTCTCTCACATCCCAGCAGCAGTGGGTCCACACTGCAGAAGACTTACAAAGAGGGAGGAAGCACAGCTGGGTCCCTGGTGCTGGGGAATAGCAGCAGGATTCGTGCTTCCATCCTGCAAACGCAATGGGAGCAGCTATGAACAGATTAACCCCAGAGATCTCTAGTTCGGACTGGTAGTGAGGTCCATATGCAATAGCACAGAGCAGTGTAATTCTTACTCACAGCTTCCAAGCACCAAGATTCACAGACTGAGTTCAATGAAGTGCCCTGGGGAAACAGCTTTGTCATTCATACTCTGTCATCTGTGCATCACAGGACTAGAACACTGCGATGAAGGCTCAGTACCTAGAGTGAAAATACACAGGTCCAGCTTTGGGCCCCAGGAGTAGCCCTGTCTGGTTTTATCACAATTGGTCCCGTGAAGCAGATTTGAAAGCAAGAGCCAAGCCATGTGGCACTGGTGCAGAAATCCAGTCTCTCTGCTCTGGCACACAAAGGCCTCTTGAATGGTGTCAGGTGTGTGGATACTGGGATTTATACCACCTGAAAGGTAGTAAGAGCATTGGCTCTCTGAAGAGCTACCAGTTTATTCAGCGTCTACACTGGGAGCTGCACACAGAGCTAAATGAAGGGCATTTATTGAACTTGCCCTCCAACACAGCAGGGTCTGTGCCCAGGGCACAAACCCCACTGCTGGTGGCTAACTACGGAGTGCCCTAGACGTGCTTTATCTGCTGCTTTGTCGATAAGCCACAGGGAAACCAATTCTACATTTCGAACGTTATTGGAGTCCAGCCCTCACTGGCTGGCATTTTCACCTGAAACCTTCCTTTGCTCTCACTTCATTTCTGTCATAGGAGACACCTCTGTGTTCTCCACAACGATGCCTGGGTGGCGGAGGACATGCTTCCAGTCTCTGGCCACAATATGATTAGCAAACCAGACTGTGTTGGCTGACACCGTCTGACATTGTCTCATTCCTGCACTCTCCTGGGGCTACCCTTGGGGTAGGGGCATTGGGAGTCACCTGCTCTTCACTGTCGGCAGCAGGACCTGGGCACAGCAGTGTCTCAGGTCTGAGGCTTACACCCATTGTCCAGACTGTCACTTTCAAAGCATTATTTACATGAGGAGGCCAGCCTTGGGACTCACTCCTTCCCCTCAGCTCCAGTTAGAGCCACTACCTACTCTGTAGGTCTGAAATTCAGGCTACTGGGTGTGAAAGCAATTTAGGATTTGGCTCTGTAGGGTTTCTTATTCCCCAGCTTTAGACCTTGGGAATCCATGCTCTGGGGTGCTGTTGCTGGAGCTCACAGTCTCAGCTGAGAAGAAGTCTCAGCATGGTCTCCATTGTAAGACAGCCCAACAAGCAAGAAGAGTGCAGTGAGCTGGGTGACCCAGCACTGAGCACCTACACCCAGGCACGTCTCTGCCAGCAGAGATACCTATGTCAGGAGTAGTACTGGTGGTTACATGTGCACCCCTGGAGTACCACACTCCCCTGTGGGACTGGCACGGAGGTCTACCTGCTCCTGGAGAAGATCTTCAATGCTGGTGTGGCACTGTCCAGATCCACACCCCCTGCTGCAAGACACTCGGCAGCCTCTGAGGACCAGAGCTGTAATTGATAACGCTGTGCCAGATGCAGAGCAAGTTCTTCACCCTAGGGAACTGCTGTCCTGTGGGGTGTCCCAGCCATTCCCCTGGGCACACCAGGCCATCTTGAAACCACCTGGGTGGTTTGTGTGCCCGGGGACTCACATGCGGAGGTCCCTGACACTTGGAGTTCTCTTTCTGAAGTCCAAAAGAAATTCTGTCATCTCCGGATTGTGTTACCAGACATGATCTTCTGTGGCATCGTGATCATAATCCAGATGGCCAAGATCTCACCAGCCTCTGGCTTTGGAAGAAACTTGCTCCGTTCTGCTGCCTCTCTGCAGAGCTGCATTTTAATACTGAGTCCTCTCTAAGGTTTAGAGAGAGGTTCAGGAGCAGAGTACAAAGAAAGGCTGAGAATAGCTGCTCTTTTCTCCTCATCTTCATCTCAGGATTCCTCCAGAGACTGATCTTGCCCCGGAGGGAAGGGCAGGGCATATTAGCCAACAATTCCCATTTTTTTCTGTGAACTTTGTTTAAATATTTAACAGAAGGAAACTAAAAATATCCCCAGTTAATGCAGCAGGAGCTAGACAGCTACTCACTCTTGGGTGCCCTTCCTCCCAGCCCCTCTCCTCAGGTGAACATCAGGGGCATGACTCCCCTTACCCACAGCAAGCACTGGGCTCTTCCTTCCTTCAGGAGGGGCTGCGGTTTTATTTGGGGGCATGGGTCGAGCTGGAGGGGATGGCACAAACCCCTAGGGAGCCAGGAGGCTGGGCGTTGACTCCCCTGGCCGAGCAGCCCTATTTTTCTACCCCGGCAGCCACAGAAGGGCATGGCTGTGGGTTGCCAGCATTCATGCTTTCTCCTTCTCGATGCCGAAGTGAGCTGAATACCGTGAATGATTTTTTTTTAATGTTTTTTCTGTATGTGTATGCGTGCGTGCGGTCTTTGTTGCAGAGTGGATCCCGGGTTGGGCACGTAACAGCTCAGTGGAGAAGGGCTGTCCCGGGCTGCGCTGTACCCGGTCAAGGGAAGGTGTAGGCAGCATGAAGGGCAGCCGTGCTGCTGCAGGACCGGTGCCAGCGGGAGGTGTGTGGCCGGTGCAGAGGTCCAGCCGGGGGGGAACAGCACTTACTCTGTGTCACCTGGTGCTGCTCAGTCATGGGAGCTGGGAGAGAGAGGGGAGAAAGAGAAGGGTGAGACAGGGCAGAGGACTCTAGGGCAAGGACCCCCGAGTGTGGGACAGTAACTCCGTGTTAGCTAAGAGGAAAGCAAACACTAAATATTTGATAGGCATATTTTTGCTCTTAAATTCTTTAGTAAGGCTGGACTTTTCTCGCTGATTCACTCCTCTTTCTCAGTCTTCTTGGTTTATCACTCTCGTGCTTCCCCTCTCACTCCCTCACTCTGGCATACAATGAAGAGGCTCTTTTTTAATAAATGGATTACATGCTCTACACTATAAATAAACACAGGAATTAAGATTCCAACTTGTTCCAGCGATAAGCAAACAAAGATGCCGAATCCCCCTCTCGGCCCTCAGACAGGAGGGTTCCCCAGGGAAGCTGCACGTGTGCCCCTGCACGTGTGCTCCTGAGGTTGCTCCTTCTTCCTGTCTGCATGTGCTAACACACATGGTGGCTGTGCCGTGACGGGGTCGGGGGGACCACGCACCTCCACACAGGACAGCCTGTGGGCACAGTGGGGCTCAAGAGCTGGAGCTGGGATGCTGCGATGCCCTGCCACCCAGGGACAGAGTCTTGCCCGTGGTGCCTCCAGGGAGAGGGTGGCAGCTGCTGGGGAAGGGGACACTGACACCTCTCCCATCTGTTTCCCAGTGAAGAAGATGAGACGAGATCCTCGCTGAGTTGAAAAAGCTGTTGCATCTGCTATGGAGCCCCGTGCCTGGTAGGTTCACAGCTTCCCCTGTTTGCCGGGGAGACATGGGGACCGTGGGTGGCCGGCTGCTTCCCGGCTGCTCTGGGCTTGGCCTTTCAGCAGGAGGGACGTCTCAGATAAGGCTCTCTTCTTCCTCCCCCAACGCCACAGCAGGATGCCTCTGTTCCTCTCCTGCGTCCACTGCCTGCAGCTTTGGCATCTCCTCCTCCTGGTCTTGGCCGTCCCTCCTCCTGGCGTCTGGTCTCTTCGCTCGCGGGGTCCAGCAGCCTCTCGGCCTCTCTGCGCCCGTCGCAGCCCCTCAGCCCCACGACCCATTTGCATCTGGGACAGGACCTCGCCACCGCAGGAGAGGGATTCTCGCCTGGCTCTGCCGCGCCAGCGTGTCCTGGCACCCCGGGGGTCAGAGCTGCGGCACGTAGTTCGGCTGCGGCGCCAGGCGGCGGGGGCCCGCCCTGCCACCCCTTCTGGGTTTGAGGACGGCATGCCCTCCTCCCAGTACCCCTGGGCCATCGTCTGGGGCCCCACAGTGTCAGATGAGGATGGAGGGGATGCCAACTCGGCCAACCCGGGCTTCCCACCGCTGGGTTACACCTTCGTCTCGCCTCACGGGATGGCAACAGCACAGCCCAACTCCCACTCGCTCCTGCACAATGCGGGGCTCAACCTGCGTGAGACCCCAGCCACCCTGCGGCCCTTCTTGTTTGGGCCCCGGGGAGAAGGTAAACCTGCCCTTGGCTTCCTTCACACACACCTGCCACCATGTCCCCGCGGGAGCAGCTCCTTCTGCAAAATTCATGAGGGCCCTAGCGGGGACCTCCCCTTGCACTGCTGCTCTCCAGGGACCAGTGGGAGTGGCCATCACACACTCCCTCCCCTCCTCCTCTGTCTCACAGGTGTAGACCCCCAGCTGTACGTCACCATCACCATCTCCATCATCATCGTCCTGGTTGCCACTGGGATCATATTCAAGTTTTGGTGAGTGGCGTTTGGGGCCAATGGAGGCTGTCACCATGCTCGTCTCTGCGGGTGGGTAGGCAGGAGGACTGTGGGCTTGGGACACATTTGCCCTGAGGGTACAGATCTGATACTGGAAGCCCTCAGGAGGTGTGCCCTGGGCTCTAAGTGCTGAGTATAGCGGAGTCCCACAAACCCCTCTGTCACCGAGGGCTGGGGCTTGTCTCAGGGGACATTCTTTGTCTCATGCCTCGTCTCTCTCCAAAGCTGGGACCGTAATCAGAAACGCCGGCGTCACTCGGGTCAACAGAGCGGTGGGAGGCAGCAGGAGAGCCAGCAGCCCCTCACGGACCTCTCCCCCACCACCGTCAGCATTCTGGGGCCCTACGGTGACTCCTTGGCCCCCACACCTGAGGCAGAGGAGTCCAGGCAAGGCCAGGAGGGTGTGGAGAAACTGGGGGGCCACGGGAAGAGCACAGCCTTCCAGCTCAACCGGTGAGTGGCTGGTAAACCAGGGAGGGAGGGACAGTAGGGGACAGGGGGACAGAGGCTGAGTCAGGGCAAAGGTGCTGGTCGGTTAGTGAGGGCAGCGGGATGGCATAAGCACCCATCGCTAATTAATTTGCAATTCCATTTTCCCCCCAGAATCCCACTGGTGAACCTGTGATGCTCACAGGAGAAGCAGAGCTGGCTGTCCCACCTTCCTGTCACAGCCGGCGAGTGCAGACTCCCGTCGCCTCTGCTACCCCAGGAACAAACAACCTCCTTGTGCCACGGCTCGCCAACACCATTATTAACTATCTCCACCAGGACGTGCCTGGGCAAATGGATGAGCTGGGCCTCCCTAGCCTCCCACTGGGGGAAGGCTGGGAACATCCCCCAGCCCACACAGGACAGGGTGATGAGAGAGCAGGATGGTGGGAGGGAAGACAACTGGTGGTGGTGTGAAATCTTGGCCTTCCTGGCCCCTCTTCTAGCACACATGCAGACACACACACACACACACACACACACATACTTGGACCTCCATGACTCTCTCACCAGTGCATGCCTGACATCGGGGTAGGCGAGGTGGAAAGGCATACCCCTGTCCCCGTGGGCCCTAACCCCTCTGTGTGTCCCCTTCCCATGTTGGTGTGCTTTGAAGTGAACGTCTGGAGTTCAGTGGCTGCAGGATTGCCTGCCAGGGCTTGGTCGCTGAACCAGGGCTCAGGTGGTGGCAGGTTCTTCTGTTGCCGAGGCCTTGGCCCTCCTGAGGGTTTCAAGGATAGGTGAAACTTGGGCAGAAGAGGCTCACGCAGCACCTGGGTCCCCGCAGCAACCCATTTCCTTAATGAAACCCCCTAGATGGAAGATTCTCACATCTTTCCATTTTCTTTCTGCCTAACACTCCTCTGTTTATTTCTTCAGTTTGTATCTTTCTTCATCTCTCCATTCCCAATTGTTTTGTCTCAGTTCCTCCCCACCCCACCTTCTCTTGCCAGTTGAAGTTGGAAAAAGTTCCTTTAGCTCTCCAAATGTTCTGATCTCTTGGAAGCCTCCTTGCTGCCCCCCTCCACCTCCTCAGTCTCCTTCAGCAAGGTTTTTCTGATGAACATCAGTCTATGGCAATGTTCTGCAGAAAAATCTGAGGTGAAGCCCTCTGCCCACCATGTTATTTAGCAAGTGTCCTGTACATTGGGGTACTGCTGAAGCAGCTAAAGCATGGCATGCAGCTGTAGCTGGACACAAAGAGATTGAGTTTTGCTGGGCTGAGGTAGGGAGTTGCTTTCAGACATTCATGCCACAGGCGACAAGCAGCAGATACAAATCTGTGTGCCTGGGATGACAAAGAACTGTTCAGAGCTGACCTTGGGAATCCCCCGAGGGTTGCCATGTGCTGCTGGTAGGTCTCTCCTGGAATCCAGGGTGACTGGAGACCCAAGAGGCAACACTCACCAAGGCCATGAGCAAGCGGGTGTGTAGGGTGCCAGTGTATTGTCCCAGCTGGTTGGAGACTGAAATCAGTGGTACAGGTATCAGTGCAAACTGCTTGCCTGAGGGTGTACTTTGGGGCTGTGGTAGTCTGTGGGTCAGGCAGCTCCATTGTCAGTTACTTGTGAGCAAGATCAGTTCGTCTCAACCTCTTCCTATGTGTGGACCCGTGGGTGTCACTTTGAGAAAATGTGAAATGGCAAATTTCAGCTTAATGACAATAGCTGCTTTGCCTTGGCTTTTGTGGACAGCTTTAAAGTGGTTCACGGATCCTGCATTGACAGCCACTGAGCTGAAATTATGCAGATTTGGGTAAAGTTGCCCCTATACTGTACAAACACTCTCAGCTGCTGGACTGATGTGGCCGGAGACAGGAAACTCACCCACGATTTGAAGGCCTTAATACACCTTACAAGATCTCTGACAAAAAGTCATCTTGGAAAAAAGGAAATGGCCCTTTCATCCTTTATCTGCGCAGTAAAAGCCTATTCTTAATAGGACAAAGCACATGGAATTTCATAAGAGGCCTGTTTCTGCCCATTTACCCAGCTGAACTATTAGGTGATCTTGGGTCTCATCTGACTCACCATGAAGGACATTTAAATGATAGTGTAAATTGCAATAAGCTTTGCAAAAAACAGTTGAGATTTGGAGAAAATGACAGGTCAAATAAAATTAATGGCTTATTAAAAGCACAGAATGCCTGAAAGATGTAGGTGGAAAAGGACTCTGGAGGTCTCTAGTCTAAGCACAGGTTGAGTCTCCGCTTATAGCAGGGGATATTATTGCTTTACCTTAGATCACTCTATTACTGAGCCTTTTCCTTATTCAGGCTCCATTCGAGGTTTTGGTGGAGACATTCAAGCTGTGGATGGAGGGAGAAGGGGGCAGATGGCCATTCTCGCCCGCTGCCCCGCTCACCACAGTCCCCACCGGCTGAGGGCAGCTTGGGGCTGTTCCTCCCCTCGCTGGCACACTGGCGCTGGGGAAGGCCATCTGCACGCAGTCTGGCAAGAGGCTTGCACTGCTTATTGCTGGCAGTTTACAGTATAATGCCTTCAACTGGTTTAAGTAATCTTCCAGACCAGATTAATTAGATTTCTCTTTGATCAATAGCGCTTGTTGAAACAAGGCCAGAGTTTAGATTCTACCACTTCAAGGGCTGTCCTTGGACTTTCCCTTTCCATGCGCTGCATGGAGAGAAGGTCTGTAAGAAAGCGGCAGGGCACCGCAGGAACTGTAGTGAAAACATTTTCCAACACTTGACGAGGGGAAGCCCTGTGCTCTGCTGGCCAGGCTTTTGTGAACTCTACAGACAAATCAGATTTCAGTGTTTTGTGGTTTGTTTTTTTCCCCCCTCTAACATGTCTCTGTTTTCGCTAAAAGTATCTCCAGGGAATGACACCTTTCATGGATACTGTGGTAAGGGGGAAGCTGGGGAATGCAGTAGAGAAAGCTCTTACAATGACAGAAGCTTGGATATGCTGAACATCTTTTCCAAGACCAATTTTTCTAGCCAAATATGTTTTTATGACAGTCATTCACCTTCTGACACAAACCAGGTTAGATATGGGAAGCAACTTCATTGTCCCACCCAAATTTTCATTTTGTCCCTGGAACAAAACATCCAAAGCACCTGTGGACACATTAGCTTCTTCCAGTCAATAAATAATCTCACTGGATCTGTCTTCTCCTTGGCTGGAGCCTTAGAAACCATCTTCCCATATGCAGACTGGAGTCAGAGCATGCCTGCAGTCTCTTCGCTAGCCCAGGCTAATATTCTGTGACATGCACACACGGACGGGTTGACAGCACCGAGTACCAAGCCAGGACAGAGGCCAGCATCTTCTCAGTCACAGCCCATCAGGTTTCCCTGTCTTCTAGGTGACCGGAGGAGAAAGATCTGGATTCTTTTTAGCCAGTGGAAATTTTACAGAGAGAAAGGTGTATGGGAAAAATGACTGAAAACATTCGTAGCGTTAGACTGAGCCTGCTCAATATTTCTCTGCAATTAAAAGGAGACATTCAGGGGGGTTGGGTGAGTGGAAGGCACCGTGCCTGCGCTAAGCTGCTGGAGGGATGTAGCTCAGTTAACACAAGGGTGTTCTTTCTGAGAGCGCTGTGGGAAAGAGGGAAGGTTTGGAGTAGAACCTCCCCGCTCTCCCCTGTACTGTTTCAGGGCAGGAACTGGAGTTTCCCTCTCTTTACCCAGCAGAGTGACACGACCACAAGGCCAAATCCTACTTGGGTTTTCCCATCTGGTCGGTCACGACTGGTAAGCAGGGGAGCAGACCTCCAGTGTGTGCTTCCACAGTGCTCCTCCGGTCCAATTTACAGGGGCTGACATCCAGCCAAGCATCCCACGGCTACAGAGAGGGCTATCTACCTCTTCCTCAATGGCACCTAAGTGCCCTTGCAAATCTGGTCCCTTCATTCCCCACTTCCTTTCCTGACATGGAAAAGTATTTGGAAAGGAGCGGTTTGTTCATTCCCCAGAAATTCTCAAACATGATCACCTTCAGACTGCTTTGGATTAAACTATGGTACAGCCTTAGAGCCGAGTCCCTGCAGCACACAAGCCCTGGGCCAAACTCCAGCTCCCCGATCGCACCCCTGCTGCTGTCTCACTGTAGTCCTGGCCCTACCTTGGCAAGACCATAGAGGGGGGCCCCCTTCCTTCACCGGCTGCTGGCTCTCTCCTAATTTTTCCCCGTTGTTTTCCCTCTCCCACTGTTTTCCCACTTCCCACTCCTGTCCTGTACCACAGTCTCCCTCCCAGTTCTCTCTCCCCTCCTGCTGTTTCGCTCTCCCTACTCCTCTCTTGTTCTCCCTTTGCCACTCCGTCTCGTTCTGCCACTGCTCTCATCCTCCCCTCCGTCCTCCCTCCTGCTTCCCCGCTCAGTCTCGCTCTTCCCCCTCCCCTGCCTTTGTGCGCTGTGATATATATTTTTGTAGGATTTCTCTTCTCCTCGTGGTGAAATATTCAATTCTTGTGGGATGTTAGTTTCAACATTTTTAAATAAACCTTTGCAAAATACTGAAAGCAGAGCTCTTGCTGCTGTGGAAGAGGCTGTAACAGAGATGTCAGCGTGGGACAACAGGGACTTCACCCTGGGCAGACCCCTGTGGTTCAGGGTCTCAGACACCTGGCATCCCTCAGATGTCTGAGGGGTAGACAGTGTGATTTGGCCCCTTGTCCATCTTGTCTTGGTCTCCTTGCTGACCAAAGAGGCCCTTTGACCCTCCTCATGCATTTCCATGGGAGGTGGCCCCTGATGGAGGAGCCCTTGCACAATCATTTCTCCACCCAGGGCAGTTGTTCTGCCTCTGGAGCTGCTGCCTCCCAGCCACGCTTTGGGGCTACTTATCACACGCCAGTTTGTGCTGTGAGCCAGGGTGGCTGGGAGAGGTGAGAGAAGCTGAAGGGAAGGGAAGGAGACGGAGCGATGCAGGAGCTGAAGCCTCCCTCACTCTGTTCCCCGCGGCTGCCTCCGCAATTTCTATTTACAGCCCTGCTGCCTCCCCTCCTGGCCACAGTGCCGCTGCCGTTGCTGTTTTCCAGGGCTGCTCTGTAATTAAGCATCCTCATCTCCTGAAACTCCTCCACTTTGCAAGCCCCTGAAACAATCGGTGCTCCAAAGGGGGTGCTGGATACCAGCACCAGACACAGTGGAGTGTGCCCTCTGAAGGGCTGCTGCCCAGCAATGGCAGAAGGATTGCTGGGTGCAGGGGATGGTCCCTGGCCCCTGCTCCCTCTGCCCACTTGCTGTGCAAGTCTTTCCAGCACAGGAGGTGTCCCTGCCCCATTGCTTTACTTTCAGAGGAAGGAGCAGGCACTCCAGACCTGACCTCACCTCAGACCCTGTCCCGAGATCTCTTCCCACTGGAAGGACCCGGGATTACCTCCTGCCACAGGGCCAGACCCCTACATATGGGACCCCATGCCCTGGATGGGATCTCTGTGGGCTGGAGGTGGCCAAAGGCCTGTGGGAGAGCAGACACACACCTGCAGTGGCTGTTCCAGGGCATGCACGCGTAAGAGGCTGAACAGGACATCTTCTGCCCCTGTGCTGAGTGTGGGAGGAGGGAATCCCTCACCCTTGTTGTTTTAGGTGGCCAGTCACCTGTGCCCTGGGCTGATCCTCCCCAGTCAACCATGTACGGCGGCTCTGGGGCTGGGCAGGCTGGAGAGACTCAACTGAGGTGGCGATAAATTCTCTCTGTGCTGAAATTACAAACTCACGTACTCATCAGTGCAGTGAAATGTCTTGCAGAAATTTCATCTGCTTCCAGCCAGAGCTTCAGCCCTTCCTGCTGATTTCTCTGTCATCAGATGATTTTTCTCCAGTGCCTTCTTGGTAGAAGCTGAAGCTGCAGGAGCTCAGTCAAAAGCTCCCTTTCTTCTCCAGGACCCGCTTTCTGCCTGACAGGAGAAGCTCCACAAGCCATCATTTTTTCTTCTGGCTTCCTCAGACATTGACTCCCTGCTTGAGTCCCTTCCCATCATCACTCCCCACTTCATCACTCTTGTCCATATGCCCATATGAACTTCTCACCCTTCCAGTGTGGTCCCAGCCCTGTATACTTTCCCAGCATCCCCAGCATTCTGTTCTTCAACAGGGAGCTAGAATGTGGAGCTGCATGCTGAACAAGTACAGCAGAGGTGGGAGAAATGGATGTGATTATTTAAATCAAAGAAGAACACCCGAAAACTGTACAACCCCATCAAGGAATGTGAAAAACACCCCAACAAGTGGTCAAAACCAAGCATGAGGTATTTCTGACCACTGATTTCCCAGGACAGAGAGTGCTTCAGAAAAGCATTATGAAAGCATTTCCCAAAGCTGGGATTCCCTCCAGCTGAGTGCCTTCTATAACCTGCAATAAATTATCCTACTATGAAAAAAAAATTAAATAATCAGGCAGCTGTCAGCTGGAAGCACCTACCAGTGCAGGAATTTGGCAGCGAGCTAGAGTGTTCACTTGCTCCCCTGCTCAAGGAGCTTCTGCAGAGTTGGGGCTGGAAGTTAGGACTCCATGCGCTCCAGCTCTGCTTTCCTCTCTGGGCCTGTCCTGTTGGCTATTGCCACTTCGTGTGCCTTCGCAACGTGCCCAACACTGTGGGCAAGAGGGTAGTGGTGGGAAAGCACCTGTGGAGCTGTGGGCATCACTGTGCCCCTTGGGGCTGCAGTGTGGACTGGGCATGGCAGTATGGATGAGCTGTGCTAACTCAAGTGTTAAGCCGTGGTGCAGAGGGGACAGACAGCTAAAGTCAGAGGTATCTCCACACCCTGCTAAAGGGATGCGGCTGTGTAGATGGCAATTTAGTGAGGAGCAACGCACAACTTGATACTGCCATGAAGAATGGCTCTGAAACAAGCAACCACTCATTTCAGCATCATGCAAAGGAGCTGAGTAGTTCCCTTGGTTCATTTCTGCTTTGATCCTTGGAGGCAGAATTGAATCTTTACTGAGGGCTGCTGTGTCTCCGAGCGCACATTGCACTCAGTGAATAATAGACCATTCAGTGACGCATTCCACATTGATCCAAAGCCCAGCTTTCTCTGGGAGTGACCAGAATACAAGCAAAACCATCTTCAACTTCAGATCAATCCCTACAAGGGATCTGGCAGGAAAACAAATGCCAGTTTCTGCTCCAGGGACCTGTCCTGCATCTCTGTGGCTGCTAGTTAGAGCTCCAGTGGCAGGAGAGCAGATGCTCTAGGGCAGCAAGTCTAGTTTGAAGCCCAGAATTCATCGATGGCCGGACACACCGCAAGGCTTCAGCAAACAAGCAAGCAAACAAGCCTGGGGTGACTAATTTTCTGAATGTCAGAGGAACATAGTTTGATGTCTACAACACCACTGGTCAAATGTACATTAAGGCCTGGCCTGGCTGAAGAGATGGTTGGTTTCCCAGTCAGTTTGCCTAAGGAAGGATAATTGGACAGACATTGTGATTCTCTTGGGGACCGTCCAAGCCTTGCTAAAGTGGTCCAGAAAGTAAGAGCTTCTTGAACCTTTCCTAAATGAAGGGGCAGCCAGTGGTGGGTGTCCTCTGCTAGTGTCAGGGGAATCAGTCCAGCCAGGCTAGTGCACTGTGAACCCACACAGCTTTGGCTGAATGTGTTCACTAACCAAAACATGAGTGCAATGGTTAAACACACAGCAGGGGCTTGTGTCGGTCTCATTACATTGATTCAGACCCATTTGGCGACATCAGGATGAGTTATTTAAGCCCGAAATGGTTTCCCTCCAGTGCCTTTTTCTGCTTTGCCAATTGCTTTCTTTTGTGACGTATTGCATGTGAGAGAACACGGCACAAGTGAGGTCCAAGGCTCTGCTCAGTGTTATCTTGCATTTGCTGTACACGCAGCAAGAGCTGCAAGAGGTGGTAGAGAGGTGTTATTCCCTCCTTTATAATGAGATTTCCCTTATTCCAAGCATCGGGACTTCCAAGGCAAAAGTGAAGACAGAAAAGACTTCCCTGGCTAAAGGGGGGTTTCTTGTAGCTACTCGCTTTGGCCAGCTTACTTGTAGCTAACAACACAGTGTGGTAACTCTAGGTGCAGCAAACAAGGAAGAGACAGATTTCCCCCCGGTACTTGCAAGTTAGAGGATGACTGGGATGAAATGGTGACTAAGCACAATACTGCGTCTTCCAGGGTCTTGGTGACAGTTCTTCGCTGATGCTCAGGCAGTCCTGCGGAGAGAAACAAATTGCCTAACTAAAATACAAGGAGCTGAAGCTGTCAAGCAAAGGCCCTAAAGAAGAGAGTTATGAGAGAGCAGGAACATGAGGGAGGAGACAAAAAGGCACAGTGAGGAGACAGTAGACAGAACCAGAAATTGTGGCGAGCATTGAACAATGGGGCAGGAAGGGGAGTGGGTCAGGATGGAAATTTAAATTCAGGAGGCTTTAAAAGAGCTGAGTAAATCAAGACAAAATGGGTGAAGCAGGGCTTGGGGAGCTCACAGGTGCCTGGGCGCTGCTGATGCTGAAGCCCTGATTTAGCCTGAGCATCCTTTCAGTTCCCCTGCTCCTTCCAGTTGTCTCAGTAGCAGCACCCAAATCCTTCCCTGCCTCCTGGGGAGGGAAGGGGAAGCAGAGGCAACTGTACGTGCTCAAGGCTCAGCCCTCAGAGCTCAGCCTCCCTGCTGCAGTGTGGACCCAACCCACGTATCAGAGATGGAGGACTCTCACAAAATGTAGGTCAGGGGGTGGGTGAAAGTGACTTTTGCAGGTTTAAAGGTCTCGGCCCTCCTGATGTTCATTCCAAAGGATGACACATTCTCACTTAAAGGCTGTTGTTCCCTTTTCTTGTCAGCTCCCTTTTCTAATATTATTTGGTTGGTCATCATTTTCTAGAAGCTGAGACGGACGCCACGTCATCTGATGCACCAAGAGGCACCAAGAACTAAGCTATAGGGATTGCATGCTGAACATGCACAACACTGACACCACCAAAAATGGGGCCGTCAGTGTCTGCTTTTGGGTTCCCAGAGCTAGTATTTCGGCCTCTGGCCTTTACTACTAAAGGGCAAGAACAGTGCCACCTGGAGTGAGAGAGCGGTCCCTCAGATTCAGCGATGAATGCAGTAGAAAGCCCAGAAAGAATGACGCATGAGAAAAGTGTTTTGCAAAAATGAAGCCAAGGATGCAAATGTGAAGGAGTGAGTAGTGGCATGATACAGCGAGCACCATCCTCTGCACCAGAAGGGTCTGGTGGAAAAGTAGCACACGCTCCTGTAAAGATAATGTGAATCCAGGCATTTATCAGGATGCTGGATGAAGGAAGAGGCGGGTGTTTCCCAACTCTTGAGCTGACTTTGCATCCTGGGTGGTTACTGCCATTTGTTTTCTTCTTCTGTGATAATTGTACGTCGTTTCTCTGCACGGTTCACTGCACAAACGATTTCACGTACCCGCCTGAGCTGTGCTTTATTGTATTTTGTTTAAATATGCGAAATTGTATGCAACTCTATGTGACGTCTTATGCAAATTGCTTCTTGTGTTACTGTGCATATTTGAAATTAATTTGAGTATGATCACAACTCTGACTCTGAAGCCATTGTTTAGACTGAGCACTCACCCAGCTCTCCTGATCCTTCCAGTTATCTCAGGAGCAGCAGCCTGAGCCTCCCCCGCCTGCCTCAGCCTTGATCCAGAGGCAACGTGTGCTGGGGGTGATGCGGCTTAGATGAAGGTCACGTTCCAGGCCTTTGCTGAGTTTGCCAGTTAGTGCAGTCAGAGAGCGAGTATTTAATGGGGAAACTGGAACACCAAACCCGTGTCCCAGAGGGGTCTGCGGACATGCACTCATGGAGAGCGATTTTTAATCCATGCAGATCCAGGCTACACTCCAGACAGTGACATGCCATCCAGTAGTTCAATAGCTCACAAAAATGTCCAAAGGCATCTGAGCTTAGAAAAAAGCACTGGCATTACAACATCAGGAATTAAAGTTGCTTTCTGGAGGAGCTTTTTTCTTAAAGACCTGTCCTATATGACAGTGGGTCTGCAGATACAGGCAAATGCTCTCCATACAGGTGCCCTATGTTCTGGAAAAGATCAGATTCCATTAAAAACATCTACTAAACACACCAGCCATAACACAGGCAGCAATACAATATCTACACTAATCTCTGAACACATACAAGCCATTTCAGCCACATTCCTCATGCTGATTTTACCTTTTCTCTTTTGCCTGGTTATGAGTCAGCAGCTAGGCTTCAAACCCCTAACCTTCATCACTGAGGAAGATGTAGACATCACTCCTGCAATGCCTTAATCTTCTGTTAGAAAACAGAAAAGAGACAGTCAGCCATTGAGTTTGCTGTAACTCCCGTTTTATCCCCAACTCATGTAATCCACTCTGACCAAGCAGTAAAGTATTTCATGCAAGGATTTCTGCTTTGGGCAGCTGAGTGCAGGCAGGTGCTGACAGGCTGGGGTGGCTGGGAGCTGTGTGCTGTGTCCCAGGGCTGCTGGTGTCCAGGGCTGACGGCAGGGGAAGCGAGGCAGGAAATGCTCCAAGGCAGATGCTGCTGGTTCTCTGTAGCACCCAGCCGGCGGCTGCCCTGGGAGAGCAGCTGTCATCCTTCCCCCTGACAACTGCTCCTGGAACATCCCCTTCTCAGCCCCTTTTGCTGTTTGGTGCCAAGCTGGTTTCATTCGACCAACTGTCCTGCCTAGGAAAGGAGTGAATGTTGGGCCCTGGCCCAGGCTGGTAAGTCTTGGTTAATGAAGATGAGTGAAGACAGTGGAGGAGCTGAAGCCAAAGCCACAAGGGCGCACACTCCCCTGGGCTGGTGATGTGGAGGAGCCCTCTTCTGTGCGTCAGAAATCCCCTCAGATCTGCAAGACACCCAGCCATCACCTGAGGCGGTCAGTACTGGGCCTGCCTGTCACATACTGTCCCCTCCAATTTCCATGCTAGCTCTCTGCCTGCTAGAGGCAGCCAGGGTTCACATCCTGCACTCCCTGGGTAATTACAGCCCTACAGCACCCTCTCCAGTGTCCCCAGGACACCGTCCCCGCAGCCACAAACAACCAGCACCATTTTGAAGTCCTGCCCCGGGGCACCTGGCTTGGCTTGTGCTGCTTGAAGAGCAAAGTCGTTATGAAAATGTCCTGCAATTGCGTAAGAAGAGAGGACTGGCAGAGATCTCCTGGCCTGTGGCAGGCAGCCCCACTGCATACTCTGGCTCAGAGACTTCTAGTCCCAAAACAAGTTTGGTCTCCTGGCCTCACTGCTGCTGTGGAAAGGCTGTTCCAGACCCTTGCGCTGGCAGGTAGAAAGCTCCTCCTGATTTCCAATTTCAGTGTACCCACGGCCCAGCCTGTGCAATTCATTCTTGTGCCAGCGTTGTCCTCAAGCTTAAATTCAATGTCAAAACCCTTTGTTAACACAGAGTTAATGTTGCTTGGTGATAGCTCATTCCTTCCCAGAACATTATGTTCATCAAAATGCAAACTTGTGGAAAAAACAGGACATTTGGAGTTAAAGTACATGCCCAGGTAACCTTACTTCTGCTCCTTCTGAGATGGCAGCTGCCAGAGGGACTGTCAGCTCCCCCACCCTGCATTGACTGCATCAAGCATAAAGCACTCTGCAATGACCGGAGGGAGCATTACCTGGGACACAGTGAGCACCAAGGGGATAATCAAGGAGGGGAGAGCAAGCCCCTTGGGGACAGGCAGGGGAGCATGCCTGGCTCACATCCCTGAGACAAAAAGCAAAGTGTTTCTGTCCGGGTGATAGCCAGGCACATTCAGTGCAGCATGTTCAAGGACAGGAGATGATACTCCATTAGGATGCCTTGAGGTAAAGATTTCACCAGGCATTCCATTCTGCTACAACACTGAAAGGAAAAGCTTTCTGGCAGGCCGTGTGGCATTGGTGCTCTGGGAAGAACGCCACCAGTGTTCATTGGGAGAGCACGTCTTGACCCTCTGCACCGCTAAGTCACTGGGGCAGGCGAGAGCCACCTCCACCAGGCTTAGCTAGTCCAGCAGACTCCACGCTACCACAGCTGGTGAGGACTCAGGTGATCCCTGGCAGCAGCATTCTGTTTGCCCTTTTGTGCAGTTGCAGTCATGCTGTTTCTACCATGGATGCTGCCGTGTCTCAGGTGAAGGATGCTAGAAGGTTGTCAGGAGCTTCAGCCCCATCCTGTGCTCTCAATATTAAGAGCAGGGAATTGAGGCCAGGATTGCCAGCAGGGCCACAGATATGCACAGCGTACAAGAGCCAGAGCAGAAAAATTTGGCAGTTTTAATATGTGGTGATTGCAGAAGCTTCAAGTACAGAAGCAAAGAATGGCCAGGGGGACTCCCTCTCTACACCCCTCCCAGTTATCCATGCTGCTGCCATTTCCAGCTCACTTTCTTCACTGCATTAAACCATTAGTGCTTTAGAAAATCGTAACAATTACAGAAGTTGCTTGCAGCCTTTGCTGCTGGGTATGTATTTCCTAAGCTTACAAGAGGTTCACTATAAAGTGCAGCCAGAAATCAAGTCCTACCCTAGAAAGGCTGCTCGGTGTCCTTCTGTCCAGTCAGGCTTTGTGGTGGCCTCCTGATCTCCAGCAGTTTTGGGGTGTCAAGAAGAATTTCTTAAATGTATCGCCTACTTTCTGGAGTTTTTTTACATGTGGATTGTGCACAGGACTTGCTCTTTGCCTACAATGGTCCCCTTACTCACCTGATAGCACAGTTGGCCATGCCTGCCATGGTGAACACGTGTAGATGATGGGAGCTGGTCTGGGGGAAGCTGAGGCTGACAGCTGGCAGTCCTGAAGGGCTCAGCTCCAGAAAAGGCAGAGAGGTAATGAGCATGGAGTGATTTCTCAGGTGGCAGTTGCTTCCCAGACAGCGCCAAAGGCTTCTGTGACAGATGCTCACTCTGTCGTGCTGAGGGGAGGAAGCAAAGCCCCAGGTGACTGTGGTGCTCAGGGAGTCCCTAGAAAACACAAGCATCCTTGCTAAAATGAGGCCCGGTGATGATGCTAAAGATTTTCTAGGAACACTTGAGCGTCTAGCTGAGACTGAGAACTGCCCTGAGGATGTGGAGATCATCATGCCAACCCGTCTGGGAGGAAGAACGCAGCCAGCCGAGAGGGAAGGAGGCACTTGAACCTGCAGAGCACTGTCTGCTGCAGCTCTGGACTCACCTGCCCTGACCCAGGGAGTCACTGCTTCTGGTGAGGGATTGGGTGGGAAACGTGTGCCCCTGGGTCCCACATCCCTCTGGGCAGAAACTCTGGCAACTTCTGGATTCTCTAAAGCTGTATGTAAATTAGAGGTGCTTTCACCTAGAGAAACAGCAAATAATCCAGGAGTTCAGCTTTTTGGGTCTTTCAAGAGGCCTCAGGAACAAGTTTACAACTACATTGTGAGCTCAACTTGAATAATGGAAAACTACCAAGAAATCAGATTGCACTGTGTAGTGTGAGGAACATAAAGATGGAGTGTACAAAATGAGAGAAGGACAGTGCTCTGTCAAATAGATAGAACACACAGAGATACAGGCAGCTGGACCTGCTTGCCTCCGAAACAAGAACCACAACAAATCCTGATGGGATGCACCCACAAGTGCTGAGGGGTCTGGCAGATGTCACTCTCAATAATCTTTGATTGATCACAGCACCTGGGAGAAATACCTGAAGACTGGAGGACAGCAAACCACTTCTATATTCAAGAAGGGCAAAAAGGACTCAGGGAACTACAGGACAGTCAGTCCCACCTTGATTCCTGGGAAAGTAATGGAGCAGCTAATCACGGAAACTATTTGCAGGAACATGGATGAGAAGGAAACCACGAGGAATAGTCAGCATGAATTCGCCAAGGCGAAATCATGCTTGACCAACTTGATAACCCTCTATGATGAAATGACAGGCCTGGTAGACAAGAGGAGAGCTGTGGACATTGCTTATGCCGACTTCACTAGGGCTTTTGACACTGCCTCCCATTCTCACAGACAGCTGGGCCCAGAGAGTGGTGATCAGTGGTGCAAAGTCTAGTTGGAGGCCAGTACCTAGTATTGACTCCCTGTAAGCCAGAGGTCAATATTGGGTCTAGTCCTGTTCAACATCTTCATTAACGATGTGGGTGGTGGGGCAGCGTACCCTCAACAAGTTTGCTGATGACACCAAACTGGATGAGTAGCAGATACACCAGAGGGCTGTGCTGCCATCCAAAGGGACCTCAACAGGCTGGAGAAATGAGCTGATAGGTATTTCATGAAGTTCAACAAGGAGAACTGTAGAGTACTGCACCTGATGAGGAACAACCCCATGCACCAATGTATGCTGGGAGCCACCCAGCTGGGAAGCAGCTTGGCAAAAAAGGACCTGGAGGTCCTGGTGGACACCAAGCTGAACATGAGCCAGCAGTGTGTCTTTGCCACAAAGGAGGTAAATGGTATCCTGGGATCCTTCCCCTCTACTCCCCTATGGAGAGGTCAAACCTAGGTACTGTGTCCAGTGATGGACTCTCCAATATATGAGAGACATAGACACACTGGAGAGAATCCAATGATGAAGTGCTGCTAAGATGATTAAGGTATTGGAGCATCTCTCCTATGAAGAAAGGCTGAGAGAGCTGGGACTGTTCAGCCTGGAGAAGAGAGGGCTCAGGGGGATTGCATCAATGTGTATAAACACCTGAAAGGAAGGTGCAAAAAGGAGAGAGACAGGCTCTTTTCGGTGGTGAAAAGTGACGGTCCCAGAGACAATGGGCACAAATGGAAACACAGGAAGCTCCCTCTGAACACCAGGGAACTCTTTTTTACTGCAGGAGTAACCAAGCACTGGCATATTTCCCAGAGAGGTTGTGCAGTCTCCATCCTTGGGGACACTCAAAAGCCATCTGGAGATGGAACTGGGCAACTGGCTCAAGGTGGTCCTGCTTGAGCAGGGGGAGGCTGGACCAGCTGACCTCCAGAGGTCCTTTCCAACTCAGCCACTCTGTGATTCTGTGAAATCACTTATTGGGAATGGTATGCCACCCCCAGCCACGCCTGGGTTTTGTCTCAGGCAGTTGCAGTGGTAGCGGGACTGGGATAAAACTGTACTAGCGGTGTAACAGAATGGGTGGTTGCAGGTACCCACACACAGCCCTGTGTCCTGGGGCTGTGTAGTCTGTGGGACAAATACTGAATAATGTATATATAATATAATGTAATAATGTGTAACACAAATATAAGTCATGGCTTCTGGGAGACCGCCTCAGGAGATGGCAGGCTGAGGCTGTTAGCAGTTGTGCCTTCTTGCAATAAGGACAGGATAACTTCCCCATCCCAGGTGGAGGTAGAATGAGGGAAGGATTGGAATTGGTATGGGGAAGAAGGGCATGATGGCGGGGAAACTGTCTCTAACTTGCTCTGTTTCTCATCAGGAGCTGCTCCTTCCTGCCACATGTCTACAAGCCTTGCCTGCTGGAGAATCAGAAGTGTCCAGGTATGTGACATGGGTTGAGAAGCAGTGGAAAGCTTGCAAGATGTGCTGTGACTAGGTAACACTACTGCTGCTGAACTTAGCTCTTTGGAAACTACAGCATGAGAAGGAGGATGAAGTAATCCTGGGAGATAAGCTGTCCACAGTACAGTCAGAGAAAGTAAGGCAGCTGGTCAGTTTCGCCTGCTGATGTTGTAAACACATCTGAAAAATTACTTCCCTGAACATTATGTTTACCTGAAACTTGGGAGCCCTGCCCAGAGGGATCTGTTCCAGACGTTGGGGAAGCTCCGGGATACAGTAAAGGGGCAAGAGCTGCTGAAACCTGAAAAGCTGCCCAGTGTGACAGAGCCCAAGCCTGTTACACTGAAAACCTCTCAGTGTGTCTGACTCCATAATGAATTCCAGAGGGGTTTGCAGTGCACAGACTTGATGCATCCCTGATGTTACAGACTGTTAAAACACTCGTAGCAGCCTGTCCTTCCAGGATTTTGGCACCTACTCAAGGGGCTCCTGGCAAACCCTGTTATCCTCAGAACCCCAACAGCAGACTAATTGTCCAGCATTGCATTTTACCCTGTCTGGTTTTGCTCCTTCAACTTGCCACAGCCACAAGCCCCTTTCTCACCCCCTTTCAGGCAGCAGCTGCTCATATGAACTAGCTTCCCCTCCAATGTATGCTTCAAACTGGAAAAAAACGAACCCTCCAACGCCAGTTCATCAGGAAGATCACATCAAGCCCATCTAACCTCTCTCTCTGACAGGGTAACTGGCCTAGCAGACTGGGGGTTGTAGTAGATGTGATACATCTTGACTTCAAGGCTTTTGATACAGCAAAAGGCATGAAGCTCTCATAAACAAACTATGGGGGGGAAAAAAACACAACTGAAATTGCCAAAAGGTGCACACAATCACCAAAAAGTGCACGCATCTGGTTTGGGGAGATTGCACTGTTAGAGTGGAAAGGCACTTTCCAACGGTGCCATGGAAATTGGCAGATTCATTTTCATCAGTGAAAGCTTAAGCTGTGTGGTAGGAAAAGCTTTTTGAGTATCGAGCAATAAAATTCTGGACTAGATTGACCAGGGGAGCCCTGTCACCGGAGGCTGTTGAGAACATGTTCAACAAATATCTGTCAGGGATGAGTTGTGCTTGCTTAATCTTGTCGCTGGGTCAGAAGGATGAATTAGATGACTGCCCGAGGTCTCCTCCCAATTTCATTTCCCCCAATTAAATTAAATAAACCTCAGAAATTATTGGCAGAAGCAAGCTGTACTCACTGTGTTCCCCTCCCAGTCAGGCATTAGACAAGCACTCACCCCGTCCAGGTGCAAACTGGGTTGAGGACCTATCACTCGTCCCTCTGGTGCTGAAAACCAGCATGACAAAACACTCTTGGCTCTGCTGTCTGCACACGCGTGTGCGGAACATTCGGTTAACGTGGGCTTTTGTGTATTTCTCCAAAGAACTAAGCTTTTTCTGAGATTCCTGGGTTTTGAATTTCCTTCCTCAGAGGGCTTATGGGAGGGGGTGTGATGTGGGAGAAGCTCCAAGCAGCTGCATGGAGAACACGAGGCTTTGGACTGATCTCTTACCCTTTAAGGAAAGACTCTTTGGGGCACGGAGCAGGAGATTGTGGGCTTGCAGGCCTGCCTTCAGCACCTCTTTTCTTATAATGTTGTGCTTGTCGTGCTAACCTGCTCTGCCTGCCCAGGAAGCTCAGCAAATTGCAAGGAAAGGTAGATCTCTGCCGCCTTCAAAAGAGGCAAACTCTGACAAGAAAGGGACTGCCTCTCTCGATCGTGGCGGAGCTCCTTTCCTTCCATAACGGCTCATTTCGCTGAGCGCATCCCCGTGTATAAAATGGATTTCTAGGGAGAAGTCCACCCATCTCAGCCTTTTGCTAAGCTGAAGAAGCCAACCTTCTCTGTGTCCATTCACATGGAGAGCAGCGGGAGTCAAGGAGACAGACTCTGTTATTGTGGCTCCCCCACACCGCTGCCAGCCCCGAGCCCACTTCCAACTATGGGTGACAAACTGTATATACCATCCTAAATAAGACTAATGCAATGATCTCTTTAAGGCTGTTGTCTTTGTGATCATGTCACATCGGAGCTTCATAATCATCTCGCGAATGATGAATGCACCCAGATCTGTCTTTCCTTCTGACATTTCTAAGCAGTGAATCTCTGTGTATAAAAGACATTCCTGTTAGCAGGAGCAAAGAACAGGACCTCACACTTCTCTGCTCCAGACTGTGAGTAATTCTTCTAAATGCATTTAATCAGCAAACTTCCTTTCCATGCTGCTTTTTTGCTGAGCTAGAGCCATTACTGCAAGCAGAATTATTCCCAAGGCCAGTTACATTCCTCCATGGTGGCAGTTCCCTTTTGACTCCACACATCATCTGCCTTTCCCCAGCATTTTACCCGCCTAAAATTCTCCTACTAGTTCCTTTCCCTTTAGCTTATCTAGCTGCCTTCCAGCTTTTACTATATTGAATGCCCTACCGAAATCCAGCTAGATTAGATTTACCGATTTATTTTTTTTTCATCCAGGTAAGGGAAAGGAGGTAAAGAAAAGGATCAAGTTAAGGGCACACAGTGCTTTTGTTGATAAACCCATTCCGTATTTGATTCCATTTTCCACTTACTGCTGTAGCCTTAATTTTGTTTCCCTTCTGTAATTTGTTCTTAACCTTATGCTCTATTGAGACTAGACTAATGCGTTTGCAGCTGCCCAGGGTACTTTGTTTTCTCTCTTCCTGAAATATAGCTCCCTTTTTCCAGCCCTGGCATGCTTACCCTGAATTTGATGGATATGCTGCAAATCTTTGCTCCCAAAACTGCAGTTTCCTCAGCCAGTTTAAAAAAAAACAACCCGCAAATATGAAGGTGAGCTGGCGAGCTTCAGTCTTGTTGTGATAGAGCTTCTTGAGTTCTGCTTCTGCCTTAAAATGATAATTTACTGTTCTCCACCCTTTCTTCTGTCCTCTTCTCCCACCCTTTGCAGCATCATCCTCTTATTGAGAAACAAGTCAAGGCAGCTGTAAAGACCTAGAGGTGCTTCAGCAGCACTGTGGGGAACACTGAAGGTGGCAGGAGGAGTGCACCAGCCAAGCACCCGCCACTATGGTCTCCTGGTGGACTGAATGCTACAGCTTAGGCTAGTGGATATGTGCATTTCTCAAAAAGGAGAAATTTGCCAAGTGAGTACGTAAGTTCTGAATGAGAAGAGATCCTGTGACAATCATTACATATTCTCTGACTGCACAGAAACGTGCAGACACCTAAGCCTAGAATGTAAAGGAGTTATGAAAGTTTCCCTGCTTCTGAAGAGGCGAAGGTAGTGACAGGGGAAAAAAGCTCCTAGATCCTGCAATATAGTTCTTAATGACATTTTGGTGACTGCTGCTGTTCAGAAAAACGCGGATATCACAGTTTAGGGAGTCACCTCCAAACCAAACAGATCCTGCTGTTAGGAGATTCACCTGTACTTGGAACACAAGTAAGATGGGGTCAAGTAGGGCAACAGAGGGTGACAAGCCAGCTGTAGAAGAGATGTTGATGTGGAAGGGCTTTATAGCTGCTAACGCTGCTGTCAGGACAGATGCATTTCCACAGGGCCAAGCAAGCATACCACCCTTCTGGCTTCCAGCATTATGAAGACAATGAATGTTGGCTCACAGCAGATGAGCAGCACAAAATCATTGATCCACAGGAAAAATCAGGTGGGAAGGGACCTCCAGAAGTCTCTAGTCCAATCCTCTGCTCACAGCAGGGTAAGTCTAAAGCTAGATCAGGTTGCTTCGGTCCTTGCTCGTACAGCTTCTGAATATCCCTAAGGGTGGAGATTCCCCAGTCTCTCTAGGTTTCCGTCCCACTGCAGAACTGCTCTCAAGGGGAAGAAGTTTTTCCTTTATTATATATCTGTTCAGGATATGCCTCGTTGCAACTTGTGTCCATTGTTTCTTGTCCTTTCACTGTGCCCTCTTCTCAGAGTCTGGCTCCATCTTCTCTACAACTTTCCTTCAGGCAGGAGCAGATGGTGGTTAGATGTCCCCTTGGCATTCTCTCTTGGACAAACCCAGATCCCCCAGCCTTCACCTTTCATATTTATGTGCTCCAGCTCTCCATTGTGGGGTCCTTTTGCTGGGCACGCTGCAGTTTGTCAACATCAGTCTTGTACTGAGGATCTGGCCCCGGGCTTAGCCTTCCAGGCGGGGCCTCACGACCCTCAAGTGGATGGGAATTACAATTTCCCTTGATCTGTTGGGTACACTTTCACTAATGCAGCCCAAGCTGCAAGGATCCTTCATTGCTTGAAAGGCTCAGTGCTGAATCATGTTCAAAATGCTTCTTGAGACTTTTTGTGGCGATCTAAAAAAATCCCTTTTTGTTTAAGCCTGTTGAGGTTATCACCGCAGAGAAGCCATCGCACTGCTGGAACAGGTCCTGCCTGTGCATGTGTGGTGTGCTTTGGCTGTGACCACGCACAAGAGATCCCTCTCCAGGCAACTTCCAAACTGATTGTGATTTTTGCCCTGTGCTGAAGGTCCTCAGGCGCAGCCTCTCCGGCTGCCTCAACACAACCAGCAATACTTTCTCCTCCTTTCAAATTATGGGATTTGTAACTGTGGCACATTGGCCAGAAGATTTGGTAATTAATTGTCCTTACTACGGCAGCCAAATGAACTCCATCTGTAGCCAAGGTTGATCAGTCCCAGGTTACTATGTTCTTGCCCAACAGGGATCCCCACACTCCCAGTTCCAGAGCAACCTGCTTCTTTCAGTGAAAAAAGCAGATCATTGTGCCGTATGCTTCTAATTCTGAAGTGTATCCAGGTGTGTGATTTCTGCTCCTTGCCCATAAGAGAAGAGAATGCCACTAAAATGCAATGATTCAGGCAAGCAGGCATGTCCAGGATAACACATACTGTAAGTCTCCGTTACTGTGTTTTTCTCAAGCCTTAAACAACATCAACCAGAGAAGTTACCAAGCAGGGAAAGATGCAATTTATTTCCATGCAGCAGAAAAAAAAAGCCAGGAATGATGTGCTGAAATGCTTTCTGCTGTGTGCTGCCAGGGGATTTAATCAGCCGATTGCCAAAGAGATGTCAGTTCCCTGAAAGAGTGAGGACAACATGCCTTCCTGAGAAATGTACTCACAGGATTAAAATACCAGCTTCAGGATAAACCTAATATTGTCCCACAAGCAGATGAAAATTTGGGCAAGAAATTAACAGCCTTCATCCTTAAAATGTGTGTCACTACATCAACACACTGTCCAAGCCCATCTGTCCATCTCTGTCTACTGCTCAGGTACCCCCAATTAATCCAGGTAACACCAGAGGCAACTTACTGAACATGCCAGGCCAGGTCTACCAGCCCCAGAAGCCAGCCAAGCAGGATCCCATGACACCAAGTACCACCTATATTAATGGGTCTACCACCGTGAACACCACTGTTTGACACAGCAGACAAAAGATATTTAAGAACAGAGCATATGGTGGCAACATGAGCAGAAGGTCAGTAGTCATTACTGAAGGTCCAGCAGTGGATGCCTTGTTAGGGTGGCGAGGAAGGAGAGAGATAAAGAAATCAGGCGAGCTGAGGAAGCAGGGAAAAGCTGAGGTGGGAACGTGACAGTCAGATGTGACTGTGGAGGAGGTAACAAGGACGGGGAGATGGAGAAGGCAGGCAACGTGGAGGTGTGAGTGTGCCACCCTCCTGGGTCAAAGCAGTGTAGAAGAGCTCATTACAAAGGTTGGGGGAAAGCAACTTTGGTCTTAGCTGGCATTCTCGAGGAATTTTCCCTTCTGAGCTTGCCAGAAGCTGGTGCCCTCAGCAGGAGGCAGGCACCTGGCTGTGCTGCTTGCACGCTTCTGCTCGCTGGAGGGAAGCCCCACTAACCTCCACCCACCACCCCCTCCAGGGCTCAGTTACCCCCTGCAGCTGCTCTGACATTGCTGCTGGCTTATTTTCTTGCCAGACAATCACAAACCTCTCTCAGTCACCCCCTCTCCTGGCAGTGCCGCTGTGAGGACCCCGTGGCTGCTGCAGTGTAGCCGCTCCTCCTCACACAGCTCCAAGCCCCAAGGTGCCATGCTCTGAACAGTACCAGAGCTGAGTTTGCTAAAGGAACCAGCTGGTCTGGAAGCAGCCACAGGGCGTGCATCGTGCTACTTGCCCAGTGGCCGGCTCAAGTGAGAAGCCCTAAGCACAGACATGTGGGATACAGACACATCTCACCAGGGAGAAACATGTGGTGGCAGCCAGGTGCTCTGCCCTGGCGCAGAAAGGGAGCAAGGGCAGGCAGGATAAGTACAGGCAGGCAAGAGAGAGCTGGGGAAGAGGGTGAAGAGATCAGCTGTACTCTCCAGAGATGCACGCCCCTATTTCTCTGATTTTGCCTCCTCCTAAGGAAAGGAGATAAGAGAAATCAAGTGTCTGTGGCAGATGTTAGTCACGTTGCCTCACGTGCTGCTGAAGGGTGCTCGGCAGTGTGGGGCGGGAGGGGGAGCAAAAAACTCCAGGCACAGTAAGAAAAAATTAACCACTTTCTCCCACTCCCGAGCCAGCAATTGCAACTTTTCCTCATCCGGTACAGGGCATTTTGACAAGCTCTGCCAATTACCAAGCACAGGCCAGCCCCCTTCTCGGAGGAGACTGAGACTTCTTTCTTTCTAGGCAGCATGCAGAGAGGAAGGGGGAGAGCTGAGAGGCTACAGGGGACTCCGGGGCAAAGAAGAGGCAAAAGCACTGTCAGTGCCAAGCCAGATTTCCTCTTTCAAGGCATAAGATTGAATATATTTGCCGCGTTGCAGAATGAGGAGAGAAATGTCACCTTCAGAGGTGATCTGACAATCACAAAAATAAATTACATAGAGGGAGGGAGGAAAAAAAAAAGCCTCTTTGTGAATATTCATGAGCAAGTCAAAACCCCCAAATTAACAAGGAAATTAATTTCCAAACTGATTAGGCTGCCAACTCCCTTTATTTAAATAAATCAACAATTGCTTTCATATGACCCCTGCTGAAGAACGCAGAGCTAATCCTGGCTCCTCCCCGCAGGAAGTTTTATGCTGCCTGGGATGACCAATACCCCCGCACCTTCTGGGGACAGACGGGCGCTGCAGCTCCAGCCGCTGGGAGATTCCCCTTTGCCCACTGCTCCGGATGCTGCGGTTTCAGGATCACCGGAGCCAATCTAACCGCTGGCTGCTACAGTCATACTCTCCCCTGGTCCCACCCTCTTACTCATGCTGGCTCTGAAGAGCTGTTCCAGCATGCCAAGCTGGCAGAAAACTCACGCAACAATTAAGAAATTTCTCCCCAGAGTACTGAAACAGCTCAAGCCAAATGCCCAGTGAGCAACACCTCAGGTGAAGGAAGGAACCTCACCGGACCTGGGAGGCCAGTCCAGTGCCAAAATTAGCCCTGCTATGAGCCATGGAATGAAACAGGCGCTATCTAAAATTCTCTTCCTACCCAAATTTTACGAGCAGACCTGCAACAGCCAGCTTGGCTTGGTGATCTCGTGGGGTGTCTCCAGTTTGGCACAGGGGTAATCAACCAGCCTGGCTTAGCAATCCTGTGTGGCCTTCTCTAGTCCCTCCTGCCTTCCCCCGCAGCATCGCCGAGGCGTGAGGGCCTGCCGGCTGCTCCAGGCGCAGTCGCTCCCGCTGCACAGCGAGGCAGCGCCAGCACAGGGCAGGCAGCGGGGAAGCTACCAGCCACAACTCAGGCGGGTTGAATCTGCCAAACTGAATTCTCAGTGAGTAAGGATGCCGTGCAGCCCTCTCTGGGGTCGAGCTGTGAAGAGTTATAAATAAATTAATAAAAGGGAAAAAACAATTAGCGTTTGGGTGCAGTGACATCCAGCCTGGGAGAGTGGGAAGGAGCGTTGCTCTGTTCCCCTCCACGCTTGCCCTCACTTTGCTGTTCCCCACAGCACCAGCACACAAACGGGGTGGCCCGGTTTGCCAACCCGGCCAGAAAGCCGTCTTGCCGAAAGCCCCTTCTGCTGGGTTGGCACGACAGGCAGGCAGCCTTTGGCCCGGGGAGCAGCACGGCCAACAGAGGCGAGGACATGGCTCCAGGTGACAGCGCCCGGTCTTCAGGTCACCTCATCCCCACCAGCCGAGCTGCCCCGTCTCCCCAGGCCAGCGTGGCCACCCCAGCGGCTCCCAC
>VXBW01001798.1:1542289-1565280 GCA_013400375.1 Thinocorus orbignyianus
CTTCCCCGCCCATGGCCGCTCCCCCAGGGCTTGGAGGTGGCTGGAGGGTCCGGAGGCCCCGCGTTGAGCCGCCCGCTGCCATGGGGGGCCCCGGGCGCCCCCGTAACCCTGGCGGTTTGTTTGCAGAGACGGCTCTGGAAGGAGGAGAGATGCAAGAGGAGGGAGAGTGAGAGGGGTAAGGAGCTCCCGGAGCTGCGTGAGTCACCCTGCGCCCCGCCGGGGGCTCCCGCCAACCGCACCGCACCGGGGGTGGGGAGGACACATGGGTGGGATGGGGTGGGCCTTAGGTCCCGGCGTAGGGGGGGCAATTGAAGTGGTGCGGGAAAGGGGATTGACTGCCCGTGAGGAGCTGGGGCACAGGGTATGTCCCCTGCCTGGCACCTGTTCCGATGAAGGCTCCGTGGGTTGGGTTGAAGGCTAGGCTTGTGTCCAGGAATGGCACCAAAGTTGTTCTAGCTCTGGTGCACGGGTTTGGGATTTGGGACTTTGGCCGGCATGTTTGGTGCATCCAGATGTGCTTGTTCTAAAGATGTAGTGACGCTTGAACTTTTTGGTGCTTATGAGCTTTGTGGAGGCATTTTTGAATTTGACCTAATAGTCTGTGTGGCTATCAGCATCCTTAGTATTTTACAGTAATTAAGCCTAAAAGCTTCTTATTACTGAACAAAGATCTTGAACAGACATGAAATTACGTTGTAAACCGTTCCTGAATGTCATATTCAGGGCCTTTTGTCAACTAAAAACTCTACACCAAATAGAAAATAAAATCTAAATATCTGGACAATAAAGGAATCAATATTAAAAGTCAACCTGTAAATACCTGCGTATCCGACCTTGATTGTGCCTTCCAGAAACAGCCTCTACCTCACCGTATACTTGCACGTGCTTTTATCTATTTAAGACTAAAGTGATGACCTGCAAAGAAGTGTAAATCCAGCACGTTAAGTATGTGATTCTGTGAAGTACTCTGAGATCTAAACTCCAGATTCCTTGTCCCTTGTGAGTTCTCTGGTTCACTCGGTTGTTTATTTGGTGTATGTGCTTTTGTGGTCTGTACATAGAAGGTGTTTTTGGTTTATATCAGGAGGGTACATTGACATCTGTCTGATACTAGACTGGTGAATAGGAAGAAGGTCCCATCTCTGGCCTGTTTGTGGAAGCTGGGATGATGAAGGCACTGCAGTGGGAACGAGCTGTGGTACAGGGTTGAAGCTCCAGCCCATGTCTGGTAGTTATAGAGCAATTGGAAGGGTTACGTGCAGAGTTCTGGTAAAGTAAGTGTGAGCAGCGTTAAAAGTGGGGGCTGCGGATAGGGGTGCATGTTTTCAAAATATTCTTTAGCCTCAAAGCGGGGTAGGGGAGGGACAGCTGGGGATGTTAGGACAGTAGCTTGGTGGAGGAGTCTTATCTTTGTTTTCTGCCTTTGGAAGACTGGCTTGCTAGTGAGATTGCATGAAAGCTTCAACTCTTATACCATTTCTCCTTTTCTTCCACGTTCTTATAACTTCATCACACCTCAGCCTTTCAAGTCAAAAAGTTTTGAGGCCTGATACCTGCTCAAGCACGAAGATTTTTCAATGGGGAGGTGGATTCTAAGAGAGTTTAACAAAAACAGTGTAGTCATCTTTGGAGAATCAGTAAGAGCTTTATTTTGACTTGCGCACTTTGAGCAAACAGGAGTTAGATGCTCTGTGAAGTTCAGGTAGGGGACTAAACGAAGACAGGCCGCCCCTGGGTTCCCTGGCCTGTGCTGGGCTGGATTTTAGAATCTGGAAATGGAGTCACCTTTCATAACTTGTACTCTTTAAATAAGAACACTGTTGTGAGTTTTTTGTTTAAATTGGCATTTTTCTGTTTAATTCCTGTAGTTGGCAGCTGAATCCAAGGGAGTCTTGGACAATTACAAACTTTATTTGGAAAATGGATGCGATTATTATAGGAGATTCTATGTTTTTATAGAATCATCTTCACTTTGATGTTTTTGATGTGGAAGCTAAGCAAATAAGGACTTACTTATAAACAAAACCAACCAAACAAAAACCTCAAAACCCCAACTTGACATTCCAAAGAAAAAAACCCCTTTTGATTCAGTTGGTGCTCAGTTGGCAAGAATGCATTATCTCCTCACGTGTGCCCATCCTGTGAAAGAAACAAAGTCACGTAATTAAGCATTACATACACAGGGCCTTGCTGTGGGCAGTGTACTTAATTAATTTGGCTCAGAAAAGAAAGCAAAGGAAGGAAGGTAAAAGTCTTGCCCCATCAGATTCTGATTGAATCACAGCAATGTAAATCCACGGTAATTCAGTCAGGCAGCTGGCAGTCTGACAGCATGCCACCGTTGCAAGGTAAATAATTCATCCTTAAGTGTGTTTGTTGGTTGATTTGTAGTGAGTGAGTAAGGCAGGAATACTTGGCTTTGCTGTTGCGTGAGCAACTCATAAAAACAAAATTATCAGGTAATTTGGTTCATTTAAATACTGCTTCTCTACATAGAGGAAAATTATCTTTGCATTTTGGCTCACACACAGCAATTCCACATGTATTTATTCTGCCCTAATATACTTCTGGAAAGTAAGTGTTTCATGCTACTTGGGGCATGCTCCTCAGCTTATCTGATGATTGAGCTAGGCCCTTCAGAAACAGTATTTACTCATTAATTAGACTACTGCCACATCATAACAGAAATAGGAGCGGGACAATTTGCAGGTAGCTGCATGAGAAACCTACAGTGCTTGCTTTCTCTAAGCAGCTTGCCCTGCCAAATGTTCTCTAAGCATAGATTTGACCACGTGTATTTTATCAGCAGTTTTGCCATGTTTGTTCAGGGATGGGTGCACTTTCTATTTCACAAAATACTCTTGTGAATTTCTTTAGTTTTTGAATAGTGTTTCCATGAGTGTAACAAACTTTGTCCACTAATGCTATTACATGGAAGAATGTAAGGATCAGGATGGAAAGGGCTTCTTCAGCTGGGTGATCCTTAAGAGATTACTGCCTCTGTCTTCAGATTGTTATCTTTTGGTGTCTAACTGGTCCTCTGCATGGAGAGTTGAAATGGAGCAGTGGGCACTTGATTGGGGACAGAGCCCTCCGGAATCTTGTCCCAAAAATGGGAATGAAATGGGCAATAGAGAGCTGTGACGTCATCTCACTTGGAGATACAGTATCTCAGGAGCAAAGTAGTCAGGTTGTTTTTGTGCTACCTAGTCTTGTTGGATGAGAAAAGAGGATCTTATCTGTCAGGAATATTGAATGATATTCCTGGGTTTCTTCCGAGAGGGGGGCTGGAGTGGGCAGAGCAGTGGGCAGCAGGAAGTGAGGAGCCCTAAGTTTGACTTCTTGGTCTGCTGTGGCCGTCTGTTATCTTGGGCAAGTCTGTTTCCCTCTTTCTGCCTGTCTTTCTTCCTGTGTAACACAATGCTAATGTCCCCTTGCTGCATCTGGGTCCTCAGTGTTGAGCCGGGGTGGAGGGACAGGCAGGGTCCAAAATTGTCACTGCTTGTGGGGTCAGACTGTCTGTGACAGTGAAAAATGATTTTCAGCTGTATTTGCCTGCTTGCAGATGCACAGTCTTCGTCATTTATGCCATATAATGGGGTGGTTGATAACTGGGAAATTTTGGAGGTGTTCTGGGTTTGTAGTCAGGTTTTTGGTTTGGTTTGGGTTTGGTTTTTTTGTTTGTTTTTTTTTGCATGGAGGACTACTGGGCAAGAGACATTTGAGATGGACCCAAGCCTATGGGAGTTAGCAGACAATTTTTTCCCCTGAAAATAATTTTTGGATTTGGGCAGATAACTCAAAAGTGGGGAGAAGTTGCTCAAGTAAGAAAGGGGAGAATAAGGAACTGTCACAGTATTGGACTGAGTCAGTTCCATGTTGGAGTCTCTTTGGGTTTAATGTTCTTTCTGTGTGTGTGTGTCTGTCTGTCTTCCTTCTCTTCCATTCTTCTTCCTTTCCCCCTTCCTCTTCCCCCATGTGCCCAGCTAGGATGGAAGAATCTCATTTCAACTCCTCCCCGTACTTCTGGCCAGCAGTGCCCACCGTCTCGGGACAGGTAAGATCTTTGTCTTCCAACCTATTACACTGGTCTTGCTTCCTATTAGTGCATGAAAAGTGTTTCTGTTGCATTTTTTTGCTCAACCAACTGCTGGGAGAAGCTGTGCCAGGATATTCTAAAAGCTTTTTTTCCCCACCTGTTTAGATCGAGAACACCATGTTTATTAACAAGATGAAGGAGCAGCTATTGCCCACAGAGAAGGGCTGCAGCCTGGCTCCTCCCCACTACCCTGCCTTGCTGACAGTACCCACATCTGTCGCCCTACCCGCTGGTATCTCCATGGACTCGGACACCAAACCAGAGCAGCTGACACCACACAGCCAAGCCCCTGTGACTCAGAACATCACCGTGGTACCAGTGCAGTCTGCTGGGCTCATGACAGCAGGTAGCGGACTCCAAAGACTTGACATTATAGCAAGGGAGATGCTGGGATGGGAGTACAGGGTGTCCCAGAAAATCCTTTTCAAGGTGTAGGTTATTCCTACCCTTACTAATAGTATGGGCTACCTTGGCGTGGTTTCACTGTGAACCTCTAGGCGTTTCATGCATCCACCCTCTTTATGGAAGTTTGACTTCCAGCAGAGAAGGCTGGGAACGTGTTGGGGAGGGTAAGCTGTTCTTCTGTTCGGGTCGTAGTCAAAAGCAGGTGTATAAAGCTCATTGTCTGTGGGATAAGGAGGTTGGATGTAATTAGAGATGTAGTAACTGACTTCCTCCATCTTTTTTGTTTGCAGGTCCTGGTCTGGTGATAACTTCCCCGTCAGGTTCCCTGGTGACCACAGCCTCCTCTGCCCAAACCTTTCCCATCTCAGCTCCCATGATTGTCTCTGCACTACCCCCTGGCTCCCAGGCAGCCCTCCAGGTTGTTCCTGACCTGTCCAAGAAAGGGACAACCACCCTCTCTGAAGGTGGTGGGGGTGGCGGGGGTGGGGGAGTTGCTCCCAAACCGCCCCGGGGCCGGAAGAAGAAACGATTGCAGGATTCAGGGCTGCCAGAGATGAGCGACCCTTTTGTGCTGTCAAACGAGGATGATGAGGACCAGCACAAGGATGGCAAGACATACAGGTGGGGAGCGGGGTTAAACCTTGACTGTAACATTGCATGGGGATGGGGGTGGGGTTGTATTTAGCCCTTCAGAGGGTTACATGGGGTAGAAGAGGTCTCTGCCTTTTGCCTGTAGAGTCCCTGAGTAGAGAATATTTCAGCTTCAGAAGGAGTTGAGTTTTCTGTCTAATCAGGAGTGTTTGCAGGCTGGTGGCTTGACCCAAAACTAAGGATCTCCTCCTTTCTGGACAAACTTGATTTCCTGAATATACAGATGTTAATGTTACTAGGTTAGTTAATGACCAGGATGTTATGGAGACTGAACTGTACCCTTGATGCCACAGCCGCGTAGTATGGCTGGTGTACTGCAGAAGGCAGTACTGTGTGGTGCAGCTGGAGCACTTCTGGTGTAGCTGAGAGGCCTAGTGTGCCTGGGTGCTCCTGAATTAGGACTCCAGTCTGTCCAGTGTAAAGACTGCAAACTGGAGGCACACGGAGCAGGAAGTGAACTGTTGGGGTAGTGTCTGCTCCTGTGTGCATTGCCCCTTGTGGTCTCCCGTTTCAGCATTCCCAACAAAACAGGGGAAAAAGTGTATTTCTGAACTAGGTCTAAGACTGTTTCTGAGCCCTAGAGGTGTCAGATAAGAGGGGGAGAGTTCTGAGCTCTGAGGTTGGGTTTCTGAGCTTGGAGGGCTGTGGCTTGAGTTTACAAGCAAGTGGTGGGAAAGGGAAAGATTAACTAGGAGGGAATACGTAAATGAGGATGAGGAGTATGGGTGTTTTAGAGAAGGTGGGAACCAGACAGAGCAGGCAAGTGTTAGGAAGAAACTGATAGTCTGTCTTAGTTGGGAAGCAGTAGCATGTATGGGTGATTAAGTGACAGGTGTTTCTGGGGGATGATTAAAATCAGTAAGAGGCAAAGAAGTAGCCGCATGTAAACAGAAGTAGGAGATGGTCCCCAGCTCTTCTCACTTCCCTACTATGTGCCCATGATTCTGTCTCAAACAGTTTCCCTTTAATCATCCTAGACCCTTCTTTTTTTTTTGTAGAGATTTAGTTATGTTGCTGGAATTAAGTAATAACAGTCTGAAGGCATCTACACAGAATCAGTGCATCTGCCCCAGGCGCTGTTTCATTTTTAAATATAGCATTTTAAAAATGTTTATATTTTAAAATCAATACTGTTTAAATGGGTACAAAAGCAGAGCTTGGGTCAGCCTTTTTCTTCTCTTCCCCAGTGTCCCAGTTCTTCCACTTTGAAAATATAATCAGTGTATGGTGAAGAAGGGTGGGAGTGTTAGGTAGCTTGCTATTTGTAATCCCACCATTTATTTTGGGCCTTAGCCACAATTCCACACTACTCAAGCTGCTTACAGTCTGGGTTGCTAATTAGGTTGTTAAATATGTATTTACAGGGGACACAATTGGCAGTGAACACTAGAATTAAAACTGAACCAAGGCTTTAATTATAGCTCCTTGTTTACTTGTAAGTTTGGGGAAAAAAAAATGCCCAAGACCAGGTGGAGTGACTCAGCAGAAACTTTATGAACATGCATAGTCTGTGTAACAGCTCATGAAAAAGACTTTGTAGGGAAAAAACGAATGAGTTTATATGTAGGAACATGCAATCAGAAAGATTTCCTGTCTTCATGTTTAATCTAAGTATGATACCTCTGCCTCTTCCTCCAGCCTCCGATGCGGGGCAGACCAGACCTCCCTCTGAACCGTGCTAAGGTGCAAGATAGCTAAATTGAGGTTTATTGAAGACCACCAAGCAGCACTTCTGCCCTCCTTGGGATCTTCTCTTGGCTAATGCTTTCCATGTACAAGTTTGGAACTAAAAAGAATTGGTGAAAAAATAAAGGAAAATGCTGTCTTCTCTTAGAGTTGTAGAAGAGAAAACCTTTGTGAAATACACTAAAATGGCTTCTCTGTAATATACATATGAATAGACTAGGAAGTTTAAACTTCGAGGACTCCTGGATTTCGTCTGCATTCTAGAGGATGATTTGGGTAGTTCCCGTTACTACAGCATGCAGATATATCCTAGCTAAATTAAGACTGTGGGTGAGGTTCATCTACTCCTGCTCCCTTTTGAGGCTGGAGGAGGAGTTGCTTGTGGTATTCATACGTCTACATTTGTATGAGCTCGCTGATTCATATGATGATGCACTGAGGACAATCTAGGCAGATGTCTCAAATGAGTTTTACTATATACCTTTTCTTTTTTTTTTTAATACCTAATTTCTAAAGTCTGGGATTCTTTTGTCAAATTTAATTATTTTTTGGTTTTAAGTTTCTTTCTGAGCTCTATAAGCTCTCTTGTCCTAAGTGCCTGGGCAGGTAGCTGATTTCCCAAGTTCCTGACTTCTAGTGTATTGTTGCGGACAGAGTAAGTCCTTGAATGGGCAGCACAGCAAGGCAGACTTGGGGTGGAGCACAAAGGTGATAGACATTGCAGCTCATCTCATTCTTTACTGGATGTAGAACAAATGCATTGAGTATTATTGCTACCTTCAGCGAATAGCAGCTGTTTGCTGCTGTATCATTACTACAAGTGAAATAATGGTTACCTGTGAAAGTGGTGCAAGAATCTTTGCTTACTAGATTTTTATTTGTAAGAAAAGGTGTGAGGCTTTTGCTAATGACGGTGTTGCTTGCAGATCTTGGACATCTAGCCTTAGGATGAGCTTTGGTGTTTTGCTTTATTCTATTAGAATGCTTGCACCTGCAGGGGACAGCATCAAAACCAGTCCTGTGAAGCATTTTCCTTCATGAGTAATGTCACTTCAGTCTTGTCTGGATTCATTGTCAGCTCTTCATTAATCTTCCCTGACATCTTCGTAGAATTTACTTTTTCTATGGAAAATGTGATCAGCATCAAGAGTCTTTCTAGTAAGATGCTGGCAGTGTAAAGCACGTGGCTTCTTCTCAGTACTTTAAAAGGCACTGAAGGGCAGAACTGAAAGATTCTGGAGAGAGTGGTATTGTTTCTTAGGTATTGTTTTGGTGCCTCTACCTGTGTGCTTTTAGAATCAGTGGTGTGATGTGATCAGTGAATGACTTTGAAGTGGTTCAGCCTATCTGGGCCAGATCAGTAGTTCTCCCTCTCTGACAAACTGTACTCAAAACAGTTTCTTCTTTGCAAGAGGAAGAGAGCTCTTTACAGGCATTGCTTGGTTCTGGTATTAAATTTGTAAAGGCTAGGATGAATGCCAGTTTATAGTCTGGAATGGTTTTGCAAGGTGTGCTGTGGAGCATGGGACACCAACAGAGAAGCTGGAGGCCTGAGAAGGGCCTTTCCATCATGATGTAACCAACAAACTCTCTGTTCCCTACCACTAGTTCTGAGTTTCCTTACTTCCACTAGATCATGGGAACAGCGGGAGGTTTGGGAGTCATTAAGGAGTTGAGAGTCATAGGAAGCTTTTGTGGTAAGTCCAGGGTGAAAAAGTGCACAGAAACCTGAGAAGGCTTAGCAAGAGGTAGAGAGTTGAGCTGTAAAAGTGTGAAGAAGCTGGATGGAGGCCCTCTTTAGTGAGGAAATTAGGGATACAAGGGAAGCCAGTCATTTAAATACAGCAGGTAGGCATCTTCTCAGACATGTCTCATTTTAAGCCTTTTTTTTTCGCCCTATACTGGATTTAGCATTGCTGTTTGATGAACTTCCCATGGTTTTGAATAGATTTGAAATCTGATGGCTATGGCTTTTGTAAGCCACATAGGTCTGTAAAAGCATGGTCAAACTTAGCCAAGTTGTAAGCTTGGAAAAAATGTGGTAAGCATGCTCAGAGATGCCTTATAGTCTGGTAGTTGAACTATGCAAAAAATTATATCCTCTTTGATGTTCCTTGAAGTTTGCGTGACTCCAGGCACTGGCCAAGCTGCCTGTCTCCACAGAAGAGATAAGTGTGCTCTAACCTCTCACAGTTTGTAACCTCTCTTATGAGGCTGGACTACACGTGTACTCTCTCTGCAGTGATAAGCATCTTCTAGACTAGCGCTAAAGGGCCAAGCATGCTTTTCCTTCAATCACAATTGTTCCTCCTTCTGCTTCAGAGGGGAATCTTTTGTGACCAGTGTTGACAGTAATCTCCCCTTTCTGATGGGCACAAAGGTGAGGTGCGAGAAGACACCGCTTGTTTCAAACATAGTAGGGGTGAGAATGAGATATGGGCTTGGCCTAGAACTGGTTGTGTCCAGGAAGTCTGGAAACTTGGTAGAGCAGAGATGGGAAACAGAAAAGAGGAGGGAAAAGACAAGAGCCTACAAATTAGAGAAGGCAGTAGAGGATATGATGGGGAGCCTATTTGCGAGGGAGAGATGGCACAGGGATAAGCTATAAAGGGCCAAAACTGCAGAAAGGAAGAAAGAACCAGATCTGCTAAGGGCTGGAAAATGAGGAGATACCTAGAATTAGCAGAACAGATGGGGACAAGAGCATGGGATGTAGACAGAAAAATAGAAGCCTGGGGAAGAGGAGACAAATGTAGGTAATTGAGGGAATAAAACAGGGAAGAGCCACTGCAGTAGAAGATAAAGAGGCTGGAGCATGTGAGTAACAAAGGTCTGGATGCAGGAGAGAGCAAGTTGCAACAGGCTGGAAGGCTGAGGGCAAAGGGGGAACTAAGTTTGAAGTGCCAGGCAGAAAGTTCGACCACATTCCCTCCAAAGCCTAGAAATATTAAACCAAATATTTCTAAATTTTGCCATGTCTCTGATGTCAGCACAAGAATGTGCCCTCCTCTGGCAAAGAACCTCATCCCCCTCTATGGCTAGAAAAAGGTGACAAACTACTGTTGCTATCATTTATCATCCTAGCTGCAGTGACAGAGGTCTGTGCAATGGATCTTTTGATTGCTGATGACCAACGTGGGTGTCAGTATGATGCCACATGTTGGAATTTCTGTTTGCTTTTTTTAACAAGTAGTTCCGTGAGCAGCGGAACTAATGAAGCCTGGTTTCCAGCGGCTCTCTCCTGTGTGGATTCTCTGATGTCTAATCAAGGGTGAGCTTACTAGCCTTTCCCTCAGCAGGGGACTCCAAGAGGGTCTCTCTTCTTTCCACAGCTGCATATTTTTATGAGACTTGTGTTGACTTTAAGATCCTTACCCTTTTTCCAGTTTTGGTTGAAATTGGCTTATGATCTCAAAACACTAAGGAGGACAGGTGCATGAGCACATCCATGTATACACATGCAGTTTGTACACCTAAGATTTGCTTTGTATATGAATGCTGTGCTTGGACGTTAGAAAATGTCAGAATTAAGACTGACTGTGTGCCTCAGGATATAATAAGATAAAAACTTGCGTTATGGCAAGTTCACTCCCTTCTGCCAAGAGGGGGTAACTGTGTGTGTGTGTGTGTGTGCACGTGCACGCTCTCAGTTCATCGTAGTGCCAAGCAGAAGGAATTAACAGTAGAGGTTCTGCAGTCATGATTTTTAATTTTGGCACATGTTACTCGCATCTCAATGGAATGAGTGTGTGCGAGGGAGGGGGGCAATTAGTTTCAGCTGGGGAGGGAGAACTTTGAGATTTCCATTGCACTTTTTATCTGTTCAACACTTTAATTTGGCCCTCTTGACTCAATGCAGTTTGATGCCATGCTTGATTATCTGATTATAGGTACTGTGTACATGACAGCCTGTCAGCATGTCCTGCATCTTTACTCAGAGAACCTGAAAGGAGTGTTTTAGAAAAAAAAAAGAAAAGTATATTTGACCTGGGGTTGCAGAATTGGGAAGGATGATTTCAGGAAAGATTATGCTTGCCTCTGCCACAGATTTGCTATGGTATCCTACAGCCATGGGGTTCAGTCCTGCAGATTATCTTCCCTTGAAACATGTGCAAGTATGAGTTATGTCTAGTCTTCAGTGGATTTGCATTTTCTGCGTGCTAAAATTGACCACAGACAGTTATCCTGAAATAATTAGCATTTGGTGTTCGCAAAACAGTAATCTTTTCTCAGGTATCATTGAGTAGTTCTCTGCTACATGTCAGACCCTGTTTTCCTTTGCAGAAGCATTGCATCACATAGGTGTAGCATAGAAATCTATAGTAGCTGTGATCTGACTGTATGCAGTATGAATTTTCCTTTAAAGGAAGGAAAGTGGTCACAGGTATCAGTTTGATCACTTGGACTTAGTGGGTACGTCTGTCTTTCTGTGTTTCACTCCTCCGTCTTTTGTTGCACCCTTCTCTTGGAATAAATAAACCAGGGACATTGTGGGGATAGATGAGTACTTACAGAGCATTGGTACTTCTGTGACGGGTAGAGCAGATGAGTGATTCTGCTTCATGAGGTTGGAATTGGATGTGGTTGACGAGGCTTGAGGCTGTACATGGAGCAGTGATGAAAAAAACTCGCTTGTTAAGTATCTGTCTGTGCAACGTAATAAGGATGGAGTTCTGTGGAAACAGTCAATAAGGCTGTATTAGAGCGCACCTGCATTGCGGAGCCAAATTATGGTGACATAGATGACCTTAATTCTGGCGTTTCCAAATTTGCTAGTGCTTTCTCATGGGCCTTTTGCATTGTTTTAGTTTTAGCTTTTGCATGTTATCACTGTATTAGGAAGCCCCTTGTTATGTTTTATTGTTTTGCTCATCCTTTTGCTAGTGGTGACTGATTTAAAAAATGGGTAGAGAAGGTCTTAGGTCTGATACTGTTCAGTGATTTGGAGGTCAGCAGAAAGTCATGGCTGATAATTAACAGGTGGGTCGCTTAAAAAAGAAAAGGAAGCTGTATGTGGTTCTTAAACTGGAACTATTCAAACAAAATGTATTTTGGTATAGCCCAATGGAAGACAGCCTTTTGGGTAATACTGCATGATTTCTCCAACAGTCAGGGATGGAGACCTAGGTGTTTGAACACAGTGGAAAACAGTATCAGACAAAATTGTCCTGTTGGATACTATTGAAAGTCTTTGATCTAAAAAAAGGAATATGAGAGGAACCAGTATCTTGGAAAGCAGTAAGACTTGGAGGAATTAAGTGACATCATATGTGCTCCCAGTGCGAGGCTGTGAGAGAAATACTGAAAGTGTAAAATGCTGGAGCCGTTAAAAGGTGATGGGCAACTTGTGAAGCTTGCTGTAATAGACACAATTCTGGGTCTGGTATTTTGAAAAGATCATTTGGAAAAATGGACGAAATGCAGGAGTGCCCTCAAATCAGAGAACTGGAGAAGTGCTGTATGGTGAGAACATTTGAAAATACTTGCTGCCTTGCCAAGAGAGCATGAGTTTCTGTAGCCTTATCAAGCCACCAAGGGACTGAAGGACTGTGGAAATGAGTTGACTGAGATCTGAGTATAGCTGATAGGTTTGATAGTATATATGCCAGTAAATTGATACATGGAAGTGTAGTGTTAATTTTTGAATAGGAGTTGGTGTAGAAGTGTGGCAGCAAAGGTGCAATTAGTGTGCTTTCATTTGGCATCTGCATACTCACTGGCTTTATTTAGGTCTTGTCTGAGTTCTCTGACTGCATATCTGACGTGTTAGTTCTGTCTCCTTTCTGCTGCCTCTTACAAAGTACTAGCTTAATTCACTTCAGCTTTTAAAAAATAAAAGGGAATGTGAGGGTTAAATTAGGATTTATCATGAACTGTGCATCCATTATTACGCTATGCTTGCATTAGTTACTTCATTAACTCTGCATTGCAAAGACAGTACATTTCTTTCCTTGCTAAATGAACTGCTGACTCTGATAGCTTAAATTTGCTCTTGTCATCTAGTTTAAACTTGAGACCTTCCTGATTTGATTATTTATTTTTTTTTAAAACTTGTGGTCCAACTTGTATTTGCAGCCTAACAGAAGGAGCAAGGGCTCAATTAACTTCTAAGACTAATCTTGGTGGATACCAGGAATTTGAATTCTCAAAGCCATGTAAAAGCTTACATAGTTTTCACAACTGTGATACTGATTAATTAAGCACTTGATTGAAAAATGCTGTTAATCCATGTTAGGCAAATGTTACTATGAGCTGGTAGTTCACATGGTATTTTATCTTATAACAGCATCTGATGAATGAGGCGGAACATTCCATGAAAAGTGGGAAAAAAATATGGCACGCTGTGCCACAGAGTTGTAGTTGCTATAAGCATCATTTTGTTTATGACTCATAGTGATGACTTTCATATGGGAGCAGAATTAGAATTGTGCATCCACCTTTTACTGGCATTTCATGATTTTTGAGGGTGTTTCTGTCTAACGTGAACATTCTCTGAATGTCTCACTTTATTTCCCTATAAAAAGAAAGGATTATAAACATTGACAGAGTTTACTTTTGATCTCTGGCATATGGCTGGGTACTAAATTAACTATTTATATGAAGAGATACACCCCTGTGTTATTAAGAGTGTGTTCTCCTAGGCTGTCTAAATTTGCAGAGCCATAACAGGGAGCTTCAGGGATGTTGTGTCATGCTGTCAATGGGAATGCTGCAGTCATTTCTGTTACTTACTCTCAGAAAGAATACAGTGGCAGCAGTGGTAGTTTAGAATCACAGTGGGGAGAGAAGATTAAAAATGAATATTAAACAGCTTGGGGGGTGGGGGGAGGATCAATTATTTCATGTATCGTTTTGTTCATGCTTAGCCAGGAGGAGCGCTCCCAACTTTTCCTCTCCCCAGCCAGGAGAATTTCACTGAAGTAGAATACTGAAACACTGCTAGTGTCAGATGCAATGTTCTAAACTCACCACATCATTATCCTTATAGATTTAACATTTTTTTTTAATCCATATTTGCCCACTAGAGGGCTGATTGCATCTTCCCCTTTAATATTTGATGTTGTCTGAGGCAGAATGCGAAGGCCTTAATTAAATGGATCATTTGTTCCCTTGAAAAAGCCTGATACCACACAATACAAAACTCTCTGAAATGCAGCTTTCTGCTGTATTCTAGGGCTTTTTTTAACTCATAGGGCTCATGAATTTGTTAATGCTACATAACATTCTTGCCCTCTGAGGGCTGATGCTAATTAGATGATTGGAAAATGAGTCCTTGCAAGATTTTCTTTTTAAATGTTGTTTGAAAAAACAATACTGGAATGTTTACAGCTGCTAAATTCATACAAGAGGTGTTTGTGGGTTTTTTTGGGGGGGAGTGTTTTTTGCCAACAGTCAGATTTATCTTCCATTTTTATGCGAGTGCTGGAGTGATTTTTGAAATACCTTCTTTATTATTGTATTTTGAAAATGGAAAAAGACATTCAATCTGTTTCTCTTCATTAAAGTTTATTCTAGGGAATTTCTGACCTGAAGGCAGATACCTGACAAAGCAAATGAGTAAAGGAAAGGATGCGCAGAAGTTATGGAAAATAAAATAGATGGCTTTATGGCACTACAGATTTAGTGCATGGGACTTAGTAAAGTTCATGAATTTTTCAGAACAGACTGCTTAAAATATAGTCATGTGTACAGCCCAGAAGAGATTAGTGCCCAGCACTGTATTTAAGCTAGATGAAAACTATTAGGAGGGTGTTTCTCTCGGAAAGGTAGCTGGATTCTCAAAATATTGATTGTAGCGGCCAAGTGATTGAGACCATACTGTAGCCTCCAAGCATTGTTCCAAAGATGCATTATTCTTATGGTTGGAAAGGTCCTGTTTCCTCTTGGATTTTTTAACTTCTGCTGTCAGTTATTATTTTTAATTATACCTTTCTTGGCTCATTGAACAAGCCCCCTGCATAATTTATATGGGTATTGACCAATCTATCTTTTAAGCTTTCCTCCAAACCTAGATAGACTGGGCTCAGTGAATCTTTACTGTGAAGCCGATTTTCCACATGCCATCCTTCTTTAAGTTTGCTAAGCCTGTCTGAGTTTTTCAATAATTGTTGACTTTGTGGACTTCAGAATTAGACATGCAATTGCAAGAATAGTAGCAGCATTCCTCTTTACAAAAATGATACCTGCTATTCCCCTTTGTTAGCCGTATTAGCACAGCGTCGCACCGGGAGCTTGTTTTCACCTGAACGATTCCTTATCGGAGAACTGATATTGTGGAGCGGAGTTCAGCAGAGAGTAATGGAAGTGAGCATCTGCTGAGAAGGAGCTTGATAAAAGTTATGCATGAGATTATGCCATAATTGCTTGCATTAGTGACTTGGCGACTCAGAGGTATTTTTCAGTTCAGTGTTCACCTCAAAGTTCTTTCCAGCATTGCTGCTTTCAAGGATATAATCCTCATCCTGCAGGTATATGACTTGGCACTGCAAAATACATATGTTGTATTGAAGTCTGTCTTAAAACATTTCAGAAAGTCTAGAAGAAGCTGCACAAGCGTTTGGAGATTGTGTGTGTGGATTAGAAACCAAGAGCTACTTCTTTTTAGAAGATGATTTTGATGTTCCTTTTTATTCCTCGTGTCTCTAATAGGCCTAGGGATAAACAGCCAAATTGTTTCTCATTGTTGACTCCAGAAGGGATTGGTGTGTGTGTGAGGGGGGTTTATGTAAGGATCTGTTGGCTTGTATGTTCTGTTTGGGTTTGCAATTAAAGTGGTTTAAGAGAAAGATGAAGGTGGGAAACGTGGGAACAACTGTTAGAGATGATAACGAGTGTAAAAGAACAATGATGGAGAGGAAGAAAATGCTATGGCAGGTGTGTGGTAGAGTGCTTGCTAGGGAGGCCTTGCTTCCAATTAAATAGTTTAAAATCAAACTGTGGCTTGGAAGGGCCTGTGGAAGTTAAGGTAGGTGCTGGATAAATATTGCCTACAATACATAGGCTAATCAGACTGCCCACTTCATAAAGTTCCAAAGTCAGCAGTCACAGTAGTAGATGTAATGAAGTACCTTCTTGGAAGGAGATGGATATGAGGAAGAGCAGGATCAACTCTGTAGCTTGTAATACCTGTCCAGACTTTTGTCACTGAGCAGTGTTGTAAACACTTGAGGAAATTCCCAGACAAAAACATAAATCACCTGCTGTGAAGGTTAAATTCATGTTAGCCAGACTTCTAGCCATTTTTCCTTGTAAATGTGACCCTGGAAGTTCCAAGTGCAGGTTCAGTTTTGTCTTGTTTAACTGAAAAGTCTGCAAATGGAAAAACCAAGTTCAGAGAAACCTTAACTCTGCCCCTTTGTTGGCACGTGTTAAAAAAAAAATAAAAATCTCCAGTAACTTGGATGCAGCTTTTATCTCTCTGTCAAATTATCAACCACAAAAGCTTTTGCCATCTTGAATTGTCTAACAGTGCAAGCTTCTCTTAACAGCCTGGTGTCGTGACGGAGGAACAGTTTTTAACAGCGGCATCCATAGCAGATAGATGCCAACTGCTTCTTCCTGCTCAAAGAGTCTGTGTGTTACCAAATACATTTCTGATCGTTATGGGAACAGATGGGTCCAAACTCCCAGACAAAACGTTTTGCATCACATCAGTAAGGTAGAAATGATGAAAGCCCGTTAGACCAGTGAAATAGCACTTTTGATATCCAGAGTATCTTTATGAGACCTACTAGGAAAGCAGCAGTGTTGTTATTTTCAGCATTTTTTATTCTAAATACTTGAGTATCTGCTCCAAAAATGGGAGCAGAGTTAAGTGGGTTTGGTCATAACTGCTTTTGCAGACTTTGCAGTACATGAAATTAGCTTTTATTGTGAAGATGAACCTTAGCTTGGGATTTTGAGGCTTTCCAACCTTTTTTTTTTTTTACTGAAATAAATTATAGATGAATAAAGTAGGGTGTGGGGTTTTTTTGTCTGGGAATTGTTATTCCTGTCCTTCAGATTGCTGTTGAAAATTTTTCAAAGTGTTGCCTTGTCTCCCTCGTAGGCCTAATCATAGAACAGTTTGGGTTGGAAGGGACCTTTAAAGGTCGCCTAGTCCAACCCCCCTGCAATGAGCAGGGATATCATCAACTAGATCAGGTTGCTCAGATCCCTGTCCAACCTGACCTTGAATGTTTCTAGTGATGGGGCATCTACCACCGCTCTGGGCAACCTGTTCCACCCTCATTGTAAAAAGTTTCTTCCTTATATCTAGTGTAAATCCACCCTCTTTTAGTTCAGAGTCGTTACCCCTTGTTTGGACCTTTTAGATTCTTCCAAGACCTTTACTTTTGTGGCTGCAAGGAATCGTTTGGTTTCCAACCAATTAAGTTTGTCCCCCTGGGACTGGCGTTTCTTGCAGCCAAGCACAGTGCCCAGGGTGAAACCTCCTCAGAACCACATAGTGAGAAAATGTCCCTTCCTCACTCAGTGTGGAAGGCCGTATTCCAGTTAGAGTTGGTATGTATTGGGGCTTGCCCTCGTGTGACACTGTCTCTTCCCCTCATCCCGGTCCCAGGTGCCGGATGTGTTCGCTGACCTTCTACTCCAAGTCGGAGATGCAGATCCACTCCAAGTCCCACACGGAGACAAAGCCACACAAGTGTCCTCACTGCTCCAAGAGCTTCGCCAACAGCTCCTACCTGGCCCAGCACATTCGCATCCACTCAGGGGCCAAGCCCTACACGTGCAGCTACTGCCAGAAGGCCTTCCGCCAGCTCTCCCACCTGCAGCAGCACACACGGTAAGGGCCAGAGGAGGCTGGGGGCCCTCTGCACTGCATGTTGCCGTCATCCCAGCATGCTGTGAGCACCCTCAGTGGGCGACTGCCTGGGAAGACCTTGCTGTTTTCTGCAGGCTGGTTGGGTCTTGTACACGATAAACCGGCAGTGGTGGTATCCGACACCTAAGACTTGTCACTTGCTGTGAGGGGCTGGGTGTGCACAGAGGCTAGCGCAGCTCACCCTGAGGGGCGTCTGCAATGGAGCCATGCTTTCAGACAAGGAGGTAGGGCTGGTTATGTCAGAGTGAGGGTAGAGTGGGCGTAGGGGGACTTTTCCCTATCACCCCAGCGTAGTTCTGCCAAACGTCTCAGTCCAGGCTTGCAGCCCCCCTGCTGTTACAGCCGTAGGCTTCCCACACACAGCTCTGCCAATGCCCCTCAGTCTAAACTCTATAGTTCCTCTCTCTGGATCCTCCCCCGGTGCGGACAGACCATGGTCTCTTGAATCCAAGGGGAGCACGGTTTGAGACCGAGCAAACTCATGCTGTGTTTGGAGTTCCTCCATGTAGCAGATAGCGTGGTGCTGTCCCACCCCCTTTGTGCCCTCATTCCATCAGCACTAGCCAGATGGCGGTCGTGTCCAACTGCTGCTGCTCCTCCTCCTCTTCGGCAGGATCCACTCCAAGCTCCACACGGCGATTGTCAAGCCGCACAAGTGTCCTCACTGCTCCAAGAGCTTCGCCAACAGCTCCTACCTGGCCCAGCACATTCGCATCCACTCAGGGGCCAAGCCCTACACGTGCAGCTACTGCCAGAAGGCCTTCCGCCAGCTCTCCCACCTGCAGCAGCACACACGGTAAGGGCCAGAGGAGGCTGGGGGCCTGGCCCTGGCCCCCCCGCGCTGCCGGCATGCACCTGTGGAGCACGCGCGCCAAGCATGCGGGGGGCGGGCGGGGAACGCGGCCGGCTGCACCCACAGAAGGAGGTGACCCACCAGAGTGGACGGAGTGGAGGCTGCGCAGGAGACACTGACCACGTCAGGGCTGAGGTGGGCACGTGCTGTCCCTGGGCATCCTTGGTCTTGCACCGCGGGGGGCACAGAGAGAGAGAGCGATAGAGAGAGAGGCATTGGCCGTAGGAGGTCCCAGCCTGGCACCACGGGGGTTGGACTGAGTGTGTGGAAGCTTCTCCTGGCGTTGCAGGGAGACAGGGGCAGATGAACACTGTCGGTGATCTCAGCCTGATAATGCGAAGGGAAAAGCATTGGAGTGTCTAGCCTGAGAAGGAACAGAGCTGTTTTCTTGGTACTGCGGAAGCAGGAGAACAGACTCCTCTGGTCATAGAGGACTCCTGAGATTGGAGCAGGGAGCCTGGACCTCCAGACCCCTTCCCAACACATTTTCAGGTGTCCCTCATGCCAAGCTGGGCAGGCATTTGTAAGCTCTTGCTCCTCAGTCCTAGTCACTCTCTTGAAATATGCTTGACTGCCTGTCTTCTCTAACTTCTAGCTGGACACAGGAGCTGGGCAGAGCTCTCTTTGTCCAGACAGAACAGCATCTGGAGGCAACATCATCCCCTTCCCTGCTCTCCTGAGTGGCTGCGAGATTTGATCGCAGCATCAGGCTCTGGCAGTCTGCCCTGCCTGCCTGCTCACTGCCTCCCGTTTGTGCTCTTCCTCCTCAACAGTATCCACACCGGGGACCGACCCTACAAATGCGCTCACCCTGGGTGTGAAAAGGCTTTCACCCAGCTTTCCAACCTGCAGGTAAGGGACTGGGCTTGTCCTGCTCGCCAACGGTGGTGGCAAGGATGGCTGTCAAGTGGGAGGAGAGACTGCTTGTCTGTAGTGGAGGAGATGGAGAAAATGGGCAGCTGGGAAGAGAGTGAAAGAATACAGAAAAGCTGTTGAAGCCCTGGGTGTGGGAGAGATTCCTGGCTTTTGTGGCACTAGTGATCCAAAGAACTTTAATGAACAAACAGTCTCATCCTGTAAAACTGTAAACTTCAATTGAGAGTGGTGAGACCTTGGTAGAGCTCCTCCCATCTGTTCTGCAGAGTTTTCTAACTTATCTGGGACAAGATTTTTCCTAAACATCACACAGAATAAAATCTGAGTATCTGTTTGGGTTTTTGGTTTATTTTGCAAGAAAATGGAGGGCATAAGATTCTGGATTTTAGGGAAGCAGAGGTGGTGTGTCCTGTTGCAGTATCCTGGAGGAGGGGAACTGTAAGGCGTGCCAAATGGCAAAGAGCTGTAAATGTCTGCGAGCAGTTAAAGGAGATCCTGCCCTGAAGGGCAGTGACAGATGCAGGGAGTAAATGTGTAGTGAGGGAGAAGAGGAGAGGAGAGAAAAGGAAAAGGCTGAGAAAGAGTTGTGTGGAGACTGAGAAAGATGGGTGTTGTGGACAGTTTGGAGACTGTGCTCTTCAAATGCGTAGTACGCCCATGAAAAAAGGGTGTCTGGAGGGAGAAGCTGTCCCTCACACTATGAGCCAGGTGTACCCCCCTCAGCAGACAGGGCCCTAGGGAGCTTGGGTTGTGGCTGGAAGGGGATGTCAGAGGGAAAGCCTTTTCCAATGTTAATACTTGCTTCCTTCCCTGCACTTGCTTTCTCCTTCCCCCACCCTGCTGCGCCCCACACAGTCCCACAGACGGCAGCACAACAAAGACAAACCTTTCAAGTGCCACAACTGCCACCGTGCATACACGGATGCCGCCTCGTTGGAGGTTCACCTGGCTACACACACAGTGAAACATGCCAAGGTCTACACCTGCTCCATCTGCAGCCGGGCCTACACCTCGGTGAGTGTCTGCTGCCCTGCGGGGTAGTGGAAGTGGACACACTTCCCAGGGGGTAGCTCCTTCAGGTCCAACAGGAGCGGCCCCCTGAGCTGTTGTGTTCCTCCCCGTTGGCTTTGACTTTTTGGCTTTTTTCCTCCCCTCTTCTCACACCATCCTTCCTGTTGCAGGAGACGTACCTGATGAAGCACATGCGGAAACACAACATCCCTGACCCACAGCAGCAGGTGGTTCAGGCGCAAGCCCAGGCCTCTCAGCAGCAGCAGCACTTCCAGCCGCAGGGTGGAGGGGCAGCAGGGGGCCCTTCTGGAGACACTAACCAACCCAACCCTCCCCCCCAGTGCTCCTTTGACCTGACTCCTTACAAGACTTCAGAGCATCACAAGGACATCTGCCTCACTGTCAGCACCAGCGCCATCCAAGTGGAGCACCTCTCCAGCTCCTAGAGAGACCTCAACCCAGGGAGCAGAAAGCCTCTTGTGCATAGCCTGCCCCCAGGGGCACCGCTTGTGCAGCGGCCCTCCTCGTGCAACAGTCTCCGGCCTCTCCTCCTGCAACAGCCTCTTCTGGCCGTGTAACCCTGTTCATGGCAGCCCCTTGAACAACAGCCTGTCTCAAGGGGGTGCTCCTTCTGTGCAACAGCCTGCCTGGTAGGAGGATGCTTCCTTGTGCAAGAGCCCCTTTCCTGTGCCGGGATCACTTCCTCATGCAAGAGCCCCTCCTTTCAAACCCAAAGAAAGGCCCCCATTTTGCCTTCTCTCTCACTGTAGAATGCGTATGAAGGGGGGGTGCGTGTTGAGACATGCATGGTGGATGGGATGGAGAGATGGTCCTTGTACGTACAGGGGCTCGGACACATGTTTTCAACAGGCCACAGAAGAATGTGGCAGGGTTCACAGCTGGATGGGGTTTATTGAGGATTTCCTTGAGTGTCTAAGAGAGAAATATCCATTCCTGTCCCTCCTGCTTGTGAAAGGGAGGAGGGGTTCGCTTGTCCTGCCCCAAGGACTGGATGGGAGAAACCTCCTTCTCCCCAGTGGAAGGTGAGACCAGTGGCAGGGCAATGGGGGAGAGGTGAGGCATGTTCTCTGGACCGGACAGGTGCCTACGCTGCCTGAGGGCTGTGGAGTGTTGCACTCTTTCTCCTCCCTTGGCGGAGAGCAATAGAGAGGAGTCTGTCTGAACTGGCTGCTGCCTCTCTCTCCCAGCTGTCTGAGCAGCACGATGGCCGAGGCCCTCTAGGAATGTGGGTTCCTGTTCATTGCTCTTCCTGCCCGTTGTGGATGATGTCCTAGCAGCTTGTACTCCTCCTCTTCTCCTCCCTGCTCCCCCCCGCCCACCTCCTCAGAAAAGCCTGCAGGCATCAACAACAAACCAAAAAGCAACTGGAGGGAGGGTAAGAGACTGCCAAAATAATCATCACCCTTCTCTCTACTCCCTTTCCTGAAAAGCGGAACAGCAGCAGTTCTGACTCTCACAAGTCTGTCCTGCCCTGAGTTTCCCAAAGGGAAGGAGGAGGAGGAATAGACCAGTCTTTTCAAGGAGCTGGCAGGAGACAGGGAAAGGCTAGCTTCTCCTGCTCGCCTCCCGTCAGAGCGCTCTCCCAGGCTCCCTCTTGCCAAGACGGGCTGGACTCACATGGCAGTGGTGGCCTCTTCTGGACCCTGGTCATGGGAGAGAATCCCCAAAAGGTGGACGGTGGAGAGAAGGGGGTGAAGGTCCCCACAGAGAGACCAATCTAATGAGAAGGGGGAGCCAACAAGAGTAAACTGAAGGCCCCTTGAATTTATATATATATATATATATAAATATCTATTCCCCACCCTGGCCCGCTCTGTCCTTGCTGTAACCGTTTCTATCTCTGTGTTTATAAAACGCATTATCCTGGCGAATTTTTATTTTCACTCTTCGTTTGTTTTTCCCTTTCTCTTCGTCTTCAATTCTCCTTCCCTCTTCCCTCTCCCTGCCCCCTCCCCACCNCTCCCAGCTGTCTGAGCAGCACGATGGCCGAGGCCCTCTAGGAATGTGGGTTCCTGTTCATTGCTCTTCCTGCCCGTTGTGGATGATGTCCTAGCAGCTTGTACTCCTCCTCTTCTCCTCCCTGCTCCCCCCCGCCCACCTCCTCAGAAAAGCCTGCAGGCATCAACAACAAACCAAAAAGCAACTGGAGGGAGGGTAAGAGACTGCCAAAATAATCATCACCCTTCTCTCTACTCCCTTTCCTGAAAAGCGGAACAGCAGCAGTTCTGACTCTCACAAGTCTGTCCTGCCCTGAGTTTCCCAAAGGGAAGGAGGAGGAGGAATAGACCAGTCTTTTCAAGGAGCTGGCAGGAGACAGGGAAAGGCTAGCTTCTCCTGCTCGCCTCCCGTCAGAGCGCTCTCCCAGGCTCCCTCTTGCCAAGACGGGCTGGACTCACATGGCAGTGGTGGCCTCTTCTGGACCCTGGTCATGGGAGAGAATCCCCAAAAGGTGGACGGTGGAGAGAAGGGGGTGAAGGTCCCCACAGAGAGACCAATCTAATGAGAAGGGGGAGCCAACAAGAGTAAACTGAAGGCCCCTTGAATTTATATATATATATATATAT
>VXBW01001798.1:1565305-1635304 GCA_013400375.1 Thinocorus orbignyianus
TGGTCCACATGACTGCTAGTCTTGTGTGTCACTTGTTTCTTTGGATCATGGAGGCTGACTCGGAAGAGAATGAGAAGGCAAGGGAAAAAGCATGTGTTGGGATTTAAAATCAATCACCCACCCAAAGCCTATAGAATCTAAGACTTCTGTATCAACAACCAATAGGGGCGCTTTTTTTTTTTTTTTAAACCACCTTGTATAGAAATAAATTGATGTAAAAGGCTCCTTGAAGGTGCTGTTGTGAGCACCCTGCCCCTGTGACGTGTGTTCCTTCCCCCTGCACCAGACCATTGCACAAGCATCTTGCTGCTTGCTGTGAATCCCAAGCAGCTGTGCGGGCAACACGATGGTAGGCACATCCCTGACTCTGGGCAGCCTTTGCGGTTCGCACAAGGAAAACGAGGAGCTCTGCCCTCTGCATCTGCAGAGCCTGTGGCAGAAACCTTTTTCTCTGTGTTTAGTCACCAGGGTTGGCTGCAAACAGTCAGGAGTGTTTTGTAGATCCATAGGTTAGGCTAGAAGAAGCTGTCTGATTCAACTCCTGCATTTTACAGGTGACATTTCAACCCATTTATCCTGTACTGAGCCCCAAGGACTAACATGAATTTGAAGTATGTGCTGACAAAATGCATTGGCTTGATTTTGAGGCACTGGGACGAAGAAAATCCCTTTCATTGGTAGCCTGCTGCAAGGGCTTTGTGTTCTCACTGTTCAAATACTTCAGCTCGGTTTCTCTTTTGGATCTGTTTGGCTTTGGCTTCCACTTGCTAGTTCTGGATGTGTCCATCCTGCTGTTTCAGGGAGCCTTAGAGCACAGTGGGGCTTCTTCCCCTGGACTGGTATTTAAACACTGTAATGTCACTGCTCAATCTACTTTTTGGACAAGCTAAATAGATGGAACTCCTTAAATCTTCCACTGTAAGAGATTTCCTCCAGCCCATGAATTATTCTTGTCTTTTCTTTCTACATCTTGTCAAATTTTTCAGTATCTTGTCAAAATGTTCCTTCCAGAATTGAGTGTTCAAGCCCCAGTGCCATGGACAAGTTTTCCCTGCCCTTTGCCTTAAGCCTGCAGAGGATCGCGTTTGCCCTTTTCTCGCAGCATTACACGGGAACTCACGTTAGCTGCTTGTCTGGTGTGACCCTTAGATCATCCGAAGTCTCAGCTTTCCGTGATAGTGTTTCCCCTTTTCTACAGGTATGGTCTGAGTTCTTCTTTCCTAGATACTTAACGTGAGGCTGTTTCGAAGTCCAGTTTGTGTGAATGCACCTGACTTGCTGCTGGACCAGGTTACTCGCCGCTTTCCCAGTTTTGTCACCCCCAAACTATCAGATGTTATTTTTTACTTTCAGGTCCAGGTTGAAAATACTCTATTGCACCTGACCTTCGCTAACTTGAAACGCATCGTTCAGTGCAACTTCTTATTAGCTTCTTCTTGAGACTCGCAGGCTAGGCATTTCTTAATCCTCTTAGTATGTGATTATGTACAGTAAATCTTTTTAACTTATGGTGCTAGGTCAATGCCTTACAAAGATTTAAGTATGTTGCACCTATGCAGTCCCCTTTGTTAAACCAAATGTGTAATGATGTCATCTAAGAAGGAAATTAGCGTTTGGGTTTTTTCTTTTTCTTTTTCTTTTTTTTTTTTCCTACAAAAATCTGCATAACCTTTGGGTTATAGGTTTCATTTTTCATTCACAAATTCTTCATCTCAGCTTTTCCGTATGTTTGACATTGAGTCATTTCATTTTCCTTTTGGGAATACTGTCATGAACGTCTTAAGGTATTTCTCTAATGTCCAATGATCGTGTCCAATTGCTCATGATCAATGGGATAGAGAGCTTGCTAGTGAACTCTTTTGGGACTCCTGTTTCTTTGCTGACTTGAAAATACACATCCCTAGAAGTTGTTTAACCTTCTACTTTGATACTAAGGTACTGGATAGAAGTTGCTATTTTTGTATGACTGCCACATCCTGTTTCTTTCTGAATATGGAATTGGAAGTATTTGTTGACTTGATTTCCCCTGTTGTGGGTCACTAGCATTTTCAGCAATTTTATCTACTACTAGTACTATTAGTAAGATTTCTTTAATTTTTTTATTCAAAGAAAGGAATGAAAGATCCAAAATCCTTTGTCTATTACCAGTAGTTTTGCTGGCCACAAAGCTTTCCTTAACACCTTTCTCTATTTTATAATGTCTAATTTATGTTGGTTGCTGTCTGGCCTTCCCCTATTCCATGTGTTATGTTTCCAGGTTTGGGTTGTTTTTTTTAACTTGTTTCTTCTTGTTCACAGACTTTCTCACTGAACCCAGGATGAGCTTTTACCAAAAGTTTTCCTCTTCCTGATTGTTAAATTAGGGGGTTTTTGGCCACGTAATAAATTTTTCTGATGGAAGAGTTTCATTCACATTTTTCTGCCTTCTTTTTTCTCATGGACAGCTCAGTTTATAGTTTTGCTCATGCAGCTCAGATTCAGCCCAGGTTTATTACTTCTTGTGGCTCTTGTATGCATGTCCATATTCCATATGAACAGGACAAAATTGGGAGCTTAACTCAAGTTACTATCTCGTCCTGTACGCATTACCATGAAGTCTGCAAAGTTGACTTGTTTTGGGCGCAGTTGTCTTGTATTAAGAAAGCTGCGGTTGTAAAAGCTAGAAATATGTTTTGCCAACTTTGAATTCCCTGAGGAATGGCTTACAAGTTAAAATTCCTTGCAGTGTTTTTTTCATTTTACATGTTAAAGGTGCTTGAAATCGCCTCTCCCGGTCCCTGGTTTGAGGTGTTGCTTTCTAGTGTCTGCTATCCTTCCCTTTTTTGGAATCTGCTACCTAGCACAGGGACCCATATTGTATTTAAGGTTGTACAATTTCTGTGTTACTGGTTATTTCAAAGGTATTATTGCTTGTGTTTGTGGAGTTTGCTGCTGCTCCTGTAGCTTGTACTGTTGCCCAGGAACAAGCTAATGATTTCTCACAAAGGGACTTTCGTCATTTTATTCCAGGCCTCTTGTTCTCATCAACAAGAACGTCTTCCTTCCTTCTCTGTTTACCCAGAGTCCTATTGCTGGTGTAGAAATAATTGAAGATAACTTACTCTCGTTATCTTTGTCACTTAAAATTTAAGTTTGGACTAGGTCTTCCTCTTTGGATTCCCAAAGCTGTTTAACATACTCAAAACGCTTCAGGTGGTTTAAAAACTACAGTTTCTGCCTGTGGGATGCAAAATGCAACACCTGTAAAAAATTCTTCCCTGTTGAGATGAAGCCTCAGGTTCCACAGTCTGCAGCTTTTCAGCTTTGTGCTCTCATGCAAACAACAGTTCCATTATTTAACTCCCACTCACAGGGGTGGAAGACTCAATAACAGGATCCCGTGGTCTTCAGCTTCCTGAATTCTTGCCGAATTCAGCTTCTCCTCAGCTCCCTGAATTTTTCTTTGTGATGCAAATCTATTTGTTTTTGTATGTCTGTACCCTAGAAGACTTGACAATGACTCTGGAGTTCTGGATTAGGCTGCATCTTGTGTCTTTACTGGAAGGCAGTAGCACTTCTTCTTCTTTACTGAATTGGTTATCTGTTCTTAGCTGGATTTTGCCAATTATCATTGCTTTAAAAGGAAACATCACGTAGGCTGGAAATCATTTAGAAAAGTCACCCACAAACAGTAACTGAATCTCAGCCGTGACTAATGATAGTATTACTGGTCTGTAATTCAGTTAAATCTTAAAAAAAGATTTAAGACTTTCATAATTTAAAGCCTTATGGTTAATCAACCATGTCCCTTTATTAGAGTTTTTTGTTGGTTATCACTGCCATTAAAACTGCTGGTTTATTTTACTTTTTTTTTTTTTTTTGGTTTGTTTTTAATCCGTAGGGTCTTGTTATGACTGTGTTCAGTGCATTAAAGTCTTCTGCTGTAAGAAGTCTTTTTTCCTTTTGTAATGAGTTACAAAAGACCACGATCAAGTCACTGTATTCATCTTTCCAAACAGCTACATGAAATTGAGCTGGCTTTGGTGTTTCAAAGGAAGGCTTGGCTCCATCACGTAGTACTTACGTATTGCTTTTCTTGTTCCTCTATGAATGACCGAGCTGGGGAGTGTTGAGATATAAGTCTGGCTTTGTTAGGCCTAGACGGTTATCGTGAGCCTCCAAACTTACATGGTGGTAGCTGTTTTAACAAGATCTTTTTCTTGAAATTAAAGCAAATAGCGTTATGTTTCTTTTCTTAGCTGAGTGCAACCCCTATCGATCACACTGTGGTTTTGCCAAATCAGTGTTAGGTTAGCTGGCGTTAACAACAACCTGGATGATCCCATTTACCTTTCAGATACTTTTCGAGTAAAAGTATTTGCTGTTCTTCTCAAACACATTCAGAGCTCCAAAGTGGTTTGGAAAAGAAAGCCCATTGCTTCCATCTGCTTGCCAGATACTTCTTTTAAAATTATTGATTGTCAGGTTCTAGCTATGCAACTTCTAGGATGTATTATTTAACGGGTAGATCTAAACAGCTTCCTAAATCTCATTGGCAATAGGTGGTATTTCATTACTTCACAGATTTGTCTACATCATCCAACTTCCTTCCTAATATAGAATATAATTATGAGATTCTGCCTGTCTTCTATATTTTTATTGATTATTTTATCATCTTTATATCAACTAAAGGATATATATCATGTTTAGGGTTTTCTTCTAATATTTTGCAGGTGATGTACCTGAAAGCTGCCCAAGTTTACTAGTGCAGTTTCAGAACATAGAATGAAATTGCTCTGTACACTTCCTTAACTACGAGATAGGTGCCTGTTCAATCATCATTTCAGGTACAAAAGATTAAATTTGTGTGCATGGTTTCTTGTTTCTGTATAGCAGAACAGAGAGATGTAGTAACTTGGTCCAACAAACATTTCGATTTCATGTAGTGTCTGTGTAATTAATGAACAAAAAAAACCAAACCTGCAAGAAAAGAAATCGTGACACCAAAGAACTAGAGTCTATGCCTAGTTTTGCTACTGCATTAGGATATGTTTTTGGGATGCGGACACAGCTGTAACCTGGTGCCTTTGGCATCCTCTTTCATTTGTAGAGGTGATTAATCACCTTGGGGGCAAGTGCTGCAGATCTGTTGTTTGATGGTTGCAAGAATGAAGTGTGGGTACATCGAGTCTTTCCTGAAGAGAAGGAATAGCAGAGCAGGGGTCTCTGAGGTGAGAATGTTAAAGAGTAAGAAGAGCTGAATGTGAACCCCTACAGCAAAAAGGGAACCAAACAAGACTCAAGTTGTGGGCCTCCTGCTGGGATATGCCTAAGGAGCCCTCTCAGGCACTGGCCTTCACTTTGTAGACCTTGGCAACCATTTAGGAGGTCTGTAAGGTAACTGAAAAGCTGGAGGCTTAAATTTGGTGTGCAGACGTTTACATTTCCAAGGGAAAATACACAGGCATCTATAGATCAATGAAGATTGAGAACCACTACTCTGGACTACTTCGGCAGGCTGTTTAGCTTCCCTTTGTGAGATACACAGCTCCTGGTCATCAGTTAGGTCCCTCATCTAATTAGGAGGTATTTACTGGTTTAACAATAGGATGTAATTGAAGTAACACTACAGGGTCGGAGTGGGGGATGAGTGTGAGAACCATTGGGGTTCACGTATGTGGCTTTGTTACCACAATAGTTACCTGAGTATCACTATACAAGGCTGGTTGGGGATAGACGTAAATAGTCACGTACTTCTAGAACATATTCCAGCTGGGAGAGCATTTTCCTGTAAAATCATCTGTGTCCATGCTAGGGACTTCCACTTTCAGAAGTGTTTACTCTAAAAAAAAACACATTAGACCTCTCACCAAATAACTCCTGTGGTAACCCTCCATCTGTGGGTGAAGATGCACCTGGAACCCTGAGCAATGCACCTCTCCATGAACCTCAGTACCTTGGCTTTGCGAAGAAAGCAGAAATGGAGAGATGGCGAACTTCCAGGTTCAGAGCTCAGGAACTAGTTTTTGCTGGATTGGAAGAATTTCCATTGCTGTGAGACCACATAGGTACACAAAACTGACATCTCCCCTTTGTTTTCCAACTTCACGGTGGCAGTTATGAAGCTAAACCCGCTTTTGTACACTTTATTAATGTTTACCATTTAGAATTTAGGTAAATGTCTCCTCTGTTCCCTGTCTTTTGTATCAGCAGTGCCAACAAGCCCAGAGGGACCTTGTCTTTCCATTTCAGTGGTCTGGTATTTTGACATCTCCCTAGCCTTGGCATGAAGGGTAAAACGGGATTCCCAAGTGGTCTCTTAACCAAGCTGGCAATGTCCAAGAATATGCTTCTCAACATCAGCTCAATTCAGCCTGGTAGCTCCAAGCTGGATGCATTTGGGATATTCTGGCTTAGTACTGTGACACAGTGTAGCAGGATTTTTTTTTTCCTTTTGGTGCAACAGCCACATCCTCTTTAAGTGTGTAAGGCAACTCGTACAAGAATTTTGAAGTACTTGAAAAACAAAGCGAGGCTTAACAGTAATACTCAGCTCACCAAAGCCAGCTGCTTCACACAGGAACTGGAAATGTGTTTTGAATAATTAAAAGTATGTCATAAATAACTTAAATGACTTATAGGACTGGAGAACACTGCATCTTCAGAACACAGCGGATCTCTGGACTGACCAAAAAGCGTAACAGCACAATGGCTGCAATTCATCTTTGTAAGAGCCCTTCAGTATTCGTTGCAGGCTGCTGGAAGACAATCCTGGTATATCCCTATCAATAAAGGCACAGTGCCTTGGAAGATCTTTGGGAGGAAAGGGAATAAACAAGTCTGGTCCGTTGTCTTCAGGGCCAGGATCTTGCAGCAGGCAGTCTTGAGCCAACAATCATCATTATACACTCTATGGGGAAAAAGCTTAAGGATGTAGGTCAGTGGGCAGGTGAAATGTTAACATTTGCCAAAAAGACCCAGTGCCTCCTAGACAGTATAGGATGCTAAATTAACGCTGACCTCTTGAAACGACGATCCTGAGCACTGTAGGCTTTTAAGGCTCAAAGTAAGGAAGGTAATTTTATCTTGGTTCCTTCTCCCTGTTGACCTACCACGGTTCCGCACCATGTCATGTGCAGCCACTAGAGAAGAAACACCCAGGGGAGGGTTCCTGAACTTTGCAGCAAGAGGGTCACAAATGTAGAAATGAATCGCGGTAAATGGCCAAGAAAGTGGGCCTGGCAAGATGGAGAAAAGACGGCATGCTCATGTGTTTAACTTTTCATTGCTTGATTGGTTTGTTAGGTGCGTTGAGTTTGTACCACTATTCTCTGTTTACAATACAAAAGCAGGCACTGGGGAGTTGTATGATGAAGATTCAGTGCTGTAACAGTCAGTACTTCCTCACCCAGCTGACCCAACCAGGCTGCTGAAAATTACTTGAAGATCTATTCGAGAGCTCTCCGCAGCCTCCAAAACACGAAGCCTGGTTCTTTTGAGGCAGGCATGAAGGCTTCAGTTACTCACTCTCCCGCATCCCAGGGGAGTCTGATCAAGGCAGCTCCGGGCCTGCTCCCTGCGGCGGGACTCAGTACCGGGGAGGGCGGGGAGTGGTCCTGTAGGGCATCCCCTCTCCGTCAGCCCCGGCGCAGCCCTCAGGCGGCGGTGGGTCAGCAGGCCGACTGAAGAACCCGAGGCCGCAGGTATGCTCGCAGAGCCCAAAATGGCGGCCGGAAGCGGGCGGGAAGGCGGGCGGAAACAGGTTCCTCTGCTTCCGGGGGAAGGGGGGGGCGCCGGCGTCTGGCTACCGCCGGAAGTGGCCGTGTGTGCGGGGCGCAAGATGGCGGCGGGGATGTACCTGGAGCACTACCTGGACAGTAAGGGCCGCCGGGGGCGGGGCCCAAGGACGCGGCCGTGGCCGCCCTGGCGGGGGCATGGAGGGAGCGCTGCTCGGGGCGGGGCCCCGCAGAGGGGGGCCGAGCTTTGCCCGGGGGCTTACCGGTCCCCGGGGCGCCCGCGGCCTCTCATGCAGCTGCCTTGCCCGGCTGCCCCCGGCCGGGCCGTGAGGAGAGGCCTCGTCTTCCGCGGAGGGGCGTCTCGGGCCCGCCCGGAGCGCCGGTACGGGCTGCCCCTTCGTCTCCAGGGGCTGGAGCTGTCCGCGGGAGGCGGGCCCCGCTGCCGGCGGCGGGCACCGGGCCGGCACCGCTCCGGCCGCCTTTCGGGGGCGGCAGCTTGGCTGTGGGTGGCTTTGCAGGGGTAAACTGCGGGGTTGGGGAAACGAAGCTGAAGATAAGTTTTGTGTATGTAAGGTGGTAGTTTTCGTAGGTTCCTTCACTGTAAGAGCACAGTCCTGGTTCGCTGGTTGAAGAAGTGCTCTGTAGATGCTAAAGGAGCTGGTGATGTTATCAGAGGCCTCATATAACACTGTTCCGCTTTAAGGTGCTTATAACATTGTCAGCCTCTGCCCTTTTGGCGATAAGACTTTCAGCGCATGTTTTGCCCCTGTGTTATTGAAATAATCAAGTAGAATAATCAGAGGAGTTGGTTTTCAGGGCGTGTACTAATGAGTTAAGATCCAGTAACCTGCTCTTTGATGAAAACTCTTTCTATGTTTTCTTTCCGATCTGATGCCAATGCTACAGGAGTGTGGTGATGGGGTAGTGTGTTTAACGCAGGGTGGTTCTGACTAACGTATCTTTATCTTGATTATGCAAGTTAAATCTATTGCTGTTTGCATATGCTTGGAAACAGCAGAGCTTGGTTCTTTACAAGGTTTGTTGCACTAGGTTTCCTGTAGCACAAAGCTGATGATATGTTGACAAAGGGTTTCATTCCTTGTGCCTGCGGTGCTCCTTATATCATTAGGATACCTCTTGTGAATTACAGTAAGAAAGTTCAAGAACCATAATAAGTTTAAGCTAAAACTGAAAAGAAGCTGGAAGTGGACAGCCAAGAATCTGGGAGCTGTGAGGAAAAAGTATGCAGAAACCAGGAAGAAGAGTTGGATGAGGAGGCAGATTGTTAGAGAGGAGCAAGGAATGCTGAGCGAAGATGTGTGTTCTTATGCTTTTCTTATTCCCTTATGGAAGACTGCAGTTGGCTAAGGCCTCTCGGCAAAGGTGGTCAGGAGTTGGGAGAACAGGGGCTGGGCAAGAGGGGGAAGAAGCAGATGGACAACAAGTAAATGCCCAGGGAGGACACAGCATTATCCTACTGGGTGAGCACAAGTGTTTGAGAGAGAGCTGCAGTGTGAAGATAAAGGGGTGAAAGACTGGGATTTGTGGATGGTGGGAAGAGATCAGAAAGATGCAGCAATGAGTGTGGAGAAGTATGGTAGATACTAAGTCGGGGAGTAAGCAAGCTGTGGGTGAGCTTGGTGGCTAGACACTGCTCTCTCCAAAGCCAAACGCTTCTGGAACTCCTTGTCACTGTCAACTAAAATTAATGAACCCCCTGGAAACTCCTCTGTTTACCTCTAGTGCAAACAGGCAGAGAAAATGACAAACTCTTATTTTCTCTCTCAGCTGAGATGTGTGATCCTGCAGTTAAATTGGCGGGTTTTGTCCTTTTTAAGATGGATATTAATGTGGTGGTGTAGACTACCTTTTTTTTATGTATGTTTTTAACAAGACACCTTAGAAATGACAATCTGCACAATCTAAACAGTATTTAAAAAAATTCTGGCTACAGAGGTGTTAGTAATAACAAAATGATATTCACTGTGATTGTTTAGCCATTTTTGTGTTCTCCTAGGATACACAAAAAAGGTCTTAAGACCTTTTTCAGTTTTGTCTGGTGTCCTTTATAATATGTGCAACATCATAGAATCATAGAATGGTTTGGGTTGGAAGGGACCTTAAAGATCATCAAGTTCCAACCCCCCTACCATGGGCAGGGACACCTCTCCCTAGAGCAGGTTGCTCAAAGCCCCATCCAACCTGGCCTTGAACACTTCCAGGGATGGGGCATCAACAACTTCCCTGGGCAACCTGTTCCAGTGCCTCACCACCCTCACAGGAAAGAACTTCTTCCTAATATCTAATCTAAATCTCCCCTCTTCCAATTTAAAACCATTCCAATTCCCTTTGTTAGCTAATTGTAAGACAGTTGCTGTGCTTAATCTAGGGTTTCTTTTAGAGAAGTACATCACGTGAATTGTAATACTTCCAGTTAAAGAGCAACCCTCTCAGTAAGTTGGTTTTCTGCTAGGCTTGCCTCTTACAGTTTTGTGGCTTTTGTCTGTTGATTTGCACAGTTCTAATATTTAGTCATTGTACCTATAATGCCTTTTACCTGCTATGTTGAAGTGTCTCCTCATTAAAAGTCTCCTCCCTGTGTAGATTGTAATTGATTAAGTCTTAACCTTCTTTCTGCTAACTTAGGGGGAAAAATAATGCCTGCAATAACATATTTTTCAGTTTTCTAATTAGCCATCTTGTTCTTCAAGATGCTCTAATCTTTTAACATCCTACTTGAACTTCTGACTCTCTGAAAGTGCATACAGCCCTTCAGTAACTGGTCTTCTTTGTGGTACTGAAGAAGTCGGGTTATTGTTCTTCTGTTGGGTTATGCCTTATCTCTGTTGGCCAGTGTGTTTCAGCTGGGACCTTGTATTCAGGGAACTGTCTACCATGATATTGCTACGATAGAGTCTTTCTGTTTCTTAGCAATACGGTCCAGCATCCTTTAGCCATCACTTACACTGCTCCTTCCTACCCTCTGTAAGTCTTGCTCGAAAGCACCTGTTTGCAGTCAGGCTGTCTCTTGCTGTCCCAGTGGTCTGTTCCTTCCATTCTGGTTCTTCCAGTCTGTGTCTCGCTTCCAAGTAACAAACTTTCCTTTTGGTGGGTGGAGAACTGCTTCTTGTGTGAGTTGCATGAGTGGGGCAGCCACTGCTGATAGTTGTTTATAGTGCGTTCTAAAGGCTCACATAGCCACTTGAAGCACTTTTGATATATCTTATGTTTGGGCTTTTTTTGTTCATACTAAAATATGAACTGGCTTGTTATGCCAGATACTTTCTAATATTAAATCAAGTATTTGATGCAAGTTGTAGTTTAATCACTACAAAAAAATATTTTCACTGATGAAATGTATGTTCTTACCAAAAAAGGTCCAGTCAGGCCAGGTTTGTTTTAACACTTAATCTATATTTTCACTGCCATTTATTTTTTTGAGATGATCTAAGATCAGTTATTCCATTTACATCTATGCCTGTCTGAAGATGTTCCGTTTCCCCTTCATTCCTTCTTTCCCTTTTGCTTTTTTTTTGTTTGTTTGTTTGTTGGGTTTTTTTGCCTTTTTTTTTTTTATTTCAATATTGTTAGATTGTTCAGTTCAGTTTTAAAGTCATTCACTAATGTTCCAAAACTTCCTGAGAATTGACACAAATAAATAGTCCAGAACCTTTGGTCTGCTCTTTTAAAAACGTCTAATAATTACACTTACTTCTTGGAACGGAATTCTTTCAGTATTATAGTTCTAACGTAGACACAGTTATCAGTTGAATTTTGGTTTTTTCCTCCCACAGAGATTCTCTCTTGTATTGTTCACTGGCTGGATCTGCTCAGGGAATGAATGAGGAGTGTGTGATGAAAGACAGCATTTGTTTGTAGGACCTCTTCAAATCCTTGAAGAAAGGAAAGGTGTATAATGAATTAAGGTTGTAGGAAGAAAAAAGGTGGCGTCAGGTTTGAGCCAGTTGAATACCACTCTGACAAAGTGAGTTTGATGTTTGTGTTTATTTTGGGGGTCATGCTTTTCACAAGTTCTTCTTGAATAGATTGTACTTCCCTCAAATTATGGGTGAAAATGTGTAGTCAGAGGAGCAGATGTGCAAAAGGCTCATAGCTACAGCTGAAGTCTGTTTTATACCGATAACTCTGAAGAGTCAGGCGATGTAGCAGTTCCAGGCGTTTCAAGAGGCGTGTTTGTAATTTGCTGGCCTTCTTGGCTTTAATCTCTGCCTCAGTAAATCTCTTGACCTTAATTTTATTGGTAAAGGAAGTAGGCTACTCCAGAGGAGCACTGTGAAAAGGCGGTAACATCAAATAATGAACACCTTGAAAAGGCAATTTTCAGATTGAGCTTTGGGTCATGTATGTGTGACTCAGAGTATGAGTTTTAGTTTATTTTCTTGTGTGTGAATAAAGATAATAAAATATAACTTTGAATCACTGCTCAGTCACTGGGAATGAGAAGCACCTTGTATGAAAATCTCACGTGGTTAGGTAGGTAGAAACTACATGATAAAATCCACGAGTGCTCTGACAGAGCTGTGTGGACAGGCTCAGTTGTTTCAGTTCATGAATTTTTGGTCTTCTAGTTTGAACGCCTAAAGTTCTTTTCCAGAATACTTTTGTGGAATAGCTAAGTTAACAACAGCTCTCTTAGTACAAAGTGTCTGACGGTTTCTGAGGTCTGGTATTTCAGTAGCTTTCAAGGGTTTGCTGTAATTTGAAACCGAGTTTAGACCTAAGGTAAGACATGCCTTTGTCTTTGCCCTAAGCTCTTAATTCCAAAGCATATCTGTCTGAAATGTGTTATGCTCCTAGCAGGTGTTTTTGCAACAGAAGAATGCGTGCATTCCTTCTCTGCTGAACATCCTGACAGAGGAACTCCTTATCATGTGTACTGTGATCCCCTTCCTTCCTTCGTCCTGCTGTAGCTTCCCCTGCAACTACCCTGCTGAACCCAAGGGTTCAGGGTAGGGGAGGAGCAACGTTTCATCTTCCAGTTCTCTTCTTCCTGAGTGTTTTCCTTTGAGCACAGCTCTTTCTGCAGATCTCTTCAGTGGCTGAAATTAAGCATGAAAAGATTTCCATTTCTTCAAATATTATCCTCCACCTGGTCTTTAAACCATTTCACTCGTGCTTCTTGGGGGAGAAAGCAAAAGTCTTCAGTGCTTTCCCTCGCACCAAGAAAGCAGTGCAACTTTAGTAGGGGAGAAACGATGGGTGCAGTGGAGTTAAAGATGTAGAAAAGAATGACGGAAGAGGGGTTTTATTTTTCCTTCACTGTAGGACATCCCTATGAGGACAGGCTGAGAGAGCTGGGGCTGTTCAGCCTGGAGAAGAGAAGGCTCCGGGGAGACCTGAGAGCAGCCTTTCAGTATCTGAAGGGAGCTCCAGGAGAGCTGGAGAGGGACTCTTGGTCAGGAAGTCTAGTGACAGGACGAGGGGGAAGGGTTTTAAATTGGAAGAGAGGAGATTTAGATTAGATATTAGGAAGAAGTTCTTTGGTGTGAGGGTGGTGAGGCACTGGAACAGGTTGCCCAGGGAAGTTGTTGATGCCCCATCCCTGGAAGTGTTTAAGGCCAGGCTGGATGGGGCTTTGAGCAACCTGCTCTAGGGAGAGGTGTCCCTGCCTAGGGCAGGGGGTTTGGAACTTGATGATCTTTAAGGTCCCTTCCAACTCTAACCATTCTATGATTCTATGATTCTAAGAATTAAAAGGAAAAAAACATCATTTTTTGTGATGAGCAGGTTGAGTATACATGACGACTCATTACAGGAGGTTGTGCTTGCTGAAACTTCAGTTACTCAATATTTCTCGTTCTGGGTTAGAAATACTGCAGTGAAGGCTTTGAGGGCGAGAAAGGAAGAGTGACTAATACAGAATTTCCAGAAGATGAGATGCAAACACTGTGTTTTCTTCGTCTTTGGGATTTTCGAGAGGATCACAGAGCTGCTTTATGCCAGGCATCCTTGAAGTACATACTTTTAGAAAACAGTCCTAAATAGTTCTCTGTAAGTCTCTATTTACGTGCGAATATGCAATGAGTGTAGGAACTATATTTATAGTAGAGGGAACTGCTGTGCAACCAGATGTATTTTCTACCATCGGTGCTATCCTGTTTACTAAGTAAGTATATTTGGTGTCCGTGCACAAGTTTTATCTTTTACGGCAACAGAACCAAGCCATGAACCTCTCCTCAGCTGTCTGGTACCTGAATTTGTTATGAAATGGCCTCTCTGTTCACCTGCCTGTCCTCTGCTGCTAAGGATGTGTCTGCCCAGTTGCTCAGGTAGCTGAGGTGAACGTACGGGTCATGTTTGTGGATGTGCTTTCTGAAGCAAACAAACAGCACCTTCGCTGCTGGTTCCAGCCATCAGTGTCCATCACGTATGTTCCTGCTTGGGCTGATGAGGCTCTTGCTTTACTTGCCTTGCTGAATGGGAAGCAGGTGGTGTGCCAGTTGGGAGGTGTGTGCCAGACTGGAAGGAAGTTTGAACTTCCCTGTGGTTGAACCGGTCTGTCGCTGAATAAACATCAGTATAAAATGTTGGTAAGGAATGGTAACAAAACAATAAAAAATGTTTCCATCTTCCCCTGCCCAAAACCTTTGAGGAACTAGATTTTGCTGATACTTGATCTAATGTAGATCTAAACACTTGGAAGAGTCATCAGCAGAGGGCTAGTGATCTAGGTGAGCTTGAGAGGGCAAAGGATGTCGCTGACCCGTCTATTTGGATGGCAGCTTGATATTCATTCTGTTGTCTTGGGGGCCACCAGTTAGGACGTGTAGACCACCAGGAGTAGACACTAGGACAAATCTGCCTCAGGGAAGAGGATGATCGAGACCACAGACTTAGATGAGGAGTCCTCAGCTGGTAAGTTAATGGGGTACTGTATAGTCATTTTCTTTGGGGCTTTTCCCTGTTTTTATACTGATTAGGGAGGCATCAAGTTTCCTTTGCTCCTTCTATTTGCGTGTGTCAGTGGGCACATACAGTTGCACCAGGTCAGGGCTTGTCAATACTAGAAAACTTATGCCAACCAAAACACAGAGTGACAGGAGCAGCACACGCCCTTTTGAAAGTCGTCATCTTTCTCCTACAACTGACACGGGAATGTCCTTTCGTTCCTTGATAACATTAACTAACCCAGTAAAATAGGATTGTTCTTTCAGAATAGCTACATCTGTTAGGAAGCCTTCATCCTGTGAGGGTATGATGTGTGTTGTCATCTTAATACTCTCAGAGGGCATGAGTGTGATGTTAGAACTTGCTGTAGGCTAGCCCTTGATTCTTTCCCAGTCCTTGCTGCATTCCGAATTCCCCAGCAGTTCTTTTATCTCTCACTTTATCTCTCACTACCCTCATTACTCTATCCCTTCTCCATTGAAGCATGTAGCCATACCCTCCTGTTCTTGTCTCTGAAGTTTCTCGCGTCATACTTCAGATATGTAAATCTGCTAATAAATTGTTTCTATATTTGACATCATTTTAGTGTAGTGAAAGATGCCTTTCACCTTACTGAGACTTTGGATTAGTTGCATCTGTGATGTAGCACACATGATCTACGGAAAATTACAAAAGATCACATACAGGGGAGAGGATTTGGTGATTCATAGGCATCATTTGTTCCTGTGTGAAAGCTACTGACACGGCCCACACTAAGCTAATACATTTATTATTGTTAATGACCAGTTTATTTAGAATTTATTTGGTTTTTGGCTGGTATTTTTATCAGAGCTGACACAAGGTGCCTTTGCAAGACAAAGCATCCTGCATTTTCTCTGCATTTCTTCACTTACTCAACAGCAAATCCAATGTGACCATTTTGGCAAACAGCCCTGTGATCCCTCTGGTGGTGGTGGTCCCTTCCCATGGAGGTCTGTGACACGCTGGGAATGCCTGGAGTTGTGCAGATCTCATCTGATGTGTTAGTCCCTCCAGGCTTCTGAAATCAAGGTTGATCTTTAAAATAGCAAGATCTCTTTTCTAAGACTTAATAGCATTCCCTACTATATTGGCTGTGGATAACGTAGTCGTGAGCTAATGTTATACGAAAAAGGCACAAAGAGCATTAGGTTTCTGTGGGTGTTGCACTGACTGTCACTGCTGACTGATACCTCTCTCAGGACAGTGCCTGAAGTAGATGCGCCTGCGTAGACCAGTGCACCGGGCACTGACCCAGAGCTCAGGTTTTATGACATGGCCACATGTCACTCATATGTCTTGGGTGTCCCTGGGGGGGTAAGTCTACTGGCCACCCAAGTACCCCGTTTGTAAAAGCGTAGGTAGTGCTGCCCCTTACAGAGGTGCTTTGAGGGTAACGTTACAGTTTAGGCTGCATACGTTGCAGTAGGGCTGAGCCGTATTTGAACAGAGAGAATATGCTCATGCTCCAATTTCAATAACTTCTGTAGTAAGATAAGCAGTTAACTTAGAACACAGGACAGGGTAGAACCCGTGCTTTAAAAGGGTTATACCCTCTAAAAGGAGGGATGGAGGGATATACGAGGCGCCCTTCATCCCAGTGAGAAAGCAAGGAAGCTCCTAAAGGTAGCTGTAAGCCAGTTGTCCTGCGGTATCCTTCGAACACAACAATATTATAAGAATCACAAGATACCAAAAAGTCCTATATGCTTCCCCCACAAGATCCTAGCCAAACTCCCTATTTCGGGGGACAAAGAACTTACCTTCTCATTGTGGCAATCCCTGGCACAAGCAGGACTGTTTTAATTGCCGTCAGTGATGTGGTGTTCAAAGTGTGTGCTGCAATCTGTACTATTCAATAAAGCAACTGTGGTTATGTTTAAAGATGTATTTTCACATTTTTTAAATAAATTTAAGCATGCATCTGAACATGGTGGGTGAACAGATGGGAAAAGCACTGTGTCCTTGTATAGTGCTTGGGGCAACGGGTCTCTTTTTAGGAATGTGGACACTCGCAGTACAAACCCATTGTTTGGCCCAGTTAAAATACATCCTATGGAATAATGAAGCATAGTGGAAGTTACCAGCTTGCGTAGGCTTGCTCTGTGTGTGTGTGTGTGTGTCAGAGTTGACATATCAGTTGCCTATGCTCCATACCCCACGTGTGTTTCTAAAAAGACATAAATAAAATAATAAGCGGAAGGGAAGGAGGGTGGTAGCGGATTCTGACTTTCGGAGAGTGAGAGCGCGTGACTCTTAAGGCATAAGACAGCATGGTTACGGAAGCTTGCAGGAGAATGTATGAGGGAAGGAATGACAAGGAAAGAGGAGAATAAAAGCAAGAATGGGAGTAATGAATGGATAAAAACTGAGGAAAGGAAAGGTGAAGGTAGGTAGAGAAACTTTTAACTTGTGATAAGAAAGGAAAACAAGGTAACAAGGTAAGAGAAGGAAGGGGTAAATTAAATGGGAGGCCTGTACTGATGCTGAGCAGGGTAATCGTATTGTGACATGGATGAGTGGTGCAGCATGTGGGATCTGTGCAGATATGGACATGGTTGCGTTAATGCCAGCCCACACTTTGGGCCAAACTGCTGGCCTTGCTAGCACTTTCTTTGCCCTACATCTTCCCCATCCTCCTCTTCCTTGCTGCTGTGCTGTTTGTGTTGAAAGATGCCCTCGCTTTTCCTTATTTTGCTGTCAGACTGTTGTCTATCTGTCACAGAGCTGCTGCCCTTCACTACCCTCTTCTCTAGTGATCAAGGATGCCTGTAGGCTATGTTTTCATTACTATGACCCATTTCAGAATCAGAATTATTTGGGTGTTTTACAATATATAGTATTCAGTCATGAAAAGTTTAGGTGCATCTTGCAATAAGAAGAAGAGGAAGCAAATTGTAAAGCAAAAAGAAGAAATTTGGGAGGAAACAAAATTACATACATAAACCGAATGGTTTTAGATAGTCTGAGGGAAGTGTGTTGTGTTAGTAGGAACGAGGAAATGGAAACTTAAATCTCAGACTTGTTATTATGGAACTGTTAGGTGATGCCTGATAGCCAGCACAGCACAGACCAAGCAATTTCGGTGAATTTTCTGATCACTGTGATTAAGTCTGCAATGAAGAGCATTTTTTTTTTTTTTAGGGGTATGTAAGAGCTTTTGAGTTAAGCTGCAGACACTGGAAAACTTCCCCATAGTTAAACTATGTACCATACAAATAGTTTGTTGCTCAGTTAAAACTTGCTTAGCTGCAGCTTTATCTTGCTATGCTTTTTGTTCTTGCCAGATTCGTGGGATGATCAGTTGTAGTGGCTTCTTTCCACTTTCAGTTGTATCGATAAAGCATCTTAACAGTTTTGATTATAAAGTCACTGCTACTGTCAATCATTTCATCTTTCTCCCATTTTACTGATGAAGCAGTTGTGGGATGTTGGCCGAATAGTAGATTTGCAGAGTGAGAGTTTTTGCTGGGGTCTTACAAAATTATTTCACCTGTTTTGGCAGGGAAAGAATTCAAATGATAGGGGTTTTTCTCCCCCGTCCCTGTGGAAACCTGCCCAGCTAACGAGCCCCTGGAAGTCCATTGCTGTAGGTGCTTGGCTGGTAAATGATCCACCGCTGATTGTGCCTGTGCTGAGCCAGGGCTGGGTAACGTGCCTCTCAGCAATGCCCAGAGCCGTCGGGAGCAGAGAGCTTTGCGCCAAGGGAGGAAGGTAACGAGGCAGGGGAGCCAGGATGGATGGCACGGGCTGAGAAGACGAGACCAGGCACGTAGAGACAAAGGGAAGGCAGAGGCTTTCCAGACAAGGCCATGCTCTGGTGTTTATGGCAGTAGCAGATTTTGACAGTAACGGCTGTGAAAACTAGAGCACAGTCACTTTTGGGTTCTGTAGAAGAAGCAAACTCCTGCCCGAGTTTCTCCTGCTGTGAGAACATCTTTGTAAAACATGGCCATAACCTTGTGTGGGGTTGTTCAGCCTGTATAATAGCATCCTACTGGTTTTTGTGCTAACTCCGGTGCTCGCTCTATCTAAAGGTTTCTAGCCCTGTGGAGGGAAAACTGACTGTACTCAGTGGAATTTATGCTTTTACTGTCTTTCCTCTTTAGAAGAGAAGAAGAATTTTTTCCTTTTTTTTTTAAACTACAAAGTCAAGAATATAGAAGTCGTGATCTTCCAGAATTAATAACACTGGGTGTAAATTTGATATATTGTGTGCAGTGCAGGAACAGATACATTTTCCTCTAGAGGATACCTGTCTTATCTTCTGCAGGGGATGCTTTGGAGAAACGTGAAGGGTGGTGTGCTGCAGTGTGACCCGTGTTTCATTTGCTGTACAAATTGAAAGGTTTGGAGTTGACAAGCCTGGGGTGGCAGGAAGGAAAAAGGCACGGTCTTGAGATTTCTAGGCAGGATTTCATCCCTGCCATAAGTTCCTGTTGTCAGCAGTGATAATTTGCAGCACTATGTCCCTGTTGTCTTTTGAGATGCTTTTTTGAGCTGTAGGGATGTAACCTGGTAGTTGGCTGCTTGAACCTTGTGTTGAAGTCTCATGCCAGGCAGACATGGAAGTATCAAATTTAGGAATGTGCAGACAGTATTAATTTTGCCACTTACTAATTTATTTCTTTTTTATTTTACATTGTTAGCTGTCTTTGAATACGAGGTGGCGATTTGTATGTGCTGTGTGATTATGTGTCTGGGTACTTAAGGACACCTACTATCTGAGCATTTCTCAGATCCTTAAAATAGAAATGGCAACAGAAATCTATCAAAGCAATAGCTTGATTACTTATAAGCATACTGTATGTAGCTTCCTATATTCTGTTTGTGCAAAAATATAACTCAAAGGAACAGCTTCTGAGCACAGTGAGGCCCACAGTTCTTATAAGGAATTAATTTCATGGTCCCTGTGTAGTACTTGTTAAAACCTGCCTCTTGCATACAGACCTTCCCTGGCGGCTGATTGCTTTTCAGGAAGATGTCTCTGCTGTAGAAACATGTGGCAGTGAGAATAGAGGATGCTGCCAGGACTGATGTATTAGACAGTTTGGATGATGGGTAGGCGCCCCTTCATTTACACTATCTCAGTATTGAAGAGTAGGTTCAGGAAGCAGGCCATGCTTAGGTTGTGTTTCTGAAGAGCTTTTCCACTTTTTGGGGGGGTTTTGTTTGTGGGTTTTTTTGGGGGGTGGTGTTTAATTATTTTATTAAACCTGCAAGGGAGATTTATCTTTTTTATTAGGTAGAAAGGTGACAAAAATCAAGCTTGGACTTCAGGTTAATGCTGTGACACTAGATCTTGGTTTGATTAGACAGGCATGGAAAAACGAGAATTTTTTTTTACTAGCTTTGTCAGTTGAGCATCTGGTGATGCCTAGGGGGTGAGTAGCATAGGGCATTGAAAATTAATTGAGTATCAGCTTCACATTGCTCATTCAGAGCCGTACATACATTTATTATTCACAACGTATAGCATCATTTCAGGTGTTGGACAGACCGCACTGAGATGACAGTGCAGAAAGCAGAACAACACGTGGCGGGGTTAGGACTGCTGTTCACTGCTCCCCATCTTGTCTCAAACTTGCTTTTTAGCTCTCCTTGCCCCATATGTAAAATTGATGCACTAAAACAGATGCACTTTTTAGTGAATTAGCATGTGATCAGCTTTAGTTTTGACATCCTTGTATAGAAATAACAAAATGGCATTATTTACCAGCTGTTGTTCTGGTTTTTTCAAGACTGAATGGAGTTCTTGGATGGGTATGTTGTATCGTAATGACTGGCTTCATTATGGATTTTGTTTCTCTGCTTTCGTTGAGTAGGCCTTTCCGCCTGGCAGCAGGTTCCTTTTGACTAGTATGTATTACAGAACTATATTCCTGCGTTGGATAGATCGTGTTTCTGTAGCCTTTCTTCTGTGAAACTGCCGACAAATGGAAGCACACTAATGTGCACCAGGAAAGGGCGTTGGGAGTTGCTGGAGTGGTGTGTGTGCTGCTACCAGTTAGCTTTGTTCCCGCCTTGGCCTTGTGGATGGGAACCTGATTTTTCCATGTCTCCTCTTTTCCCTGCAGGTATTGAGAACCTGCCATTTGAACTGCAAAGAAACTTCCAGCTCATGCGAGACCTGGATCAGAGGACGGAAGGTAAGGATTAGAGACTTGTTTTGTTGACGAGACAAGTGTACAGCTTGACCGGCTTTTCTTTCCCTTGCCTTTATCATGAGGATCTCAGGGCAGCCTACAGCTGCTCTCCTCCTTCAGCCTCTCTTAATGGAGGTCACCGTTGTAGGTGTGTATTTACACATTTGATGGTTAACTTGTTTCAGACCTCAAGTCAGAGATCGATAAGTTGGCCACAGAGTATATCAGCAATGCACGGACTTTGTCTTCGGAGGAAAAACTGGGGCTTCTCAAGCAAATCCAGGAGGCCTATGGGAAATGCAAGGAGTTTGGGGACGACAAGGTTCAGCTGGCTATGCAGACCTACGAGATGGTATGAAGGGAAGTGTCTAGTGGTTATCATACGAAAAGGCTGTACTAAAGCCCCCCAAGCCTGGAAGGCCCTGATCTCTCCTTTTCGGCCCTAACCACTCTTGCTTCTCAGCTGTTAGCACAAGCCCCATGCCCTCTTCTCTTTGCCCTCTTGGGCTCTGTTCTGTGGTAACTCCTGGTCACTGTCGTCTTTGCAGGTTGATAAGCACATCCGGAGGCTGGACACAGACCTCGCTCGCTTTGAAGCAGACCTGAAGGAGAAGCAGATAGAGTCGAGTGACTATGACAGTTCTTCCAGCAAGGGCAAGAAGAGTGAGTACCACCACTGGGCTGCAGATTGATACAGGAGGCAGCCAAGTGACTATGGAAGTGGTGGGGATGAAGGCAGGCACTGGAGTGGTGCAGATCAAAGACTGTTACGCTGGAATCTGAAGGACAGGTAAAAAGATGGTGACCTGGGCTCTTCTTGTGTGAGCATATTCAAGGCTGCTAGATAAAATTAAGTTGGGGGTGCATGGCTCAAAGCCAGTATGCATTCCAAAGTATTTTAGTGCTGGAGAGGTTGTTACTATCAGGTGTCTCTTTTGATGGAGTGGCAGATGCAACACCTTTTTCTCTTCCTGCCAGAGGGCCGAGCCCAAAAAGAGAAGAAAGCTGCCCGTGCTCGCTCTAAAGGAAAGAACTCTGATGAGGAGGCACCAAAAACTGCCCAAAAGAAATTGAAGCTTGTCCGCACGTAAGTGTTTAAAAGATTTGTGGGAACGCGGAGCAATACTAAAATCAGACCGAGGGAGGCCTAGCCAGACTTCCCTGTGAAGGATACTTACTCAGAACAGACAAGGTGTCCCCTGTGCCTTCTTGGGAAGCGAGAGGGAGGAGACCTTTTGTTTTTTTCAGGGTAGTGTAACATGATGGGAAAAGAGGAACACTTCAGTAGAGGTTGGTATATGTGCCTAAACAAAGAGAAGTGTCTGTGTCTGGCAAACAAGGGCATAGTCTTGGGAGACATGAAGGGACTCTTAAGCCAGTTATTGGGTTGACCTACTTTATTCCTGTCCTGCAGTAGCACAGAGTATGGGATGCCTTCGGTCACCTTTGGAAATGTGCACCCTTCGGATGTATTGGATATGCCCGTGGACCCCAACGAGCCTACTTACTGCCTCTGCCACCAGGTCTCCTATGGGGAGATGATTGGCTGTGACAACCCAGATGTAAGAGCCTGCACTTGATGGAAGTGAGGGAGAAGGGAGCGGGGAGAGTCTTGCGTGGAAAATCTTGTCCTGCGTGGGTGGATATATTACTGTCCTGTGTGTTACTGATGCAGCAAGCAGTGACAAGAAGAGGGCTTACCTCAGATAGTTTGGAGGGGCAGAGGGCTGACATCCTTGGGACCATTGAGTGCCTCTTTCTTTGGGGTTTTCCTTAGAATGACGGCTTGTTGTTTTCTTGCCTCTACAGCTAGCAAGGGAGGAGGGGAGCTCTCCTTGCTGACTGTGTGTAGGTTGGGTCTGTGTCTTCATTCCCTGATCGCTGCTAGGGATTTGTGAGGTTGCGATGAAATTTTGGGAAACTTTGGTAGCTCAGAAGCATTCTGATTTTATTTTTTTTTTTTTTTTAAATACTCTTTAACTGACTGCTCTCCGTCCCAACAGTGTTCCATTGAATGGTTTCATTTTGCCTGTGTGGGTCTGACAACAAAACCAAGAGGAAAATGGTGAGTGAACAAACAACCTGAAGGGCCTATTGGCCTTTGGAAAGGGGAGGTCTGGGGTAGCAGAAGGGAGGGTACTATATATGCACACTTAGAAGACCTCTTAAAAAAGGAAACTTGAATTAAGGCTTTGTCTGTGACCTTGGAAAAGGTCCTTTGGGACTGTATGTTCGAAGTTCATATCGAGCCATAAATACTGGCTTTTTACTGACCTTTCTGCCAGGTTCTGCCCTCGCTGTTCCCAGGAGAGGAAGAAGAAGTAAAATCCTGTGAGCTCTCAGTACTGCTGCAGGAGCTCTCTTCCCCCTGCCAGGGCCTCGTCCCAGCTCCCCCAGCCCCTGGGGCCTTGGCTGGGGGGAGTCTTGCCCTGTTTGTGGTTTGGGCCATCCCTGGAATGGTGTGTACCCTCACGGCGGTTTCTGTGTGTTCTGTATCCCTGGTTGCTTCCGAATCCCTGAGAGAGGACCTCTTTGTGTACTATTCCAAACAGGTCTCTGAACCTCAAAGGGAATGAATGAGGGCACCAGGGTAGCCACCAGATTCCCAGGGATTCAGGTAGCCCCTGATTTTCCTTGGCTTTCCTTCAGCCTCCTCAGAGTTCATTGCCTTCTCTCTGCTTAGAGAACAAGGCTATAGGATGGGGGGAGGAAAGGAGGTAAGTCTTTGGCATTTTAGGCCTTTGATTTTCCTGGATCTTTTTCAGGAGAGAGGGAGTAACCAGGCCACTTCTTAATCTAGTGAGCTGGTTGAGAGACTGAAAACCTAATGAACTCCCTATCTTTAACCATTCCACTATGGGCATTGAGCAGACTCTTTTGTTGGGGAGAGGAGGAGGGAGTGTTTAGAGCTAGCACTGTCTCTCTTATTCCTGGGGTAAACCTGCTGGTCTGGGAAGCGCATTGTGTGAAGGAGGAAGAATTTCTGACCACATGGGGGGAAATGGCTTGATCTAGCCCGTCTTCCAGCTCCAAAATTCTGCCTTCCTTTTGTGCAGTGGTGCTTCTCCATTATGTTGATGATGCGAAGTTTGGGGATTCAGATCCCACTTGTATAATACAGAATTAAATAAAGCTCATTGAAACAAATGCTCTGTTTGCATTTCTGTCACCTCCAAAGCAGACTGCAGCGATTGGTCTCTTTAGTTATTTGTTCTCTCAGCTCTACTTTTATTCTCAATGAGGAATGTGGTACAGCTTTTCCATGTGACAATCCTGAACACTGCTAATAAGTGACTTTTTGGCTAAGTTAGGCTTAAAAAATGTAGCTAATACACTTGCAAAAGGTTACTAAGATTTTGGGTCAGTCATTCCCTCGCAAGACGGTGAAGATTTATTCACGTTTTTGTTGGATCATTTACTTCATCAGTTGTCTTCTCTTAAATGAGGAGAGGTGGAGGTTATAGAAGGCCAACCCTCACTGTGGCTGTTGAGCAGCGCAGCTGAGAAATTAAGCCATCAGGACAAACCACGTGCATCCAAGAATGTAGATAGGTTTTCCAGATAACTGATAACTTGCTCCCTGGTGGGTTGCTTTCACCTTGGGTCACCTTGTTGCCAGAAACTCCAGCTGCTGTTGCTAAGTTAATGTTAGACTCCAAAACAAGGACTGAAGACACATTTCTCTTTGTAGTGTCTGCAGATGACTGGGAGGAGATGGTACATACTGAAGCTGTCCTTTATCTGTTCCATAGGCAAGACCTGGAGACTGATGAGCTTGAGTCTCTTCCTACTTGTTCTCTGCTATTCAGGAGGGTTTAAGCTTTTCACTTGAAAGATGAAACGTTTTTCTCACAGAGACAACTTGTATAAGGATCAATGGAGCGTTCTTGTTCTTGCCGTCATGATGGCAAGGCTCTTCTAGGGGTTCATTACTAACACCGTTCAGAGGAGTGAGTAGGTGGAGAGCAAGGCTACTCTCACCTTGCCATTGCTCAGGGACCCCCTCAAAGCCATCAGCTCGGCGGCTGGTGTTAAGTCTTCTGTGCAAGTGAGTTCGCACTGAGCCAGTCTTTGCATTTTCTTTGAGAAGGGGTACTTAGGTTCCCATTTTGCACAGAAAAACAAAATAGAGGTAAGTTCTTATCCAGACTCTCTCTCATGGTTTGTGGTACCACTGCCACAGTCTGGATCTCAGTCCTCAGGCTGTCTTAAACCATTTCCCTGGGGCTTCCCTCCTTGAACCAAAAAGAAGTAAATCCTGGAAGATGTTGGTTGTGCGTGTGGTACAGTCTTTATAACAGGCGATGCTGTGCCATCATCCAGTGGGTGAGAAGGCTGTAGCAGGACAACAAATTTCTTCAGCTGGTGTTTTATCCAAATACCAACTGGGTGCTCAACCAACAGGGCAAAGGGAGGATGTGCTCTGGACTTCAACCAGGCTTTGGACAAAGTGCAAGGGTGACAAAGGATGCAGACAATCCTCCAGGCAGTTTGGTGTTAATGGGGTAGGGCTCTGGCTTGTTAATGGCCACCATTAGCAGCAAGCTTTCTAGGAACTGTGGGCTAGAGAGGTGTTTGAAGTGGTGGCCCTGTAATGAAGCTGCTGCTGCTTGAAGGATAATGAGTGGTTTACAAATCATGTGGTGTAATGTGAAAGCAGTGTGAGTGGGCAGGGGTGTGCCGCACACCAAATTGGGAAACGAGGTGGCCTGTTGCCGGAAGTGCTGCTCACCACACAGGAGTAACTCCCTTCAGGGTAGCTCTGGTTTAGGAAACACAAGTGTTGGATCTTCTGCAGTCACTGTAGGGTGCTGAGCTAGACCAGAATGTTCCTGCTTCCAGGCTAAAGCATGAGCACAGCATTACAGAATCACAGATTGATACGGGGTTGGAAGAGACCTCTGGAGATCATCTAGTCCAACCCTCTCCCTGCCAGAGCAGGTCCACTTAGAACAGGGTGGACAGGAATGTATCCAGGTGCGTTTTGAATGTCTCCAGAGATGGAGGCTCCACCACTTCTCCGGACAGCCTGTTCCAGTGCTCCGCCACCCTCACAGCAGAGGAGCTCCTCTTACACGTAGATGGAACTTCCTGTGTTCAAGTTTGTGCCCGTTACCATTGTGCTTCCTGGGACACTGAGAACTGGAACATCCTGATGGCTTTGAATGGAAAACAGATGAGAACCACCTAGACCAGGTTCTGATCCAGTACCAGAAAATAGTAGGGATTGCCTGGTGGGAAATTCCATTTAACCTCCATCCTGTCATTGCCCTCTGCTTCTGTCCAACAAAGGGGGGGTTTCAAACAGCAGCTTGGAGCATTTGGGGGATGTTGGTGACAGTTGAGGGAATGCTTTGAGGAAGACCTACATGAAGACAAAATTTATACCAAAAAAATATGGATGGAAACTGAGAATTTTTAAATGGCTTTCAAGTATAAATGCACATGAAAGGACATGATTCTGTGACATTGAAACCTAACCTTGGAAGAGAGGGAATAAGGGCAGTAACTATGCACTATTTAATCCCCAAAGCGGGGAAATAATCAATTCGATAGAAGCTAGAAATTACAAAGTATGAAAATGAAGCCAGTGGGAACAAAGCCTGTAAGCGACAAGGCTAGAAACATGAGCAGCTTTTTTTAGAATGCCTTTTGTTTTTGACATAATTGAACATGGCACATGTCCATTACCAACTGCGGATAGCGGAATTGTTTGTAATGAGAGGAGGGGGAAGTGTTCTGTAAATATTTATTCCATGTTGGTGCTGGTGTCAGATGGAGATGATGTACTTCCTAGGCAAACAGTAAGGAGGATTTCAAATAGCATCTATTGGGGTGAAGGCTTTTGTGATCAGCAGCCTTCAGTAAATGGTGTTTGTCGTCCTGCGGAAGCCGCCCGAAGGAGTCTGCGTTCTGCTGGCTCGCAGGCTCTGGACCGCTAGGGAAAGCTGGAAGAGAGCCAGCCCCACGCTGCTCCTTAATGATGTCAAGAAGGCTGCCCTAGCAGCCCAGATGTGAAATTCTGAAACAGCAGAGAATGTAAAATGCTTCTCTTTAGAACAAGCAAGGACTCCAGGTCAACAACATAAAATCAGTTTGACTGGAAGTAGCAAAAAAAAGGTTAGTAAAAAACTACTTGGTTGTTTTGTTGGGGGCTGCTTTGTTGTTTTTTTTAAAGATCACCTCTATCCCTGTAGTGGTAATGGGATCTGAAAAGTTTAATTCACCTGGAATTGAAGTGCTTAAAAAGGGGCATACACGAAGTTAAAGCAATTGTGAACTCCTTTAAAGAAGTGCCTAGCTTGCAGATTTCCTGGAACAGCTGTCAGTGCAACATAAACACTTTCTAAAATGGAGCTGGAGAAATTGCCCTTTTAGAATGATTGGAAATAACCAAGTTGATGAGTAAAGTCAACTCCGAGTTTCAGGAAGCTGGGGCAGTGCAGCATGATGAGAGGGAAGAATTTTGCCAGCTTCTTTGGGCCCATTTATTAATATTTGCAGCTGGTTTATCTTGTCCAGCTGTGATTGCCTCAACTGTGAAAATCATTCCTACACAGCTGGGCAGCCCTGTTTGATGAGGCTGTTTCCACAAAGGATTCCCATGTCCACCAAGCTCACCAGGCTGCTGTCGTCTGGGCTCTACTGCTGCCATGTCCCCTGCGCGATACGCACAGGAACCATCCCAGCTACCACCATCGCCTTCCACCAGTGGGACCACCACCTTCATCTGTTAACAAACGTATCGAGAGATTAAACTAACCCCATAGCTCAGCCATATTTAGTCTTTCATTAAGTGCTCTTCAGATACAATTTCTCTAACTGTACACGCAGAGCTGTGCAGTGGGCAATCTGTTACTGCCTGTCAAAAATGTTGAGTGGGACTTCTGTGCTTAAGCAGACAGTTTAGGGCTCAGTTGTGAAGTGTGTTTCACTGGTATTCACTTAAGATTACTGGGGATGACCTCTTGTGAGACAGTTACTGCATATAAATGTAGGTGTCTTAGAGACGCAGATTGGAAGGTACTCCTAGAGGTCATCTGGTCCAGCTTCTCTTTCAGAGTGGGGGTGCTTTTGGTCCTAAATCAGGTCAGATGTATGCTGGATCTGCAGCAGAACAAGCTAGGATAAGAAGGAGCAGTTGTGTGGCCCCAGGTGGAAGCTGATGTTGAAGATCTTAAGGCTCGATTAAAATGCTGACCAAATCAGTCCAGAGATCTCAAGTTGACAGTGGAGAAGAAAAACACACCCAGGAGATCACTTGCTTTTTCTGGCTGAAAATAAGACCAGGTCCTCCCAGGGTGTTTCTCACTGCAGATATGGAGATATATTTTGTCAGGAAGTGGTAGTTATGAGTGACAGTGGGATTGCTCCCCTCTGATGTCTATGGAGAAATGAGTGACACTTCCTCCAAGTCCTGGAAAGGAGAGATACAAAGGGTATCTAGTCAGTCATTTGGCTAAGTGAAGCTTCAGCCAAGGCACAGCAGGACATTGAGGTGGTGGAGCCCGGACCACGATGCAACCACGATGAGCAGTCTTGTGCAAGCTGGCAACAGGATCGCTGATGTTTCATTTCTCCTGGAGCAGGGCAAGGCGCGCTGGTTGCTTACCAAACGCTCATTAATAGTTCCTTTAACATGGCGTGATTGTCCAAACTTCTGAGTGAGCTTAGACTGAGGGCCCTGCAGGAAGCAGACCTAGCTGGCTGGACAGTTTACTAGCCTTTGTCTCTTGTATAATCAGCCATGGATCTACTTTTTCCCTGCCGTGTGAACCAGGAGGATAAAACGTGGAGGTGTTGACAAGCTGAGTGGCAACACCTGGGGAGAGTGCAATCTCTGGCTGCCCTAAAGTAGTGGCAGTAGGCAATGAAGAATGCAGCATTAAAAGAGGTAAGGACTAATAGATGGTAACAAAATGTCCCATCCTTCTTTCCAAAGACAGCTCAAGGAAGTTTCTCTAACTCTATTGGCTGGTAGTTACAGTATCAGAAGAAATGTAGCTGTTTTTATCAAATAAAATGCATTTCATTTATAAAAATAGTCAAAGATCTTGATTAATTTATGCTAATTTATGTTTATTCCTCTGAATACATAAAATAAATTCAAATCTTACTTTTTAAAAAAGACACTTTTGCCCAAGTCTTAAGAACAGGCAAATCTACATTCCTAAAGCCTAGTGTGAAAACAAAAAAAGATCAGCAAGTTGCCCACTTTGGTCTGGTTTTGCAGATGTACAATTTAATGTCAGTGGTTTGAGTCACTGCCATTGAAGGAGTAACTCGTTCAAAGCTGCAAACCAGGCTGGGAGGAGAAAGGGCTGGAATTATGTTTTACGCATCAATGACAAGCAAGGCACACAAAAAAAGAAAAAGGAGTGAGACCGTGAGAGTTCCTCGTTCCAAAAGCCTGAAGGATCCACTCATTGGAAGAATTAATTTGGTTACCAGGGAAAGATTTAGGTGGGAAGAGACCTCTCCAGAGCTCTGTAGTCCAAGCCGCTTTTCGCACTAGGGCTACCTTTGTGGTTAGATCGGGTTGTTCTTGCACTAAACCAGCCTGCCTAAAAAGCTGAGGGCAGTTCATCCAAGCATGCTTTTATGAATCCACTTCATCTTAGGTTACATTATTAATTCAAGAATCCATTTTTAAATGCTGTTTTTGCAATCAATTATGTATCCCATTTTCTAAATGACAAGTAAAAAATGCTTCATTCACTACTTCCTAACAAAATAAAATGTAAATTATGTATCTGAATTAATGCATGTTATAACTGTACAGTGCTTGTATAAATGTGAATAGATTATCATATCCACGAAGTTAAAATGAGTGCCAATTTTAATGTAAAGTCTATATTTGTCAGCATACTTGCATAGCTATCAGCCAGTGACAGTAAACCTACTAAAATAAAGTACAGCTGCAGAATGAGAATTATTTAACCTGTAATTAAAGTGAGTGATTTCATACCTTTCTGTTTTAAATCGGCACATTCTCTAATGCTTTTGTCTGTGAAGATGGAGATCTCAGCCTTGCTCTGGGTGGGCTGGTACCTGCATCCCCTCCTGTGGGGCCATTGCTACTAGGACAAAGGTGTTCAGTGTTGGGCTCTGGGAGTAGTTTCTGCTTTGTGGAAGACCTAGAGCTGAAATGGAAGAGGACCTTTACTTGGCTGTTGCGCAACAGCTCTGGTGGCTTCTTGGCTGGGCTGTTTACTCTTCTATTAGTACTAGATGGCAGCTGATCTTAGCAGCGCAGGCATGCTCTTGAGATGCAGCTCTGCATACCCCAGATGCAGCACTGGAGAGTATCTAAAGCCATGTCCTGTAGGCTCTGGGGTAGGGACTGCTGTCTCAATCAACAGCTTCATTGTCCCACATCTCACACTAACACCATTCCCATCTTCCACCTCCCCTTGAGCTTCTCCCACTGGAATGTTTGATTTGTGGGCAGGCGGCTGAGTTCTGTCAAGACTTTTTTATGGCTTAATGTCAAGCCATAAAGCTTGTGACTTTGTGGTCAGTGGCAGGACCTGTGCTGCACAGATGGACAGGGCTAGTGCACAGGGCCGTGGGGAGGGGAGATCAGACATACAATGGTTAGGGGGTTGTCAGTGCCAGGGGGGCTCCTCTGTACTCTTCAACAACTCGTGAATGGGGCAAAAGTGCCCTTACTTGATTGTGGACCCTCACGTGAGACCCGGCAGTGTCACCATCAGAGCTGCAGCCAGCGTGCAGCAGGGGCACCTCTGCAAGCCTTAGCTCCTGGGAGCTGCCAAGTGATTGCTAGCTGATGAGATCGGAGCAAAACCACATGCCTTGGGAACTGGGATCTGGCAAGGGGAGAGGGGGGACCCCAAGGAGGGCTGGAACCATTGCTGTTGAATGTTGTCGTCCCAGGAGGGGAGAAGGTAGAACTGTGACGGGCTTTGGACCCCCTTCTCTACCCATTCACAGGGCTGTTTTTCTCTTAGGTGTATATTTCAATAAAGGGGGGTATGACAGTTTTCCCTTTCCTTCGGTGCTCTGGAAGGAATACATAACCTGGTGTGTCTCAGGGGCCTGGTTTGCCCTGTCCTTAGTCTGCCCTAACAGCTACCTAAACAGAACCGCTCACAGCCTCCTCCGTAAGCAGAGCCTAGCATTTATTTTATAGCAACATACTGATACATAAACATATTCTAGTTAACAGCACCATTATGTCTGTACCAGTATTCTGTTTTTTTTTCACTCCAGCTAACATGAGAAAATAGATTCAGGTATTTTTACCAAGATTTTCTTGCTGACATCACTTTTTTCTCCCCGTAACAGGTGGTTTTTGAAGTGTTCTTCTGTCATCTCTGCTTACATTTCAAATTATTTAAGACACATGCTTTCTAGGGATGCTGCTTGACAAGGCACTGAGCCTGAAATTCACACCTGATCTTTGTAGCCTTTATCATGAGTTTCTTCTCAAGTTCAGCAAGGCTTTTGACACAGTCTCCCCTGACACCCTCATAGGTAAGCTTAGGAAGTGTGGGTTTCATGAGTGGACAGTGAGGTGGGTTATGAACTGGCTGAATGGCGAAGGTCAAAGGGTTGTGATCAGTGACACAGAGTCTAGTTGAAGGGCTTTAACTAACGGTGTTCCCATGGGGAACAATGTCTTGTTCAACACATTCATCAGTGGCCATGAGGGGACAGAGTGTACCCTCAGCAAATTTGCTAATGACACAAAACTGGGAGGAGTAGCTGACACACCAGAAGGCTGTGACACCATGTAGCAAGACCTGGATAGGCTAGAGTGTTGGGCAGAGAGGAACCTAATGAAGTTCAACAAGGGCAAGTGTAGGGTCCTGCACCTATGGAGGAATAACCCCATGCATCAATACAGGTTGAGGGCTGACTTGCTGGAAAGCAGCTCTGCAAAGAGGGAACTGGGAGTCCTGGTGGACAACAAGTTGAACAGGAGCCAGAAACATGCCCTTGTGGCCAAGAAGGCCAATGGTGCATTAAAAAGAATGTGGCAGCAGGTCAAGGGAGGTTATCCTCTCGCTCTATTCTGCCATAGTGAGGCTACATCTGGAGAACTGTGTCTAGTTCTGGGCTCCTCAGATCAAGAGGTACAAGGGAACTACTGGAGACAGTTCAGAGGAGATGGTCAAGGGAATGGAGCACCTCTCTTATGAGAAAAGGCTGAGAGACATGGGTCTGTTTAGCCTGGAGAAGAGAAGACTTAGAGGGCACCACATCAGTGCTTATAAATATCTAAAGGGCCGGTGTGAAGGGGATGGGGCCAGCCTCTTCTGCTCGGCAAAAGGACAATGGGCAACAGGCACAAGCTGCAACACAGGAAATTCCATCTCAACATGAGGAAAAAATTTTGAGGGTGACAGAGCAGTGGAACAGGCTGCCCAGAGAGGCTGTGGAGTCTCCTCCTTTGGAGATATTCAAAACCTGCCTGGATGTGTTCCTGTCCAACCTGCTCTGGGTCACCCTGCTTTGGCAGGGGGGTTGGACCAGAAGATCTCCAAAAGTGCTTTCCAACCCCAAGAATTTCGTGATTCTGTGAAGGGGCAAAATAATCCTTGAAGCAGAGGAAGAAGTGTCTGTGAGCCACAGTCCTGGGCTTTTCAAGAGGTTTTCAGACATCGTTGCTGTTGGTGGAGTTTGTGGTGGAACATGCAGAGTGAAAAATGCTAAGAAAAAGATAAGGGATTGAAGACAACAAGAAGAGTGTTTTGGAAGAGAAGTTTGTCTGCCAAACATTGGTCCCTCACAAACCAGACAGGCCCCTCTCCGAAGCTCACATGCAACATGGCAATAGGATAGCAAGATGGAAAATGCAGCTTGTCACAGCTAGTTGTGATCCTGCTGCTATGCAACCCTACTGCTGGGGTCAGGCATACCAAAGGCCTGGGGGTTACAGCTGTGGACATCAGCCCACTGAGCTTCAGCTTGCACAGCAATGCTAGCTGCTGGAAATGCCATTTTGTGGTGGCTCTGAAAACAAGGCTGTAAATCGGCATCAGTGAACGAATCCTACAGCTCCTTGTAGGATCATCGATGGTACAGCCTTATGGGTGCCAAGTTAACCCTCAGAAATCAGAAAATACTGGAATTAACATCATCCGTGTTGCACATTACTGACCACCCCAATTGCTTGATGCTGCAGTAGGGAGTAGACTCCCCTCAGCCTGCTGCATAGATGTGTCCTGTCAGATTACTGTTCCTTCTGTCCTCACCCCTCTTCCAAAGAGGTTTTTGCAGAACCTTACAATAGCAGTGCCCCATATCCAGCTGGCACAAGCCTAGCCCAACAGCACAGCAGTTTCTGCTGCACTTACTGTCTCCCAGCCCCACCGGCTGCACACCACAGAGTAGCTGGAGTAGATGGCTTCTCCATGCACTTGTAGACTGCCAGCATTCCCTGAAGGAGCCTGACAACCTGAACCAAATCCAGGGTATGCCGAAGTGGCTGAGAAGTGCTAAGTAGCCAAGCTGCCCTCACATCACTAACCACCTTCTTTCCAAATGCATAGTAGCTCCCCTCAGGCACTGCTACTAGACCATCAACCAAGGGTGACTTCTTTGACAGCTCCTTCATCTTCTGCTTTGTGCTTGAATTCTCAGTGTATGTCCAGGGACTCTGGTCCGTTCATTCCTGTTTCCTGTTTTCGTACATCATAAATCTCTTGCTGGCACACATAGACACAACCCACGTAGCCAGCACCTGCCAGACGTTAATAACACTGTGTGACGTGCCACATTGGTGTGCTTTCCTAGGTCATGCCTTTCCATCAACCACTGAGGTCAGCACTGGGAAGCAGCTCAAGTCAGGACCCAGAGATCATCCTGGGCTTTGTTGTTATGGGGGAGCAGAGAGGATTAATAGAGCTGGGGAACTGAAGGCCCTGGAGGTGTCTAAAATCAGCTAATAAGCAATGCTTCTCAGGTTAAGCAACAGAAGACGAGGAATTGGATAAAATTTGCAAGCCCCAGCAGCATTGCCCGTTTTAATGTGAGTGGCGAGAGCTAGCTGGAAAAAGTGCTCACTGTGTTTCTAAGAAGCTGCAAAAACACTCCGAAATTCAGCGCTGTTGTTGGATGGTCAGCCTTCAAGCTTCTGGGAAACATTACCTTCCAACAAGGCGTCTCAGAGCAAACTGCAGCTTGTCCCCTGCAAGGACCTGCAGAGCTACGTGCTGTTGCCAGACGCCCTTTTAATGGCCCGCAAGGCTGCAGTGATTTGAGCTTTCGCCTCGATAGCCCGCACGGCCGCTCGGGCGGTGTGCCAGCCCCGCCATCTCAGCTGCAGCACTCTCTCTGCAGCTGTGGCGTGCAGCAGCGCTGCAGGGGAGCTCCCAGGACTTGCGAGAGAAGCTACTTCTCCCAGCAGCCGAAAACTTCACCTGCTTTTTGCCTGCCGCTCCTCCTGGGTTCCGCCGGGCTGAGGCGGAGGGGGTGCTGGGGCGGGCACACACGGAGGAGCCACTGTGCCAGCCTGCATTTTGCTTACGGCTGCAGTTCTTGGAGCTGCTGTGCCAAGCAGTTTCTTTCCGGCCACCCCTGACACAGCTGCTTCCCCGTGAACAGTTACGGTCAGAAAAGTGCCCAGCCGTGGGAAAGCGCTGAGTCGGCTGCTTCTCCACACATGGGAGGCTGGTTCTGTGCCCCACGCTTTGGTCTCCACAGTAAGAGCCAGACATGGGCACATGAGTAGGGGTCTCCCTCAAAATCAGCCCTGTGTGGGCCCTGGGCACCTCTGTGCCCGTGGTTCCCAGGCTCTTTTGCCAGCACCATTTCCCCTTTTGCCCCTGGGAAGGCTTTAAGGTGCCTTTTGAGGCAAAGAAAGACCAGCTGGTGCTTTTGTGACTTGCTGGGGATTCAGAAGGGGGCCCACAAATCATCCAGCCAGCTTCCCACCACATCCTGTTGCAAGGCTGTGCTGGGATGCTCAGGGCAGGGTGTGGGAGCGGGCACAGGGTGTGCGTCTTAAACCCCTGAGATTTTTGTTCCCTTTCTCCTGCAGAACAGCATAAAATGCTTGGGGGGAGCAAGACACCCCGAAAGGGAGTGGGGAGCTGGGGTTGTTCAGACTGGAGGAGACCTTATAGCAGCCTTCCAGTACCTGAAGGGGGCCTACAGGAAGGCTGGGGAGAGTCTGTTTACAAAGGCCTGCAGTGACAGGACAAGGGGCAATGGCTTAAGTCAGAGAAGAGCAGATTTAGATTGGATATTAGGCACAAGTTCTTTACTCTGAGGGTGGTGGAACACTGGAACAGGTTGCCCAGGGAGGTGGTTGAGGCCCCTTCCCTGGAGATATTCAAAGTGGAGCTCGATGAGGCCCTGGTCTAGTTGGCGGTGTCCCTGCGACTGCAGGGAGGTTGGACTAGATGACCTTTGGAAGTCCCTTCCAGCCCCGATGATTCTATGATTCTATGAAAGGTACCACTTTTGGGGTACCCTTAGCCCAGGGTTAGCCTGGCCAGGCCTCAAATGCTGTTTCAGGTCGTTGCCAGCCACCACTGTGTCCCTGAGAGGGAAGCTCCCACCTTGGCTTCTGCTCCTCCTGCTTGGCTTGTCTCTGTGACCCCAGCTTCTTCCTGGGGTGCCCATCTTCCCTCACATCCCAACAGGCACAAGCACCCATGTCCCCGGCTCTCCAACTGTGATGTCACCTCCTTCTCATTCCACCACCACCAGGGTTACCTGGCTACCTGCTGGGGACTAAGGTAGACATGGCAAGGTTGCCCTGTCTGATAGGTGAGTGACACCTGTCCCTGATACCCTCCTAGCGCCACCACAGATGTTGCTGAGCATGGTAGAGGAGGCAGGAGAGGAGGGGGTCCAGTTGAAGGTGAAGGAGAGAAAGGAGGGGATGGAGGGATGTACCCCTGGAGGGGCATAGAGCCCACATGTGGTGGACAGAGAGCTCACAGGGCCTACCCAGGGGGTAAGGCTGGATGTTTGTGGAGAAAAAAACAAAAACAACCCAAAACCAAAAAAAAACCAACAAAACAATGCCTCCCCGAAACCAAACCAAGCCAGAAAACTGCCACTCGACGCACAAAAAACCCCCAACTTTTTATTTATTCCTTCTTTTTCTCTTTTAAAAATTTTCTTCTTTTTTCTTTTCTTTTTCTTTATTTTATCCCTCTTTTTCTTTTTTCTTTATTTTTCTTTTCTTCTTTTTTTTCTCCTTTTTTTTTTTTTCTTCTTTTTTTTTTCTTCCTCTTTTTCTCTTCTCTCTCCCCCTCCCCACCCTGCTTTTGTTTTTTCCCTCTCATTTTTCCTTCTTTCTCCCCCTTTTAGTGCCAGGGCTTCTGGTTCCCTCAGGGCCCTGCATACAGCTGATGGAGGGAGACATCAGACCAGCTCATTCCAACACCCCAACTCCCCGTTCATCACCAGCAGACAGGAGTGGGCCAAACCACCAGCTACTCTTTCATTTCCACCCACCGCTTGCCCCTTGTTAAGGGGCCGGTTAAATCACAGCCTGTCTTCTCCCTCAGGGCTGGTGACCTTAGTGATGTCCTCTGTCGCCGCACCACTGCCTCCCGCTCCAGGCAGCCCCCTGTCAAACAGAGAGTACCAGTTATTCTTCGCCGGCCTGCAGCCCCCCTGGAAGGCAGATGCAGCCTGTCGGGTACGCCAGGTAAATGGCTGCCTCAGCCCCGAAGTTCTGTGGCTGGACCAGAAGGAGAACCATGGCCGTGTCCCTGAAGGTAAGGGCATCACCACGCCTCTGAGGGGCAGAGGCGGGCATCGTTTAAGCTGCAGCAGTGCCAGCTGTTTCTCTGCCCCAAAAATGCCACAAGATGGCACAAATGGTGGTGGTGGGGTCGTTTTGGGGTCTCTAGTTCAAAGTTCAGCTTGAAGCAGGGCACTGTCAGCACTAGAGCACCATGTCTTTGTGCAAGGGAGTTTGGTTTTGTGGCATCTCTAGGCGCCTCTTCTGTGCTGCACTGCTTTCCTGGACAAAATAACGTCTCCTGATCATAGAATCATAGAATGTTTTGGGTTGAAAGGGACCTTAAATAGCATCAAGTTCCAGTCCCCTTGCTATGGGCAGGGACACCTACCACTGGACCAGGTTGTTCAAAGCCCTGTCCAACCTAACTTTGAATACTGCCAGGGCAACCTACTCCAGTGTCTCAGCACCCTCATAGTGAAAAATTTCTTCCTAATACCTAACTCTATCCTCTTCCAGTTTGAATCCCTTACCCTTCGTCCTATCACTACATGCCTTTGTAAAAAGTCCCTCTCCAGCTCTCTTGTAGGTCCCCTTCAGCTACTGGAAGGCAACCATAAGGTCTGCCAGAGTATTCTCATCTCCAGACTGAACAACCCTGACTCTTTCAGCTTGTCTTCATAGGAGATGTGCTCTGTCCCTCTGATCACCTTCATGGCCCTCCTCTGCACTCACTCCAACAGGTCCATGTCCTTCTTGTGCTGAGGACTCCAAAGGTGGACACAGTACTCCGGGTGGGGTCTCACCAGAGCAGAGGGGCAGAATCACCTTCTTTGACTTCCTGGTCACCCTTCTTTTGATGCAGTCCGGGTTACAGTTGATTTCTGAGCTGCAAGTGAGCATTGCTGGCTCATGCAGATGGCTAGTCCAAGCAGGAATTTGTAGTTTTTTCCTCTTGTATTGTCTAGCATCACCAGGAAGAGTTTGACTGTCATCTTGTTGCTTTTATTCAGGCGGGCTGCTGTTAACTCACCTGCCCATCTCCTCTTCACCCAGCTCAACAACTGCAGCTGCCCCTGACTCTTTTCAGGGGTCACTGGCTGAAAGCTGTCGCCCTTCACTGAGCTCTCCAGTTTCTCCACATCTCTGTTAGTGGAGTGGCGGGGGAGGGGAAGTAAAAACTGGCCACAGTTTTCTCCAGCTCACTGAAGCTCATCATCTCTTCCCAACAATTCATCTTCCAACCTGACCAGCTCCTTCCCACTTGACTTAGGATTTAATGCAGAAACTTGGCTTGTGGGCTCTCATGGGCCTTTAAGAAAGCTTGAGCTGATAAGCTGCTTTTTTAAGTGTTTAAAATTTCAGGAGCCAAGAAACATCCCAGTTCAGATAGCACCATAGCAACAGCACCCTTTAAATCTCTGCAATCATACTTTCCCTGCACCCCTGCACCAGAGAATTTAAGTGGCGTAATTATATCTGCGCAGCTGAAAAACTTGGGACTACTTCTGTTGTATTTTCCTCCAGAGGAAGAAAAATAGGAACAATTTTCTCATAAAAAATATGTCTTTATATTTAGCTATGAACGTCAATGAACTGAATGATCAGCCAAGTGCGCTTATTTGGACTGCAGCTTGAGGGCAACTATTTCTTGCTTGTTTCTGCAGCTGTGTCAAGGGAATGGGTCCCACCCCACGTCACCAGAGCCCGGGATGGATCCTGGGCTTCTCCCTCACTTGTGGACACCTTCAATCCAGGATGCTGTGGCACTACGTGCATGCAGTGGCTGTCCCTGGTTCCTTTCCCACCGATGCCCAGCACAGTGGGGCTGCTCTTCGGCGTTTCCAGCCACACTCCCACTGCTTCTGCCTTCAGAGGCTCAGCTCTTCCAAGAACAGGAGCACCTGGGAATGCCAGGAGATAGGACAATTTTTCAGGATGCCCTCTTCACCTTCTTTTTCTCCATCCCTCAGCCCCACAGACCCATCCGGCAGATTTTATTCCCCTCCATTTTCACTTTCTTCCAGTGAGAGGCTGATTGGACATGGCAGAGCATGTGCCCTCACATGTTTTGTCTTTACAGGTACATGGCAGTGCTCTTTACATCCAAATAATCGTTATTAATTGGACCTCTTCAGGTGTGGTGCTACAGAAAGTAGCTACCTTGTGTTTTAAAGAAGGGAAGCCTACACGTAACCTTTCAACCCTCTTTGTTGTGGAAGATGAGAGTCAGGTGGATTTTTCCTGATGAGTGTATGTAAATACCTTGGCTGGCTCCACCTTTCAGTGATGATGTAGTTGTTAATTGCCCTTTCCACGCTGTGGGCTCCTGCGGGCAGAGCTGGCCACAAAGCCCAAGGGGGTGGCTTCCTGACACCCAGCAGGAGCTGTAGTTGTTTGCAGCAAACACATCGGCAGACAGAGCAGAGAATAGAGGCAAAAGATAATATTGATTAAATTAAGCAGTTGGTGCTGGAAAGGGCTCCCCTTGGCAGGAAAGTCAGAGGAGTCAAAGAAATATATTTCCATAGGTCAGATGAGCTGAGAGAGAAGAGATGGGAGTCAGTGCTAAAGAAGGCAAGCTGCTTGTCGGCCATGCCATCAGCATTCAGCAGGCTTTGGGAGAGCTAAGCCGTGTTGAAAATCAGGAGACTGGCAAAGAGAGCCTATGGGAAACTTTATCTGTGTCAAATTTGGGGTTTTTTTAACTCCCCAGATGTTGGAATGAAAATGTACTTTTCTTCTCTCCCCACCCTAAAATGCGAAGTTTCTGTATCATCAAAGGCTTGATTTGTGACAGGACCCAAGCTGTAATACTGCAGCCTGCACCGATGGTGATGTAGTCCTGGCCCAGGAGAGTCATGTTAATGCTGGATTTAGCAAATGTTTGGGCTTCCTCCCCTTGCCAATGTCAGCAATGGTCCTTTGCAAGTCATGGTTGGGCGGTGGAGTAGAAAACTGTAGCTGCCTGTCCATTGCACTGGCCAGGTTTGTGTCCCCCATGTCCTGGATGGATTTCATAGCCTACCACCAAAGGACAAGGTGGGAGTCTCGTGTGTTCCCTACAAGTGGGGCATTCTTCTCAGCTGGGATCCAGGTGGACACCTGAAATTTTACTTCTGCTGGTGTATTTGCATGCTCAGCACAAGAGAAGGAGTGTCTACATTGTAAATGGTGGTGAACGAGCAACAAACAGGAGAGCAGTGGAATGCCACTGCTAACCTCTTCTGGCTCAGCCGGTGCTTGACCCATTTGATGTGTTCAAAGGGCTGGCTGTGCCAGCTGGGCCCTGCACCCACAGGACAGAGGGAGAACAAGATTACTCCCATTCCCAAATCTCCCAAGGTTTTCAGGTCTCCTGCATGATCTCAGCTACTCTTGCAATCACTGTAGAAAACGTTGCAACTTTCGAACTGCTATCCGCAGCGCAGGCCTTGACAGCACCATCTTAGACTTTCCTCCATCCCCTGCAAAGCTGGAATCGGGACATCTATGACACCTAAGATCTGGAACTGGAACAGCACAGTGTTATGATCTCCACTTGGGGGCAGACAGCTTTGACTTTCTCTTTAACCACAAACCACTCTGAAAACAGCCATCTGAGAGGTCCCCATCCCTCACTGCCCCCAGGCCAAGGGGGCAGATGCCTAAACCCGAGGCCTGCCCCCATCTCACATCTCTCTCTCACCCTTCTCCAGGGCCAGTCTGCTCTGACCTCCCGGAGGCGCCCTGGTTTCAGACCTTCTGCCAGTTCACCCAGTACCGCTGCTTCAAACGCCAGTTCTATGCCAAGGTGGGCAGCGGGATTCAGAATGGGTGTGGAAATATTTCTTGGGAGATGGAAGGGGTGAGGAGGACGGGAAGATAACACAGCAGGACTTGTGTTTCTCCCTCTCTCCTCCACTCAGCGAATCCCATGTCTGAGTTTGTCTCCTCCAGAAAACCTCCACCTGACAGAGCAACCCCACACTGTGGGCTCCTGGGAAAAGGATGAAAGATTCCCTAAGGAAGAAGGTATGACTGCAACAAGCTGCTCTGGGAGTCCCTGCTTGCCTGCTAGTCTCCTGTAGCTACCCCCTGCCACCCAGCATCTTTCTGGCTGGCCTCAGAAAGGTGCCCTCAGCCCCCTCATTCCACTCTCTCCCTAGCTCCAGAGCAGGCTTCTCACTCTGCGCTGCTGCACGACAGTGTGGATGCATTCCTGAAGTACTCCTATGCACTGTCAAGACAGAAACTGCTTCCGAGGAAGCTCCCCTCAGCCACGCCAGGGATGCCAAGATCCCAGCAACACGGGGGGCTGCCTGGGACCCAACTGACGTTGCTGGTCTCAGCTCACCCTACCCCATCACCTTCCAGTCCGGGATCCCCTGCCCAAGCAGAACAGCCCTGGGAGCAGCGCCTGCAGAGCAGTGTCTGGCAGCTGATCCGTGTGGCCCTCTCCTTGGACAAGTCCTCCAGCACCAGAGACTCTTCTCCAGACGCAAGCACCAAGTCAAAACCAGGGAACACATCAGGCAGCTCAGAGAAGGAGGTGCAGAAAACATCACCCCATGGCAGGTGAGGGGAAGACCTGTCTCTCCACCTGGTAGGGTACTGCATGCCACCCATGCAGGGCTGTCCTCACCATACCAGCAGCCAGCCCTATGGCATTCATGCCCCTGCCGTGAGCAGCTGATGAGTGCAGGTGGGCTTACTGGAATACACCATCCCATAGAGAGCAGGAGCGTACCCAGGGGACCTCTCAGACACCCTCTGCTCCAGCACAGAGTGAGCAAGAAGAGGGTGACCCAGCACTGCTAGAACCTGTCATTACCGTACTTGCATCCTAAGCAAAGTACATTTAGGCCTGGGCCTTAACTGTAGACAGGGCTTTCTCTCACGCACGTATATCCCCCCGCTGTGGCTATCTGCGGTGTGCAATTGCCTCTGCACTCCTCCTCCTCCCAACTCACCTCTACTGGGAGTCTAGATGACCTGCGGAAGTAGATTCCTTGCAAACATGGGTCCTTGGGATGCTGAAGTAAACCTGCATCTCTCTGTGCTCCTCTCTTCTCTGTGTGCAATGTGAAGCAGATGATCCTTAAAGCAGTCTGACGTGAGGCAGAGCTCCAAAGAGTGCTCTATCCTCACCCAGGTAGAGCAAAAGCAGCCCTGGGCTATGAAACAGAGCCTTGCTCCTGGCTGTGCAGGACCTCTACTTCTCCTCAAGCACGTGCACCACTCTGGATCTGTGCATTGCTCTTCCTACAGGTTTTCTGGTTCCCCATTCTGGCTTTGAAAGCAGCTGCATGCTCAGTTCAGCACAAGGCCCTGTGACAGTCCAGCTCAACTGCACTCCTTTTATGCACCTTTCTTACTTCCTCTGGCCCAGGGATGCTGGAGGAGCTTGTTGAGCTTCTTGAGCTCTTCCCAGCTGATCTGCCAGGATCCATTTGCCTATGTGCTCAGGCAGCTGGGGCTGGTGAGCCCGAACAGAAAATGCTGGCAAAAGGATTGTATGTTTTCACTCAAATTTACTTTTTGTACCTTCTGTACTTTGTGGTTGAGGACAACTTGCTTTGACTGAGATGCAAAGATTATTCTGCTTGCTGAAAGAAAAAACATACTGCTGTCTAGATGTGGTTTTCACGGAGAATTCATTTTGGTTTCACTTTGCTACTGGCTAGTGATGTTCCTGTAAACACACAGGTTTTGTGCATGATTGCACATCTGTGGTTTGTATTAAAAATACTGCATACTACTACACTTGAGCCAGAGATCCTATTTCTGCATGTAAAAATGAATTGCATCGTGTTGTTAAAGCTGTAAATGTTCTCTTGCAAGGCTGTAGCTTCTGTCATCCTCCTTCCTAATATTGTAGGAGGCTTTTACTGCCCAGCAATCTTTTTCTGGTGTTATGTACTCCAAGGCAAAATTATGTTTCACTGAGGATATGTGCGTTTTCCCCGCCTCTGAAGATGAGCCTTGCTCTGATTTAGTTATATTGGGATTATTGAGGGACTGCTGTGATTGCAGATGACACTTGTTATTCTGCTGCAGAGTTTCTCAAAGACACTAATGCTGACTGTCTGTCTGTAACCTGGCAGCCGAGCCCCATCAATCATGCTAAGCAAAGCTTAAACTCAAGCGAGGATAAAAAAGCCAGCTAGACCGTGCCTGTCAGCTTTGCTGCTCTCCACATCCCACCTCCTCTCAAAGGGACTTCAAAGCATGACCTGAAAAAGGGGCAAAATACTTTGAGGTATTTCCATTCCAGCAAGAGGAGCAGTGCTGGGTGGGACTGGTCGGTGTGCACAGGTGCCACTCAGTGTCTGGTTTAATATGAGTTGCATGTGGTTGTGACCAGCACTGAACCCAGGGCTGCATTTCTTGTATAATATCCAATCTAAATCTGCTCTTCTCTGACTCAAAGCCATTGCCCCTCGTCCTGTCACTTCAGGCCCTTGTAAACAGACTCTCCCCAGCCTCCCTGTAGGCCCCCTTCAGGTACTGGGAGGCTGCTATCAGGTCTCCCCAGAGCCTCGTCTTCTCCAGGCTGAACAGCCCCAGCTCCCTCAGCCTATCTTGGTAGCAGAGGTGCTCCAGCCCCCTGATCATTCTTGTGGGCCTTCTCCGGACTCACTCCACCAGGTCCATATCCTTCCTATATCGAGAGCTCCAGACCTGCGCACAGTGCTCCAGACAGGGTCTCACCAGAGCAGAGTAAAGCAGCAGAATCACCTCTCTGGATCTGCTAGCAATACATCTTTTGATGCATATGTTCCCCTGACCTGTTCCCCTGACACTTCTCAGCTGCTTTCAGGTAGTAGCTGTCACTTGGGAATAATGTAGAGGTATCTCACTCACCCAGAGGTAGTAAACCAAACCATAATTTTGCAACCATGAGGCCAGAAAGCCTCATGGCAGAGATGGGGAACAGAGGTAGAGGAGGAAATAGATGCGACAGAGGGTACAGCAGAATTTCTCCAGAGGATGGCACAACTCTGGCTTTGTTTCCTGGCTGTGTGAGCAGAAATTATGATGGGGATGCAGGGTTTTCTGGTCTGCACGGGCCAATCATATGGTCTATAGATCCAAAGTTTGCCATGCAGCAGAGGCTCCTACCCACATCTGACTTCGCCTCTGTTCTGAACAAGTAGGTCATAAACACTCAACAGATGTTTTATCACTACTTATGAGCTATTTATGGAAGCACTCTTCTTAGAAAAGACTGGAGCCGGGTTCTCTTTTACTTCCCCTTTTGCCTGTAAGCCTCTATTTGCATTTTGTTTGAGCTGCACTTGTTGGACCAGTACGTGTGTTGGGGAAAACAAAGGCTGTTAAGCCCATCTATTAGCAGTTGCTTTCTAAGCTTCACATTGTTATTTATTTGCTATTTTTAAAAAAAGTACAGCAAGCTGGACAATTTTCTTCCTTTTTTCTAACTAGGCAATGAAAACACCAGAACTATTTGTATAATTTTTAGTGACTGTTAATGTGCCCCTCACTTTACTGGCTTGAACATCCTGGTGTGATGAAGAAGTTGTCAAATCACAATATGCCACTGGAATAAGAAGCAAGTAGTGGAACAACAGCCAAAAATGACATATTTGTGGATAAATTCTTTCAGATAAGTTTGGAGAATAATATCAGGGTCGTTAATGGAAATTTGTGTGTCCCATCAAGATGACCCAGCCACTGAACCAAATCTTGAAGGCGAAGGTTCAACCGTGCTTAAGCAGTCAAGCATCTGAGTGGTGACAGGGACTTCCTTTGGCTGTCACAAAGTGGACCCAATGCTTGTTCTCCTGGGCTACAACTGCTTAAAAGAGAAATTGTCAGTGTTAGGTAACCCCCACACAAAGCGCAATCCCATATAGAAGAGAAATGCTAGATGTGCCTTGAGGGCTGTCACTGGTTCTCTGAGCGATGTCCAGCTCCCAGTCACAGAAATGTGTTGAGAGGGTAGAATTGAACAACCTTAGACAAGATTTTGAAGTGGCATGAGCACAGACATTTTGTTCTAAATTTAAAATATCTTGTTCTTCTTGGTATCACAAATGGTCTGAATATTTATAGAGAGGAAAAAAATTAAGAAGAAAAATAAAATAAAATAAAATAAAATAAAATAAAATAAAATAAAATAAAATAAAATAAAATAAAATAAAATAAAATAAAATAAAATAAAATAAAATGGTCATGTGAAGCCATAGGATAAAGGAGTGGATGGACATAAAGGGTCTTATAGGTTCTGGAAGTGGTCTCTACAGTATAGGTGGGCTTTGTTTCTCATTTTTTACTGGCACATTTTAATTCTTTCCAGCTTTGGAAAGAAAGAGTTGGCATTTGCTACTGCTTTTACGACTATCCTCAGTTTGCATTCTTCTGTCCTCCCTGAACTCGGATCCTCCCTCCACAAACCTCTAACCAGATTGGTCACACTGTGGTGCATGGCAGAAAGAGATGCACAGGCTTGCAATAAGTGGATTTCCAGGTTTTCAGCTGACCTTGGTTTTTCAGTGGATGTGGTTGATGTACTGTGGGTTGACACCACAGTAATTTGTTCACATGCCTGTATGCACAGAATACCCTTTGCAGCCTTGTCCCTGGCACAGTACAGGGCAGTGTGTTAAGAAACACCTTCACTTGCCTTGATGCAAGCTAGAGTGTTATCTGCTGCACTGTGATAAAACAAATTTGACTGTAATGTCCATTATATTTTCTGAGAATAAGATTTTTCAGGTTAGAATAATAGAATGGTTTAGGTTGGAAGGGACCTTAAAGACCACCTAGTTCCAACCCCCCTGGCCTGGGCAGGGACACCTCCCGCTAGACCAGTTTGCTCAAAGCAGCCAGCCTGGTCTTGACCACCTCCAGGGACATGGCCTTCCCAGCTTCCCTGTGCAACCTGTTCCGGTGTCTCACCACCCTCACAGTAAAAAGTTTCTTCATGAAACCTAATCTAAGTCTGCTCTCTTCCGTTTTGAAGCTATTACCCCTTGTCCTATCAGGTTCCCAGGACTACAAGGTTCTCTTGTAGTATCTAAGTGAGAGAGACGCCTTCAGAGATCCTGACGTGCTCGTTTACTGCTGGTTATTGTGTTCTATATGGGTACAGGACAGCTTGTTTCTGACCCACTGCAAGTGCAGAGCACACACTGCGAGCTCCTTCATCCACAGAGTGTGGCGAGGCCCAGATACCTGTTAAGGAGGTGCACAAAACTTCTTCCTATTAGTAGCCCTCATGCCCACACGCATTCTCCTATGTGAGTGCTTATCCAAACCCGGTGCAAATGCCAAGCATCCTCGTGTTCCTGTGCATAGGGCATATGCCTCTCATGTCCATGGACTGTGAACACCAGTCACTATTTACAGCCTGATTTCTTCACACACCACGCAATCACAAGAGCTTAATGGCAGAGGTTGATCTCTTTTAGCCTTCAGGCCTGGCAATTGCTCTGATCACCTGCCCCGGCCTTCTTGCTCAGCACAGGGCATGGAGCCATGTCTATTGAGCACTGAAGGAGAAACAGCATTGTGTGGCTGAGTACAACAAGAAGTTTGGGATGTCTTTGTGAAGTCTCCAAGCTGTGGAGAATCCAGCCCATCAGCTGCTCCCATGCTAATTACAATTTGTGTCAGGAGCGTGCAGCTAATTTCTGGTTTGAATGGATCTCACCTCAAAATCTGGTCACTAAAAGTCATTACTCTTCCATCTGCTGATGAAAAGAGCCTAACAGCTGACCCCTGTTTTGGTAAAAGTACAGACTGACTGAGTGTCCATCCGCTAGTGCTTTTGCTCAGCTAAGCAAAGATTCTTCCGTTTCTTGTTCGAGGTGAAAGTTCTCCAGGCTTTAGGAAATCTCATTTTCATGACCTTTCTCCAGGTTCTCCACTTCTTTTTGTTTGATTTTTTTAAGACTAATATGAAGGTCTCAAAGAAGTTTCAGCTTAAGAAAACTTCTCCATACGTGTTAGCCCATGCGTGGATTTTAAGAACGTTTTAACATAAGCAATTACTGCTTTTATCTTTTCTTACTTTCTGCCAGATCAAAGTTTATTTATCATTGATTTTGTTTCCAGACACAGATGACAAATACTTAACGAGCATTTTAACTTTTCTGCATTATTGTTGATAAATCATACCGTCCCTGCCTAATAACAATTCTGTACCTCTCATATTATTTCTTCTGTTCCTAAGAGATGTAAAATATTTTTATTGTCCTTGTCCCACTGTCCTTAAATTTTCTATCTTTAGCTTCCCGTGTCAGTTTGGATGAACAGTTAATTCATTGTTACCAATTCTTCTCCTCTCTCCATCAAATACATGAGCTCAAGCTCCAAACTCAAATGGGGCTGCCCCATGGTGAAGACTCAGCAGACCCCTGACAAACACTTCTCTGCTGTGCACTTGGATGGACGAAACTAGGCAGCAGCTGCTGCAGAGCCCCTGTGAAAGTTCCTCAAGCTGTTTGTCATCCAGTCCCTCTCGTGCTCTGAACACACATGCACACACCCACCCAACCCAACCCACAGCCTTCGTGTTACGCAGCCACGTACAGGTTCTGCAGACGCTCCCTCCATGCAATTTTACCTGAGAGCCCAAGGTTTCTTTGGGAAAAAAAAACTTCTTTTTGCTATGCTTTGGGGTTGTTTCCCCTCCCCTTCAGTTTTTAACTAACTCCTTTTCTCTGTCAGCCTTTTAGCCCTGAAGAATAGCGAGGCAGTGATTATCCTGTGCTATGCAATGCTGGAGGGGAACTGTCTCTCCTCGGTGGTCACCCGGGCCTGGAAGGAGCTGGAAGAAAGAGTCCTTGGGTTTGGAGATTCGGTAAAGATGCTGATGTCCACCTTTAACCCCTACTGTGTGCAGGGTTCCAGGCAGTGCTGACCGCAATGCTCTGGTAGCCAGAGCCCAATCAGCACTCTCCTTTCAGGTGCTCCCTCCTGGGAGAAGCTGATCTGGGTGACCAGGGAGGCAAGTTCCAAGCCACAGATATGGGAGCTCCTCAGTCTCCTTTTTCCCCCTCCCTGACCTCCCTGCTGCATCCACCCTAGGTGTGTGACAGCCTCGGGCGGCGTCACATGGACCTGTGCCCTGACTGTGCCTTCTGCTCGCTGAAGAGGGAGCAGTGCCAGAACATCGAAAACCTGAGACGTGTTCACTGCAAGACAGGCAGTTTCAAGACCTACATCAACCCTCAGATCTCAGCCCAGTACCAGGCTGCAAGCAACAAGGTACTGAGCATGCTGCATCTCCAGCAAACCTCTGAGGAGGAACCTGGGGCTGTGTGGTGGGAAAGAGGAGGAGGAAGCAAGGCTCTCCTTATCTCACCCTTTTCCAGACCAGCTCCCCAGAGACCTCAGAGTACTATGGCATAGAAATTTTCAGAGGGCTGAGGATGGAGTACTGGTGCAGCCAGTTAGCCATTCATGGCTGTGAGGACCCTCGTGTGGCTCTCTGGCTCAAGGCAGAGTACGCTGCCTTCCAAGATGGAGTTAATCCAAGGCAGGTGGGTACACAAGTAGGTGCTCCTACCTGTCCTCTTCTTCTTTCTCTGGCCTTCATTCCCATCTCCCCAGATCTGCGACACGAGTGGAGTTCAGCACCCCAGCTATTGTGCCTTCAAGAGCCATCAGTGTCTGCAGCAGAGCCTCTACAACCAGAAGGTGAGAAGAGCCTGAGCTCAGCCTTCTCCTCCCCTGCTGGTCCCTCCACAACCAGTCGCAAGTTCTGGTAGGACTGACTCAGTAGCCCACTGCTTGTCCCTCCAGTAGGACAGACATACTTGGATGTGTTTGGAGGGGGGGTGACAAATAGTGACCCGAGCACAGCTGGCATGTAATTGAGGTGGTGGGATTTGCAGAGAAGCTGTAAGAGGTGGCACGGGAGATAGCCACTGATGTTGAGACAGAGGAGGCAAGGGGAGGCTCCTACCTGTCGGGCTAGTCCTGTATATCCCTGCAGGGAGGGTCTCCACTGTCTGCTGGGTGCCGCCTAGGAGGTAACAAAAACCAGAAACACCAGAGCAGGACAGAGGATTAGCCCTGTATCTTAGGGAACAACGCAGTTCAGCTATTATCCTCTCCCTCCCGCTTCCCAGCTAGTTCTACCCTCTTCCCTCTGGTGTCCCCACCATCCCAGCCTCCAGGTGTCATCCATCACCGGGGTCCTCTTTCCCTGGGGAAAGGATGGGTAGCAGTATCAGTCCTGTGAACTCATGCTATCCTTGCAGGTGTCCCGCCGCATCTGCCACAGAAACGAGATGTACCGGGTGCTGAGCCAGAAGGAGGGAGAGGAGGAGGTGCAGCTGTGGCACGAGAGGTTCCTCAGCCTCACTGGGGGTTGATGCATGGTAGCAGGGGTATGCAGGGAAGTGCAGGGCTCTGGAGCAGGCTCTCTGGGGCTCTGGTGGGGTAAAGAGACTGGATAGACTTGGACAGCTCTTCCAAGACCCCTTGCTGGCCAGCTAGCTCATCATGGCCACATGTTCCCCTCTGAGCATCTGCGATGCACCGTTGGCAGCAGCACGCCAGGAGGGGAGCTTCACTCAACACCGTTTCACTGTGGCACCTGCTGGAACTCCCCCGGAAAGATTTTCTCCAGCCAAAGGAGCAGCTGAGCATCAGAGAAGGCATCAGCTCTGGGAACCTGTATTTTGAGCCACTGGCCAAAGCGTCCTTGTCTGAAATCCCCAGCCCCAGCCATCTCCTGCCTCTCTGACCCTGCAGGCCTATACCAGTCTCTCCCAAGGATGAGTCTTATTTCAAAAAGAGCCTCTTTGACCTACAGACCTAATTTGCTTGGTTCTCTCTGATACCATCGCTCTATCACACTCCCCAGTGACCTCTCTCATGTTGGAGGTGGGTCCCCAATCCCCCTTGGTGTTTCTCGCTTGCTGCAGCCCATGTGTCCCCTGAGCACAAGGACTCCCACATGGTCTTGTCCCTTCCCAGCCCACAGAAGGGAGCAGAGCCAGATACCCTGCAGGTCCTGAATGCATCGTGTGAGGAAGGAGCTGGACGTACGCACTTTGCTTTCCATTGCAGCTGCTTTATTTCTAAAGGTTAAGGGTTTATTGGACCTGTGTCCTCCAACCCTCTGTCAGGAAAACTAATTCAAACCACAACAAGCCCAATGAGACTGGCAAGAGGGTGCTGTGTGGGGAGCAAGGGAATGCTCTTTGGTAGAGCAGTGAAACCCCACATCTCCTCCACTCCCTCTCAGGCTGTGTGTCTCCCCAACACCTTCTCCTGCTTTCTCATGACTCTCCCAAGGCTGTCCTCCCCGTGGCTACCTTACCTCCCACCACCCCAGCTTGCCTCCCCTCAGTGGCAGCTGTGCACCTCTACCAGGTGCTGGCACAGCACCAGCGGAACTTGCAGCTGCATCGTTCCACCACCTCCCCCTGGGCTGTGTGGAAGCCCCTGCCACAGCACAGGAGCTCGCAGCCGTCCATGGCTGGGGATGTCCAGTTGTCCTGGCAGCCAGAGGTGCCAAATACCCCGCACTGGGGGTCCCGATCACAGAAGTCTGGACTGGCCAATAGGTAGACCAGGTCATGAGCCTTGTAGGGTTTGAAGTGAGAGCTCTTGGGCACCAGGAGCTTGCAGGAACCAGCCCTCTTGGGGTGAACTTCTGTCGCCCCCTCAAACTTTTCTTTGAAGACATTGCCCACCTTGTGGAAGGGAGGCATGACCTTCCAGCACGTGTGCACCTCGCAGAAGCCTGACACACCATGGCACTTGCACTCCACCTTCATGTGGGTCAAGAGGGCCTGGGGAGTGGGAGGCAGCTGCCAGCCAGGCTTGGGACCCCCTGCCCTATGCCTTCCATGTCTCTGGATGTCCCCCAGCAGCTACTGTTCCCCTGTATACCTCCCATGGGCTGGAGGGCAGGAATAGCCAAAGGGAGGGAAGGGAAAAGGAAAAGGAGAGGGAGCAAAAAGATCTTTTTAAGCAAAGTCCATATGAAACAGAAGGGGATCTACTCTGTGGGAAAGGGGCTGGCTTGGGTCTACAAGAGAAATCCCAGAGGCAAGGGAAGAGATGGGGACCTGCTCTGACCCATGGGGTTATGGGGAGGGGAACAAGGGTTCAAGGGGCCAGATCTTACACTGATCCCCACAGAACATGGTGTATTTGCTCAGGAGGGGTTGGAGGGGCAGGGAAGCCCTTCAGAGCAGAATGGAGAAACTAATTTCCTTTGCAGAAAAGGCCAAGGAAGGTGGATCACAGCTGGGCTCTGTGAGGAAAAGGACTCTGACCAAAGGCAGGTAGGGGAGGCCAAGACCCTGTGAAAGTGAGGAGCCAACTCAGTGGCAGTGCTGGGCTGAGGAAAGGCAGCAGGGTGCAGAGTTCTGGGAGTTCACGGCTGCCCCAAGCTGCTCCTCTGGGTAAGGAAGCTGGACGGAGCTCCACCTAGATAGGGAGAAAAACCTGAAGCCAGACTTGCTTCCCAGATCTTGTTTCTGCCCTTACCTTCCTCCCAGCCTCATTGTTGTGCAGGTTCATGAGCACTCGGCTGGAGTAGATGCCACAGCTCCTTTCAGGGTTGTCTATGAAGGCCTGAGAAAAGGCAATCCCATAAGACAAGTTGTCAGAGCAGCCAGACCACTGGAAACCTTCAAAGTGAAAGTGGCCGTGAGGTTAAGAAGGGGAAACCTTGGGAAAAGCTCCCAGAGGGTTGTGGTCAAGGGAGGTATTTTCTCCTCTGGTGAGGGTCTCCCCCATGGATCTTCTTCTCGCCACCCCCTCCCTGACACCAGCCTCCTCCTTCACCTTCAGAGCTCACTCCTCGGATCTTCCAGTCACAGACACAATTCCTCAGCTCCCCATGGCTGCATGCATGAGTCACAGCAAAGGCAACACTGGCAGCAGAGACAGCATGGATGGACGCAGACTCCTGCGTGCCTGCAGTGGGGCAAGAAACGGCACAAGACTGTGGAGGGGGGAAGCACTGATTGTCCACAGCAGGGGGGAAAGGCTGTGACTGCACGCAGGAAGGATGTTTTGAGGCAGAGACCACTCAGGAGAAATCCCTGTTGGGATGCTGCAGTTCCCAGGGTCTGGAGCCAGGAAAGGAGATGGCTCTGCAGGGTGCTTCTGGCTCAGCATCCTTGCCTTTGGCACCCCTTTTCTGGGTGAGGTGTCCCATTGCAAAAGAAAACTTGGGAGCCACCAAGGGATGTGAAACAGGAGCCGTGGTGGGGGATGTCAGGGGCTGAGCCTCCCATGCCAAGAGGTTTGTCAGGGAGGACCCTGCTACCTTGTCTCTAGGAGCCAGACAGACTGGGTTCATAGCTCCCTGTTCAGCTCCTTCCATGCAAACACATGCAAAATCTCTTCCATGTTGTTTTGGGGACACAGGCAGATCCTTTTTCCCTGGCCTACAATGACAAAGGACTGCAGCTTCAGAGAAAAAGGCTTGGTTTGAGCTACTACTCCAAAGGGCTGGGCTGGCGGTAGGGTCGGGCAGAAGATCTATTAGTCTGCAGAGCTGGTACCCAGATGGCACCAAAAAGGCAAGCCTGGCCAAATGAGGAAGAACTTTAGGCAGAATATTAATATTTGTAACAGCGCATGCATTTGGTTCAGTTTGCTCTGTGCTGACAGCTTCGTCAGCTTGTGGAGGAAGGCACTGGTCACTCCGGTGCTCATCCCGGTGTGACACTTGCACAGTAGCCCAGGAAAGGCTGATGCGTCAAGGGATGCTATGAGCATACCAAAGGGACCACATGCCATCTCTGACTGCACCACCTCCCCCTTGCTGACCTTGGATGGTGACCTTGCCGAAGACCTGCAGCCTCTGAAGAGTAGAGCAAGTTCCACCGGCAAGAGTGGAACCGGTGCTGGCACTCCTCGACAGCCAGCTCTGCGCCTCGCTTAGCCGCATCCATGGCTTCCACCTGCCGCTGGCAAACACAGACCTGCTCTTCTACCAGCCCTGTTAGACCCTTGCAGCCCCCAGGGTCTCGGAGGACTGCCTGCAGAGAAGGCTGCTTGGCCAGGTGCCTGTGGGGTAGGGGAGAGATTCAGTTGCACACAGGCTAGTCAGGGCTTTGTCTGTGTGGGACTAGCCTTCTGTAGCCTTATTTTAGAGCAGAAACAGGGCGTGAAGAGGATGTGCCACCTCTTGTCTGTGCCAGTTTGCACATTCCTGTTCCTGGTCCTGGTCTGTTCCTCTCAGCTTCATCACCCCTCTCCCTTTATGCTCCCAGAGATGCCCCTCCTAATGAGCTGCCTCTGGGTTGCCCACATTCTTTCTTCCACCCTTTTCTCACCGATCTGCCTGTTTTCTTGGGAGAGCGCCTCCATAGATGACTTTCCAACCCAGGCGGTACAAACGCAAAGCATACTTACAGCCAGGTCACAGCAACCACATGCTGCACAGGGATCAGCACCACATACAGCCACATAATCTCCATCCTGTCCCTGGCAAAACTCCACCTTCAGCCCCAGTGCAGCAGACACCTGAATCCCCTCCTGTGGCCTTTCACTGCCTCTGCCTGATGGTCCCTCTCACAGCAGGTCCGGCCAAGCTCTGCAAAGTACAGGTAACTCTTGCCCCAGGCAATGACCATGGGCCGCCCTGGTGTGCCTGTCAGCATCAGCAACACAGTGGCCCACAGAAACTTGCTGGTTTGCCCCTGCAAGGGCACCCACGTCAGCGCTGTTCCCTACCTACAGCTTGAGTAGCATCGTGGAAGAGCTCTGAACTAAGGTTCTGGGTTGGGATCCGTTGGAGGGAGTTCACATGTCTGGGGACCGCATCAGTTTCAGATTCCCAGTCTCTGCTGTCCTGTCAGTGGACAATCTGGTTGGTTTCCTCCACGGTCAAGTTACTTCACCAACAGGAAGCAGCCCAAGACACAGTCAGCAGCAGAGAGCCTTCCATGCAAGAAAAATATGGCAGTACCAAGCAGCTGTTTCTAGACCCACCAGCTTGTCATCACTCTGTCACCAAGCCCTTTGGGGCCTGCAGTGACAGTTCATGGGAGCAGAGAGAGGAAGACTTGCTGTCTTCCTCATCCCCAGCTGCTGTCATCCTCCCTCATCTGCCTGCTCCAGGCTGGAGATTCTTCTTCTCTACCCTGCAGTCCACATAGCTACAGCAAATAGACACAGTCCAACTGCTCCCTGGCTCTCTTAACTCTTTCCCTGGCATGTCTACCTTCACCACCCTCATTTTCTTCCCCACAGTAAGAGTCTTTGTCCTTCCCCTTAAACAGGTATAATGGGATGGTTGCCCCTCTTCTCAATGGGTAACCCCTTCCTAAGCGCCCTGGGAGGCCAGGAAAATGTGAGTTGTGTGACTGGGGACCTGAAACATCCTGGGAGAAAAGCCTGCTCTTCCCCTCGCAGGTCTAGAACTGCCCCACCACCCTGGAAGATTAAACTTCTCGTGTGTCCCAGAGATTTCTGCTTTTCCGGTCTGAATCATTCAGAAAGTGAAACACCACTGCTGTGGCTCTGCTTTGGTTCCTTCGCCACGGTCCCACATGTGGGTTAATCCCTTTGCTGTGCTCTTCCACATTTCCCTGCGCAAAGAGGTCTGAAGTGTACTGGGGTTTATCAGTCAACATTTTGGACCTCAGCAGCCTCTCTCCCTTTGCCTTCCCAGTTGCCTGCCTCCCTTGCTCTGTTGGGTCCTCGATCCTGCTTTCTGGAGTCAGCACTCCAGAGTGCCAGGCGTGTTGGGATCTGCAGCATCAGGGTGTAGCCTCCAACACACACCCCAGTGATCTGGTCTTACCTGCTGTCGACTCAGACTGCTGTGAGGAAATGCCAGTGTTTGCGCTGCTCTTCCCCACGAGCCGAGCCTCCCAGGGACAGCGAGGGGCACAGGCGTGAGCCCACCTGGACAAGGGGAGACGACGTTTGTGGGCCGATGCACTGAGACTCAGTGAGGTGAGTGAACCTGGCTGGGTGAGGGATGCTGTGAGGCAGGGTGGGTTCATGGTCTGGGCTAAGTGTCACCATGTCCTCCTCTTCTGACACACATGGCAAAGCCAGGATTGCCAGGCTGAGCCTGGTGTGTGCATATGTGGGGAGGGGGTGAGGGCCATAGGGGAGGGGAAAGTTCCCCCAGAGGGTGTCAGAGATTCCTTTGGCAAAGGGAGAAGAAACACCACACCCCTACACACCCCCAGTGTATCTGCGAGCCTTTATCGGTACCAGAGCCCTGAAAGGAACTGAAGAGACATGAAAAGCTGTCAGAACAAAGACCCCAGCAACTAGGAAGTGAGATAGGGGGTCTGGTTAAAAAAGAGAGGCACTAAAAAGGAGCAGGGCGAGATCAGTGGTTCGGGTGCTATTGTACCCTCCAAGGATTTATGAGCAGTAGCAACATATATCCCTGAATGAGGAGTCAGTGATGGCAGAACAAGGGAGGCAGGCAGTGAGAAAGTCAAACACCAGCAGCAGCAGCAGCCAGCAGACAGAGGAGCCGGGCAGGGACTGCAGGGAAAGAGGGAGCCCACAGGCACAGCACCTTCTTCTTGGGGTAGCTGTTCCTGGGGGAAGATGACAGTAGGATTGGGAGAGTCTCCATGACCTGTGTCTTCTTCAAGATGTGCTGATACTGGCAAAGCAGACATCAGACTTGAAGCAACAGAATGACAGATGGGCAGATCCCTTCCAAGCAAGACTTGGCTGTTTGAGGTCACAGATCTCCAGCTAAATCAGCCCTTGCACTTTTTTAGCACCATGTCTCCTGTAGGCTTGAATGACAGGGTCTGACGTCTGCGGCAAACATGCCTTTACCTGCCACAGTCATAGACGCCTCTTCAGAGCTTGATTCTTTTTGGGTCCCTGACACATGCCAGCAGTGCACAGTTGGGCCCCCGAGCAGGAGCTTGCCCCCAGAGCACCCAAGCCCGTGGTATTGATGGGACTCTGAATCTTTGTGATGGTTAGTGATTAAATAAACTTTGCTCTCACTTCCCATATTTCACTTCTACCTCTTGTTTGGCAATATTTTGGGGAGGGGGATGTTTTAACTTTCCTCTGTCAGTCCTGGGGGTGGCAGAGTTAGCCTGGGAGGAAAGACGAGCAAGTATTTGGCACTATGACCCAGGGCAGGTCTCCTCAGTTGCAAGGACACCTGGGTGTTGCTTCTTTCATGATTACGTTTGCTTTCATGAGATGTTCTTTAGCTTATCAGCTTTGGATAGCAAAGTTCACGGTTTGTGGCCAGTCAGAAGAGAAGCGCGTCAGGAAGTGAGAAAGGAGGGTAGATGAACTGCAACATGACAGATGTAGAGACAGACACGGTGCTGTAGGAGACAGCTGTGATTTGGAGGAGCAAATAGCCAAAGAGCCCAGTTGTGTCCCTTTTGAGTCAAGCTTCTTGAAGTTTTGGTGCCTGGATCAAGACCTCTGCAGTGAGAGCAATCACTATCCAGCAAGCCTGTGAGCACCTGTAGCTCTTTACCAGCAGAGAGGTAAGTGAGACAGAAACATCTGGAGAGCTGGACAGTCTGGGAGCACTGAGCACTGGTTCCTGCCAGCTGCTGCACATTTGCTGCTGGATCTGACTACAGTGCACTGGGGAACCCTCTGCTCCTCTTCAGTTACCCGCTGAACCTAGAGGGGCAAGGCAAATTTATTCAAATTGAGGTTTTCTTTGGGATCCTGTGATATCAAAACTACAGGCAGCCCGCAGACCTTACTTGCCTAAGTGCCCACAATGGAAGCTGTCTTCCCCAGTGCCTTCAGGATAAGTAAGGCGGGTGACATGTCTAGGGAGCAGGCAGTAGCAGTGTGATTCTATGATTCTATTATCAGACCTTATGAATTAAATACAGAGATCTCAGCTTCGATGTCATGAATCTCAGTAAAAACAAGTCATCCTAAGTCTTGAACGTCTTCACCACTCTAGTTACCACAATAATCTAATTGCTTGGTTAGAAAAGAGGTTAAAAGTGGGACTTAAATATCATCTACTGCAAGCAAAAAGCATCCACATTTACGAAAAAATATATTTTCAATTTCTAAAGCAAGGCTGGGTGGTTTTTTTGAGGTTTGGTGTGCTCTTCAGTACTTCCTCTTGGTTCCTGATTTACTAAGCAAGCTTGTGCAGTTTGCATTTTCAGCTGCACTGCTCTGCACCCCAGCACTGCATTCTCTGTCTGCACCCCCAGGGCAGCCCCATAGCACCCCGGGGTTTAAATGACAAGTCACACTTGGAAACACTGTGCCTGCAGCATGCCTGGCAAGATTTTTCTAGCTGTCTTTTTTCACCTCATATCTCAGCCTGATGCGTAACCCTGTGTCCCACTGTGCTGTGCTCCTTCATCGTTTTTGCAGTATTAGGAAGGCAGTGGCTATGGGTGAGACAATGTCAGGAGAGAAGATGCCCATGCCCAGGCCCAGGCAAGGAGATGCCAGGCACACATCTTATCTCAGGGCACACTTGCCTGTTCCAGCCCCCGTGTGCAAGCACAGCTAGGATTTCCCACCCACCAAAAGAAAAAACTCAAAATCCCCATGGGTTTTGCATGTCTTCTGAGGACTTCTCTCCTAGAAGCTGTTTTGGTGCCTCTGGTGAGAGATGCGCAACCCGGACCCAACCTCCAGCTCATCTCAGTCCGGCACCCCACACCAGCCAGGACCCTTGGCAATGCCTGAGGGAGGCACGTGGCTGTCATACGAGTGGGACGGTCACAGGAGGTGGTGTGTGGCAGGGGAAGACGGTGCATTCTTTTCAACTGCATTTTTGGGCTTGTCTGCCCATTCTCCAGCATCATGCTCTCCTCACACAGCAACAGCAATGTTGTTCCCATCTCACACCTATACTAGCATTCTCTTCCTCCCTCACTGGTGTTTCTCCTTCCTTTTAGTTTCTGCAGTTCTCCCTCCCCTGCAGCGTGTGCTCATTGTATGTGTGTGTACGTACATGCACATGTGCACTTGTCACATCTATGTAGTTGCCTCTGCCCATCTCCTTCCCCAGGGCAAGAATACTAGCAATAAATTCATTTTCCACCTGAAAACAGATAGAAGTCTCTGCCAAGGCATCATCTATAGTTCAAACTGCTCTTTTCTGTTCCTGCTGGGAAAAGGCCATGGTCTGGGCAGATGGCCTTCATGGGCTCATATTGATCTTCAGTGCGAGGTAAAAAGATGCTTTCTCCTCCCCCTGGGCCACTTAATGCTGGTTACCAGACAGAAGATTCCTTCATCTCATCGCAAGGATTCAGCTGTGGCACCATTGCCTCCTTTCACAGCTGACCACTTGAGACCTCTCAGCAGCTTTCGTGCAGAGCAATGAGTACCTGAGGTTCTTTTAGAAGCAGCCCCAATGAACATGGCCTGTGGTTCTCAGACATTAACCAACAAGGATAATACAACCAGTTTCAGCTCTTCTGTTCCCCTGCTATCACCCTGCTTTATTCATATCTTGCCTCTTCAGTGAGGAACAGTCAAAACTGTACCTTCAGAGCTCTGTTCCCACAGCTTCCAAAGTCCATGCACATACGCATCTCATTTCAGGTCTCTGAGATCTTGATTATAGTATCTGTTATGCCAAATCGGAGACTATCAGCTTAGCTTCAGTAATATCACCATTAGCAAATTCTTGCTTCTGTGTTTCCTTCCACACACACACACACAAAAATCCCCTCAAAAAAACCCAACTATTTTCCACTCCTGGTGAACTTTGTTGGCAGTTTAGGACTCTGCTGTTTGGTGTCGTGAAGTCTGAAGGGTTAATACCTTCCTGACCACTCAGAAAAAAAGAAAAGGTGATGGTAGGAAAAAAACGAAAAGATGATGGTGGGTAAAAAATCTAAACAAATTTCTTGCACTGGTGTTCAGGAAAGCCTGGAAGATTTCCACGGCAGAAACTCTTTATAGGGAAGTTCATCAAAGGACTGTCTCTGATCAAAAATGGTGGTGGTAACAGTTATGAAGCAGTAACATGAACTAAGCACTGTCTGAAACGACGCAGTTCCTACCCCAGAGGTCTGAAAATAACTGAAGGGTGAAAGACCTGAGTAACTGTGATGTCAAAACATTTGTTTGAAACTGCTTTTAAAGGCTCACTAGCGGACACAATTTGAGAAAAGGCTCTTGGGGAATTTCAGACCAGTGAGCTTGATGTCTGTGCTCAACAAATTAGTAGAAGCTATAATAAAGAGAAAAATCAATTGGCATGCAGTCACGTCTCATTATCGGGGAAGAGCCATCATGGCTTTTATAAAGGGATGCTGTGCCTCACAGTCCTTCTTTGAAGGAGTCAACAAGCACGGGAACATTGGCCCATGTGGGTGTCCAAAAAGCTTTCAAAAGGGCTCTCACCAGTGGTGTTTCAATAAATTTAGAGAAAATATTCCTACCTGGATAAAAACTGCTAAAAAGATAGGACAGAGAATGAAGAGATTTCAGAGAATGGTTGGATTTCCTACTGGAGTTCTAATACACCAGTGCTGGGGCTTGGGCTGTTTGACTTATTCATGAGGGATGAATAATCAAATAACAAATCTGCTGGAGACATAAAACTATTCAAGCTAGAAAAGATGACGGTTGGCTGCAAAGAACTGTGGAGATTAAGAGGAGTGTGAGTGACTGACCTTAAAATAACAGCCAAAATTTCATCTACCTAAGAGAATAGAAAAACCAGCCTGAACTGACCATTTCCCCTTGCAAATGAGATCTACCATCTACTCAGCTCTGTGCATCTACATCATCAGCATTGTGTGTGCTTTAAGTTCCCTACCCCAGGGCTCACAAAGGCAGTAGCAGAAGTGGCAAGGTCCTGAGAAGGGCAACAAGGACAGAACAGCTCCTCTGCAAGGAACAACTATGAAGACAATGACCCTTTAGCCTCAAAAAATAAAAAAGTTGCTGAAGGGGAATATGGTAGACATTTATAAAATCATCAGTGATAAGGTGAAGGTGAATAGGGACATTTTTTCCACTGTCTCTTCCAGCACTAAGTTGAATCTAGCAGGTGTTGATTCAAAAATGAGTTCAAGGAAGTAGTTCTTCACCTGAGATGCAATTAAGCTGTGAAACTCATTGGCATTCCTGACACTGGATGTTGTAGATAGTAAATTTTACATGGATGCAAAAAGCAACTGGAAAAAATCATGAAGGAAAAGTTCCTTGAGGTCTGCTGAATACAAATAGGTCACCTCTGGCTCAGGAAATCCCTGGGTGACAATATGCTGGAAGCAGGAAGATAGCTTGAGGGAGTACAACTACCTGATTGCACTGTTCTTATGTTACCACCATCCACAATGTGAGACAGAAGATCTCACACAGTATGGACTGTGATTACATATTATTCTCTAGAGGAATTTATTGAATACCTCTTGACAAAAATATCTTGTTTGCAGAGACAAGTCACCTTCACCTGACTGGTGGTTGGTCTAGGTATGCCTTCACCTGACTTGGTTGGTCTAGGTACACATGTTAGAGCAGGTCATAATGTCTCACAGAGTCTCAGCATCTCTCATTTTGTCTCAGTCAAGAAGAAGGTCTCACCAGTCTGTTCAGCTGGCAGTCATTGCAGAGTTTTGACACTAGAGAAAGCTGACATACTCTCTTTGAGATTTTTTGAAGCATTTAATAATTGCACTTGAAGCCAACAACATTCTCGAACATTTGTCTTCTGGATTATCTTATACTTTAAAATCATGCAAGTCTTCACACAAAGTTTTCATCCACCAGAGGGTGAAAGCCACTCAGAGCTTGACAAACCAGTAGAAGTTCCTTTAAGAAACTTGTCTTGGTGGTGGAGCTGCCTAACAATACAAAAGGATAAGCAAATTGAATCATAAAATCACAGAACTATAGAATGGTTTGGGTTGGAACAGACCAAAAAGATCATTTAGTTCCACCCCCCCGCCATGGGCAGGGACACTTCCCACTAGGGCAGGTTGCTCAAAGCCCCACCCAGCCTAGCGTTGAATACTCCCAGGGATGGGGCATCCACAGCTTCTCTGGGCAACCTGCTCCAGTGCCTCACCACCCTCACAGGAAAGAATTTTTTTTTAATATCTAATCTAAACCTACCCTCTTCCAGTTTAAAACCATTAACACTGCTCCTATCGCTACATTCCTGGTATAGTCCCATTCCATCTCTCCTCTAGACCCCCTTGAGGTACTGAAAGGCTGCTATAAGGTCTCCCTGGAACCTTCTCTTCTCCAGGTTGAACAAGCTCAACTCTCTCAACCTGTCTTCATAGGAGAGGTGCTCCAGACCTCTGATCATTTTTGTCACTCTCTTCTAGACTCACTCCAACAGATCCATATCCTTCTTATGTTGGATGCAGTAGTCTAGGTGGGGTTTCACCAAAGCAGAATAGAGGGGTAGAATCTCCTACCTTGGCCTGGTGGCCACAATGCTTTTGATGTAGCCCAGGATACAGTTGGCCTTCTGAGCTGCAAACAAGCATTGCCAGCGTCATGTTGAGCTTCTTATCAATCAACACCCCAAGTCCTTCTCTTCGGGGCTGCTCTCAATCCATTCTCCACCCTGCTTGTATTTGTGCTTGAGATTGCCCCAACCAAGGTGCAGGACCTTGCACTTGGCCTTGTTGAACTTCATGAGGTTCACATAGGTCCAAGTATCTTTGGATGGCATTCCTTCCATCCAGTGTGTCAACTGCTTCACACATCTTGATGCCATCAACAGACTTTCTGAGGGTGCACTCTATCCCACTGTCCATGTCACTGACAAAGATGTTAAACAGTGCCAGTCCCAATGCCACATCCTGAGGATCACCACTCGTCACTGCTCTCCAGCTGGACACTGAGTCTTTGATCACAACTCTTTTGAGTTTGGCCAATTCCTTATCCACCAAGTGGTCCATTCATCAAATCCTTGTTTCTCCAATTTAGAGGCAAGGATGTTGTGCAGGACAGTGTCAAATGCTTTGCACAAGTCCAGGTAGATGATGTCATCTGCTCTTCCCTTGTCAACGACTTCCAGTAACCACCTTGTAGGAATGGGGAGACTGCTATTATGTCTCCTGGAGCCTTCCCTTCTCCATTTGAACAAGCCCAGTTCCATCAGCATCTCCTCATGGAGCAAGTCCTCCAGCCCCCAGACCTTTTTGTCAGCTTTTCACTGGACTCACTCCAGTTGATCAATGACAAGGTAGAGCTACCATTAGTATCTAGAGTGGTTACCAGTCTCACACCACTTCAGAGTAACATGTATATTTGTCCGCCTGAATCTCACGGCCCTTCCTGCTTTACTGTGTGCTCCCTTACCCAGATGTGTTGCTCTGTGTTTGTGGGACATGGGCTGCTTCATGCTTTATGGTGTTGTAAGCAGGAAAGTTATCCAAAGACATTCAATCCAAAAGAACAGTGTAAACATAAGCAATGTAAGGAACTTCACTCGCTAGAACTCAGGTTTCTGTGTATCGTTTCACTGAAGAAAATGACTAGGGTGGAGTCAAGTCTAACTAGTATAATTCTTTTTATCTGCAACAGATGTACAAAGTCCCATTTCTCTGATATAAAAAATAGTGTGCAGGTTTTATTTTAAGTTCCTTTGAGTCAGTATCTTCCCTTCTCTCTTTTTCTTTCTCTCTTCCCCTTTTTCCCATGCTGCTTTGAGTACTTTCCCTGTGTGTGTGCTCTTGCACTGTCCCTTTCTTGCATACATGTACTCTCAGTAGTGATCAAAGAAATGTGTATATTCTGGGGTTGAGCGATAAATGATTCCATACAACAACCATCTTCTCTGTGCTCTGGCGTCTTCTGTCATGTAATTACTCTCTTTTCTACAGTCTGTTTTTCTTAGTCTTTCAGTTTCTTTGTGAGTTCTTACAGCAGAAGCCAACATGGTGGGATTTTGACCTTTCAAGAGATTTTCTCCTCTAACTTAAATTCTCCTGTCTTGGTCTTCCACTCTGACCAGGAATTCTGCTGACATTCAACAACTGGCAATGACCTTCCATCACATCAACATCCCCATAAGAACTGGAAAGAGTTGCTGAACTAGAGGCAGAAGCTGACTGACCATCCCTGACAGACGACACCTGATCCAAAGCAGCACCCTTCAGGAGAGAAGTGTGTCCATCTACCTCCCAGCTGCAGTTGAGGGGAATGACCTGTCTCAGTGCTTTTCTTTGTGCCTCCTTAGCCCATCAGCAGGCTCAGACATCTCAACGAGACTCTCCCCTGATCCCCACTGGGCATGTCAGCTTCCAATGCATCTCAGCCATGCAAGGATTACAGTTTCAACCACCACCTCCTCCTGCCTGGCTACATCCTGATATTCATTACAGGTCTGATGCTGAATGTGATGGCTCTATGGATATTCATCCGCTACCTGCGCCTGAAGTCTGTGGTCATGATCTACATGTTCAACCTGGCCATGAGTGACCTCACCTTCACTCTTCCTCTGCCACTGCGACTCTACTACTACTCCAACCACCACTGGCCCTTTGGTAACTTCCTCTGCCAGGTCTCTGGCTCTGTCTTCCAGATCAACATGTATGGTAGCTGCCTCTTCCTCATGTGCATCAACCTGGATCGCTACGTTGCCATTGTCCACCCACTTCGCTGGCGGCATCTGCGGCGCCCCAAGGTGGCTAAGCTCCTTTGCCTGATTGTCTGGGTTGTGATCTTCATGGGATCCATCCCCACAGCCATAGTCCACAAGCAAAACTACTGTGAGGTACAGAACCAGACCGTTTACCTGTGTTTTGAAAGCTTTAGTGACAACATGTGGCAGAAGAATCTCTTTCCTCTAGTAGTCCTGGCTGAAATCTTGGGGTTTCTCTTGCCTCTCAGCACTGTAACATACTGTTCAATTAGGATCTTTCAGGAGCTCTGCCAGGACAGCCAGACGAAGACCCTACGACAGCAGAAGACTGTCCGTCTCCTCTTGGTCAATCTGGTCATTTTCATCATCTGCTTTGTGCCCTACAACACCACCCTGGCAGTTTATGGGATGATAAAGGCCCAGGTGATTAAAGTTAAGGAAGAGACACGGGCCTCCATACGCCAAGTGTTAATTATGACAATGCTGTTGGCCAGCATGAACTGTATGCTGGACCCCTTGATCTACTATTTTAGTACTGAGGGCTTCCGTAACACCTTTAAGAAACTGCGGCGGGGACAAGCCTGGGACTCAGATATAGGGATGCTTAGGAATCAGGTTGTGGGGAGTATGTCCACCCGAGACCACACTGTCTCAATAGTAAAGAAGTTCCCAGCTGAAAATTTTATCCGTCCCAGTGAATCCTTGCCGTCACTTCCTCCTGCAGTATTTTTGAATGGCCCTATCGAGGACTCGGAAATATAGCCACAGAAATGCCATAGCAGTGCTGAGTGACTCCTTCAATAATTACAGCAAGACTGCAGGGAACAGCTCAGGGTAACTTAGCAAACTGTTTGAGGGAGCCCAGCAGACTGTATGTGAAAGATCGTGATGATACAAAGCCAAAGGATGAAAGGTTGTTTTGAATAAACGGAGATGTCTTGGTGACATGGTTCCACCTGACTCTTTTGGTACAGGAAACATAGTTGGGGAAGAAAGACTTGGAACAAACCTGGTGTGTCTAGGTCTGGTCAGCACAGATTCCTGTAGCAAGACCATCCTGCCTGAGCGCCTCCTGGCTGCATTGGTAGCACAAAGCAGTCCTGGGAAAAGTCAGAACGCAGATATGATTCTTACTGCTGACAGAGTGAATTTAGAAGCAATGACTGAGGGAAACTTTGCTGCTTTTTTTAAGAAGATGCTTCAATTTGAGTCTTGAGTTCAGCCTGGGGCACCCAAATAACTGTCTTAATTTTCCAAAAGATCTGAAGCATTTAGCAAGCCTTGTTGGGGTCAAGGAGAACAGTTGAGTGTTTAGTACTCTTGCAGAAAATAGGTTCTGAAGAGTTCAGTAAAGTCACAGACCTGAGCAGAACAATCTTCAGAAGATGTGTCAAATGTGCTTGTGCAGCTGTACACAAACACACATGTGGCACAATGGCTGTACATTTAGCCAAAGCAAGACAGCTTGGTAAACACTAGCATACTTGAAAATGCACCCAGTATTCATAATGGCCCCAGGAAAAAAAAAAAAGAGGATATCAGTAGTGTTGTCATTTCTGAAGTGCACTTTGACATTAGTGCTTTGCACTTTCCTGTCGCTCGGCCATAGGGTGATTGATTTCAGGTCTGAGTGATTTTCACTGTTAAAAAGAAATGATGTCACAGAACGAGGCAGCAGTGAAAAATAGTTGCTTGCACTCTTTGTACACGCCTTTTCTGCCTGCACTGTATGCAAAAGTCCTATAAATCTCCTCAGAAGCGAGAGATTCAGCTGTACACAGGCAGTGCCAGAAACCCCAGTTATTCACTCCTGCAGCCAGGGGTTGCCTTTCCACTGGCGTTGGGAAACAGCCTCTTTGGCTTCCAGCAGAGCGCTATCTATCACAGAATGGATCCATTAAGGTACATTCCAATGCTGGGGGAAAATTTTAAAGGAATAGTAAGGGAAAGGGATAAGAATGGCTGTTCAGAGTAAAGTCCTAGTTCCTAGACTTCTAAATCAGCAATGAATCTTATTTCAAGTCCCTACCTCATGACCACTGTGGGAATAAATGTATTGTAATGCGTCGTCGTTTTGTGTTTCAAAGCTGTTTAGGAGACACAGGGCTTAAATTCATCTTTCCAGTCTCCCTTGAAGACTTGCCCCTCCACTACTGCTGACTGTAGAAGCAGGTCTAGATGATGAGCCTTTCCACAGAGAGATGCTTGCATCATGGGCTGCCCAGCTCCATCCCCTTTCTCAGCCCATACGTCACCAGCAGACCAACCTTGAAACACAACTGCAGATGAAGGACACTTAACGGTGTCTGAGACGTGGAGTGAGAGAGGTGGAGGAGAGCTTGGGGGGCAGTAGGTATTTCTGTTTTGAAAATTCAGGGCTGACACGTGAATGTGAATCATTTGTGACACAGTAAAGTGCAGCTGGAGAGGAGAGAGTGCTGTGGGCTTACCTTCTGCTAGCATCTAATGGTACCTTTTGTTCTGAGATTTACAGGGTAATGGAGTGATATTATAGCAAACGCACTGCTGTCCATTTCCACATCTCCCTCCACTTTCCTCTTGCCTGTATCTCTTTCCTTGTCCCAGTTCCTCCAGTCCTTTCTCCCTTTCTCACATCATGCACCCAAGCATCAACACAATGATTTTGCTGTAAGTCTTCTTCCCTGCCCAGGAAAGTTGATTGATTCTTTCCTTTTAACTTGGCTAGAGCACTGTCACCAATTCACAGAAAGATTGGGTGAGAAGGGACCGCTGGAGGTCTCTGCCCTATCTCCTTGCTCACAGCAGGTTGTTGGGGGCCGTGAAGGCTGGCTGATCCCCAAAGAAAGAGGAGCTGAGAGCCAAGCGTGGTAACAAGGCAGGTCGAGGAGGAGGCTTCCCCAGCAAGGGGAAACACCCGAGCAAGGTGAGCAAGGCAAGTACAGCTTTAATAGCCAGGTTCAGCTGAGAATCCAGACTGTCAGACAAGCCTGTGGTGACGAGGCAGGTCCAAGGTCCAACTAAGAAGCCAAATCAGCATCAGGATTGGGTCTGGAGGCAGTAACCAGGGTGAACCACAGTTCAGTGATTGCCAGACAAGTCCATCATAACAAGGCACGTCTCAGGTCAATCCAGGAAGCCTATCAATGGGTCTAGATCAATACAGAAGGTGGTCAGGCACAGGCAAGACTTGCTCAGGCAGGAGCCAAGGGCAGGGGCACCAGTTTAAAAGAACCTTCCTGGCTGAGGCTCCGGCAGAGATTTCTGGAAATTCTCCCCAAAGCCACAAGAGGGAAGGGGCAGCCCTCAGCCACACTGTCTCTGACCTGGCCCCCAGCTCACACAGCCAAAGCCCCGGGAGCAGGGAGAATGCGCTCAGGACCCTGAGCTAGTTCAGGTTGCTAAGGGCCTTGTCCAAGAGTCTTCTGTGCACCTCCAAGGATGGAAACTCCTCAGCCTGCCGGGTATCCACACCAGCGCTGAAATACGCCCTGGGGAGAGGCTTTTCCTAATGCTCAGCAGGAATCTCCCTTGTTGCAAGTCACGGCTGTTGCCTCTTACACATTGCCAGGGCCACTGTGAGCAGAGTCTGGCTCCATCTTCTTTTGGCAAGTTGGCCAAGTATGACTGAAATGTCAGGTGGCAAACACCACTCCTTTGGAAAGGCTGCTCCTCTGCCAAAGACACAGTATTCCCCCCAAAAAAACGCAGCACACAACTTCTCAAAAAGAACATGAAAAGCTTTCCTCGTTTCTTATAGCTTCATTCCTGAAAAAAAACAGAACAAAAAAAAAGAAACAAACAAAAAAAACCCAACTAGAACTATTTTTACCTGGAACATTTTTTAAATATTCCACCTCCAGCAGAGGAAATTTTAGCTCAAATATTTTGACAAAATTATAAATAACTGAAAAGCTGGTCTCTTCATGGATCTCATCAGCCAGCTTAATGATAAAGGGGGCTGCTGGTCACGCCTCATGAAGCAGCAAACTTCCTGACTTTGGGTTTCTCAAAGTTTTCCTTAATTGTTATATATAGGCAATGGTATGCCCAATCTGGGTTGTTGGGTTTTGTCCTTTGGATTTTAAATAACTTTCAGCTTACATCAGTTTTATGTCATTTTTGAGGATTCTTGTCAAATTTAATCGCTTTGGATTCTGGAGAGGATTTTGGGTCTGCCAGAGAGAATCGGTGTTCGCTTGGTCTTTTGCTTCTGCATTTTTGCCTTTGTAAGCCTGATTTTTTTATTCCATCACGTGGTGATAAAGAAGAGAACATGCATGTTCTGCTTCTCAGTTAAATGAGTCACTCACACTATCTTGCTTTATAGCTCCTATCTAATGAGCATGTATAAAAAAAGCCAATCAAACAAATCTGAAAGTCCTAGGGTATGACGGTGTCCAACAATACCAATTGCGACCAAATGGAATCACTTTAAGGCATGCGTTTAAAACAACAGGAAAAAACTATGTGCAGCAATGGTATTCAAGTGAGGGAAGATAAATGGGAATCTAAGCTCAGCAAAGCCTTTTCAACTTGTCTAATTGATGCTCTATGTTCTACTGTGATAATTCTTGAATTAGTATTCTTACTAAGTATGTCAGGGGTAAAAGATGCCATTCATTGCTCCCCTGCACTTTGTGTCATGCACAGATGTGACCATTAAACAAATGTCTTCTTATGAAGTAAGACTGAACGAGTCAAAGGTCAGAGAGATGGCAAAGGAGCACACAAAGCTTATTCTATATGGATCAGACAAGGTATCTGCAAAAAATGCGTAAATACATTAGGATTTCAAGCCTTTTGACTTCCAGAACAGACTTTCCAGTTCCCTCTGGAAATAGTTTCCTTATTTGGATGACATAGAAACATACTGCTCTGGCTTTAATTGTGATCTTAAACCTATTTTACACTTTCTAGAAATCCTCTGATAGTCCAGGTTCTGTAAGTAAGCTTGAAAAGATGTTTCACAAGTCCCAAAACAAGCCAGACTTAATCTTCAAATCGTTTTTATTACTGCTTGTGTTCCTTCCACCACCTACTGGCTGTATGCCTCCCATCACTTGATGTATCCTTCCAACTAAACATGTATTTTGTATTACAAACACCCTGAGGGACTTAAGCTCTGCCTGCTTTGAGCTTCAAAGGTTATCCCCCTCCTGGCTCTGCTCCCTTCCCATTGCTGGGAGTTGAAACAGATGTCCTCCAGAGGTCCTCCCAACCTAAATAATTGTATGATTCCCTGACCTTGTGTTTTAGATGCTGATCTGGTATCTTGAGCATTTTTTTTGGCTCCATCACTATCACCCCCTCTTAGAGCTGTTCTCACTTGGATCACACTTTGCATACCCTGCCTGCCTTCCAGCTGCAGACAGTCCTTGATCCCATGGCTGGGAGCGGTTAGTCTAAGCTTTGCATTTCATGAGTTTCTTTTGAAGCCTTTCTTTTAAACTCTTGCATTCTGCAATGCTAGCAGCATTTCAGCAGAGGCCAGGCGGCGACTGTCCACCCTGCTGACCAAATTTGTCTCACCATTTCCTTGCGGCTTCCCATATTTCCATGCATGAGCCATTTTTTGTTTGGCGTGCGTAGCGCCTTTCACCAGGCTGGTCTCCAGGGGCTCCCAAGGTCTCACTGGTCTCCAAGGACTCCCAAACAAAATAAGAAGAAATAGTATAATACCACCGAGGAACCTGCTATACTGCTCACTTTGAGGGTATTTGGGAGTCTGGATGTGCTAAGGCCAGACATAGCTATCATTGCTTTAACCTGTTTCACTCAGTAACAGTGAAAAGGCAGGGGTGATCTAGTCTTCCATGCGAGCTATAAAACCTTCCTGCCCTGCAAACACTCCCCCTTGAAGAGCAGGCAGTCACTCTCCACTTTGGTCCCTGAAATACAAGAGAGCATTTTTCTCCAGGAGGGCGAGGTGTGAAGGGAAAGGATCAAACTTTTCTCCACAAAGGAATGATGAAAAAGCTTTTCTGGCTCTGGGTAAGGGGGAAAAAAAAAAAAAANAGGCCTTTGAGAGAAATTAAAAAAAAAAAAAAAAAAAAAAAAAAAAAAAAAAAAAAGGAGAAAACCGGTACAGACATCACTGGGCTACAAAGCAACCTCTCGCTACATCAGGAATGGACTTGGATGACAGGACCAAACCCTCAGCACGGTGTGACATCTGGAACAGTCAGAGGAGAAAACCGGTACAGACATCACTGGGCTACAAAGCAACCTCTCGCTACATCAGGAATGGACTTGGATGACAGGACCAAACCCTCAGCACGGTGTGACATCTGGAACAGTCAGATCCATCTTCATAGGGAGACACCTGCAGGGTGTCAGTCTCTCGTTCTTTGCCCTCCCCAGGGTGCCTGCGTGGCTAAAACACACCGGCCGAGACACAGCCAGGGTTAGCTGAAATGAGGGGGTCGCTTGCACCAATATGAATGTTTTGCCACAAAAAATTTCGTTGTGACCAGCGGCTGGGTCTGGGGTTTTTTAAATCTGAAACGACAAAAGATTTTCCAAACCCAAACCAACACACTGACGATTACACCTATACGTCCCCTCGGCGACCACACAGGCGAGTGTGTGGAGTGTTTGGGGATTGAAAGTGGGAAGCGCCCCCCAACACCAACCTCCCCCCGTGCCGGGGCCGGGTACCGGCGGGAGGGCGGCTCCGAGTCGGGCGGAGGCTACCGTCGCCACCGCCCCACTCCCCGCCCCGCCGTCCAGCCCCGTTCGCCTTCTCCGCGGCCAACAGCGGCCCCCGCCGGCGGCGGCGGCGGCTCCTGCGCGGAGCCGAACCGGCGGGGGGCTGCTGGCACACGGCCGATACCGGGACCCCGCCTCCGGGGGAGAGCCGAGGGAGTTCAGCTCCCTGTAGCGCCCAACCCCCCTCCCCAGATGGGGCACCGGCTGTCCCCGAGAGGACGCGGCCGTCGAGCCCCAGCCCGGCGAGGGCTACCGAGGAGGCCTCTCCCAGCTTAACCCGGCGCCTACCGGCTTCGTAGCGACTCGTAGGGCGCTAGAACCAGCCTTACGGGGTCGGGGGAGCGGGTGCACGGCCTCCGCGGG
>VXBW01001798.1:1655002-1681225 GCA_013400375.1 Thinocorus orbignyianus
TCTTTCCCCTTTTCTGCCTTCAGCACACTTAAAATATATATTGAATCCAAATCCACCTTCACTACTGTTCTGTTGAGTCTGTGTCCTATAGCAGTGATAATTGGATGGGGAGGGGTGGGAGGCAGGAAATCCCCCAGTCCTGACCCATTGGGTCATCTGTAGATGTGTGGAAGTTCTGCTCTTTCCTAGAACAGAACTAGAGCTTTTTCTCAGAGTGGCTGCAATTTTCTTTGCACAGGAACCAAAGTCATCTGCTCAGCTCCTGGAAGATTGGGGCATGGAGGATATTGATCATATCTTCACAGAGGAGGATTACCGCACTCTCACCAACTACAAAGCTTTCAGCCAGTTTGTCAGGTGAACTGCAAGCCTGCACTTGAAAGAACTCTGGGGAGAGGAAAAGAAAAAAAAAAAAGATTGGACAAGGACTAGGTTTCTTGTTTTTGGAACCTCAAGGCACATTAGAGACACTAGCATCCTACCTAGAGCAAAATCTGAAACAACAGGAAAATAACTGATCTGCATCTATTTTTGTTTTATTTTTGTTTTCAGTGATAGAGATGATGCAAGTCCTTACTCCCAGTCCCCTTTCTTCCCTAGTATGCTAAATTCCATTTTACTTTCCAAGCCTATGAGCATTTGCATCCTCCACACAGAGTGAAGGCTGGGAATGGAAAGATTTATTTGTTGTTGAGATCAAAGATTAGAAAGGAATGTAGCTTGAGATAGAGGTGCTGATGGGGGTGGCAGGTGGGGAGGATCTAGATTTCAAGGTGGTTTGGTAACTCTTCCTTCCTTAACTGTATGCAGGCCACTTATCGCAGCCAAGAACCCTAAAATAGCAGTGTCGAAGATGATGATGGTGCTGGGAGCCAAATGGAGGGAGTTTAGTACGAACAACCCCTTCAAGGGAAGTTCAGGTGCATCTGTAGCAGCTGCTGCAGCTGCAGCTGTTGCAGTAGTGGAGAGTATGGTGACAAATGTGGATGCTGTCCTGCCACAGCCCCCTGTAGATGTGCCGCTCAGGAAAGCCAAGACAAAGGAGGGCAAAGGTGAGATGAAGAATCTGACGAGATGGTAGAGGGTTAGTGGTGTCAAGGCAGTAGTCCTTCTGACTTGTATCCTCTGTTCCCAGGACCCAATGCCCGGCGGAAGCCAAAGGCCAGTCCTCGTATTCCTGATATCAAGAAACCTAAAACAAAGAAAGTGGCACCTTTGAAAATCAAACTGGGAGGATTTGGTTCCAAGCGTAAAAGATCATCAGTAAGTGATGTGCATTCCTTCACCTGAGGAGGAGGTGGTGATGTTCTGGAAACGCTGGGATGCCTGTCTGATTGCTGTCCCCGGCATGTGTACCTGACTTGCGCTTTTTTTTTTTTCTTACCTTAGAGTAAAGATGATGATTTGGATGTGGAGTCAGACTTTGATGATGCCAGCATCAACAGCTACTCTGTTTCAGATGGATCTACAAGTCGTAGTAGCCGTAGTCGCAAAAAACTCAAAGCTGGAAAAAAGAAAAAGAAAGGTATTGATGCTTGATGTCAATTGGAGAGAGAAGTGCAACTAAGTGTGTAGAAAGATAAGAGGAAGGTTTGGGCAGAATTTGGATATTGAACAACATACTTGAGGGAGGAGAATTGTTTGTGAAAGAAGAACCTGTTATTTTTAATAAGGAAAAGGTTTTCAGGATTTCTTTCTCATTTTGGTAAGACAATGAATGAGTTTTCCTGGGCTCAACTACACCTTTACTTTCAGAGGTGGAAAAAGGCACAAAGGGACTTTGTTCTACTCTTTCAACTCTTGCTTTCTGCTGTTTTTACTCACATAGAGCAAGATAGAGCAATTGGATTCTGGATCTCTATATTACTATATAGACTGTTGAGAGAGTACCCTCCCTTGCTGTAGGAAGCCTGTACCTGTGGCTTGTATTGCTGTAACTCCTCACCACCCTCTGCAGGTGAGGAGGACTCCACAGTGGCTGTGGATGGCTACGAGACTGATCACCAGGACTACTGTGAGGTGTGCCAGCAGGGAGGAGAAATTATACTGTGTGATACCTGTCCTCGTGCCTACCACATGGTTTGCCTGGACCCAGATATGGAGAAGGCCCCGGAAGGCAAATGGAGCTGCCCACACTGTGTGAGTACTCAATTCCCCCAACCTGCAAGAGGTCATGAAGGGGGGGATGTCAAGTGACTTGGGGCTGCTCTTCTGCGGTAATAAAATAATCACAAATATGTGACTCCTGTTTTCTGATTTCTCTCCCCTATAGGAAAAAGAGGGCATTCAGTGGGAAGCAAAGGAGGATAACTCTGAAGGTGAGGAAATCCTGGAGGATGTTGTGGGGGATGCTGAAGAAGAAGATGACCACCATATGGAGTTCTGTAGAGTCTGCAAGGATGGAGGAGAGCTGCTGTGCTGTGATGCCTGTCCTTCATCCTATCACATTCACTGTCTGAATCCCCCATTGCCGGAGATTCCCAATGGAGAGTGGCTATGTCCTCGCTGCACTGTGAGTTTTCCCTGGTAACATTCCTCTATTTCCACAAGATGATCAATCTAATCCATTTGGACTGTCATCTTTTCCTGGAAATGCTTAGTCCGCCAAAGGCTCTTATGTCTTTTCACGCTTTTGTCATAAAACATTGAGGACTGGCTTTCTGTGTCTGGATTGTGCCTTGTTGAATGGCTGCTTTCTCCAGACAGCAGGAAGGACAGGGTTACAGCCTCTGGGGCTCACGAGGCTTACCCATGTGCAGAGTAGTTGGGCAGTTTGGGGTCCAGGATGCTAAGGTTCAATTTTTTTACATCCTGTACGTGTGTAGGAGCAGGAGAATGAATGCAAGCAAACTCAGTGCTTTAAAAACAAAAAAGCTTCAAACTGGTGCTGAGCCAAACAGAATTTTTGTACTGCAAGCTCTGTAATGCCAAGCCCTTTGTTAATAGATGGTTGGGAGAAATGTCACACTTGTCCACGAAGCTGTTGAAACGAAGTATTATAAATGGTATTAGGTGGTAAAGACTTCTAAGATGATGAACAAAAAGGCTGCTTCAGAACATATCCCTATGCTGGGCTGATAGTTGTACAGCGAAGTATATTCTGTACAAATTTTCATTGGAGTTGCAGTTGGATAGACTACTGGGTTTGTCAAGCCTAGCAGTTCCTGGATTTGATGTAGAGTGTCTGGATTGTTTTGACCCTGAGGATCCTCTAAATTGAGATACTGAATTCAGTTTGTGGTTTGTCAGGCCTAGAAAAAAAAAAGACAAACTGCAGAAAGCTCAAAGAAATGCTGGAGATAAGAGGATTAACGTTTCAGAGTCCAAAAAGTAAATTCTGTCCCTGTAGTAAAGCTATAACTATGGAAAAGAACTGTGCCTCTTCATATTTATACTCCTCAACGCTTGTGTGTTACAGTATGTACCCTCTGATGTAACAAGCTATGTTTAACTTTTCAGTGCCCAGCTTTGAAAGGAAAGGTGCAGAAGATCTTGATCTGGAAATGGGGTCAGCCCCCAGTTGGCCCGCCACCACCACGTCCCCCTGATGCAGACCCTAATGCCCCTCCCCCTAAGCCTCTGGAGGGTCGGCCTGAAAGGCAGTTCTTTGTCAAATGGCAGGGCATGTCCTACTGGCACTGCTCTTGGGTGTCAGAGTTACAGGTGAGTGGAGGATTCTAACCATGTCGTAAGGGTGGATAGTTGGGAGAGAATTTGCCTATCTGGGAGGAAAACACCTACTAACTGCTCTGTCCCAACTCCAGTTGGAGCTGCACTGCCAGGTCATGTTTCGTAACTACCAACGCAAAAATGATATGGATGAACCACCCTCAGGGGACTTTGGAGGGGAAGAGGAGAAAAGCCGAAAGAGAAAAAATAAGGACCCCAAATATGCTGAGATGGAGGAGCGCTTCTATCGATATGGAATCAAGCCTGAGTGGATGATGATCCACAGGATCCTTAATCATAGGTAGGGGAGGTAGCAAAGAGGGTTTTCAACCTTAAAGACTTTAAACAGGGCTAAGTGAGAGTGGATGAACTAAACTGCAGTGTGACTGGGGAAACAGTGTGAGTTCTGTTGTTGGTGTGTCCAACATCTTTCTTCTGTTTCAGTTGTTTCATTAAGGGATTCTTTCCTTCTCTCCCATTTGAGTCAATTGTGTGAATATGGTCATTTCACTGCACTTAAGACTTACTGGTTTCTTCCACAGTGTGGATAAGAAGGGCAATGTCCACTATCTCATTAAATGGAGAGACCTACCCTATGACCAGGCATCTTGGGAAAGTGAAGATGTGGATATCCAAGATTATGACCTCTACAAGCAAGCCTACTGGAATCACAGGTATGAGAAATATCTAGAGGTGGTATTTTTCCCTTGAGAGTGCGTTGGAGTGTGTTGGCCCCTAGCACTGGCTGGCTTAATATATCGAGGTAGGCAAGGAGCATCTTGTTGCTGACTCCTCCTTTGGGCATGGACCTTGTGCTTCACTTCATGAAGGTTCTAGTCCTGTTCTTTTGAGCACATCTGAGTTGGGTGATCACCCTCCTATTTCTTGTAATAGTTTTCCCTTGATCTGTTATAAAAGCCATTAGACTTATGTGTTCTCGGGACTGTCTCTGCACAGGGAACTGATGAGGGGTGAAGAGGGCAGACCTGGTAAGAAGTTAAAGAAAGTGAAGATGCGGAAACTGGAAAGGCCCCCTGAGACTCCCACGGTAGATGTAAGTTACTGTTTATTGCTTAGGGGCCATCTGAGGTAGCTGCTTATTTTGGGGGAGGGAGACAGGTAAATAGGAAACTGAAGAGTAAAGAGCATATGGTTTAGAGCTCCTTCCTGGCCCAAAGAATTAATGGGTGATAGAGAGAGCCTTTGAGAGGCTCAGTTTTTCCATTGGGTGAGAGACTGGCTGGCTTTTGGTGAAAGGGTTTAAAAAAAAAAAAAAGGCAAGCAGTGTTTTGGTTGCTACCTTTGGCAGTGTAGGAATTTTGTCTGGTGCGAGTCTAGTCATCATCTGTGAAGCTTCATCTGCAGTAGGGAATATATGGGTAGCTGTGAAAAATTCTTGGGAAGTGTCTGGTGAAGGTGAAGGATCTCAACTCTTCTTTCTCTCCTGTAGCCAACAGTGAAATACGACCGGCAGCCAGAGTACCTTGATGTAACAGGGGGGACCTTGCATCCTTACCAACTGGAAGGCCTGAACTGGCTGCGATTCTCTTGGGCCCAGGGCACAGATACAATCTTGGCTGATGAAATGGGTCTGGGAAAGACTGTGCAGACAGCTGTGTTCCTGTACTCCTTATACAAAGAGGTGAGAACTGGGAGATCGTTGCCCAGGAAAATTCTGCCTGTGTTAGTGGTTGCGTTAATTTAGTGCTCTTACTTACTCTGTTCCTAGGGCCACTCAAAGGGGCCGTTCTTGGTGAGTGCCCCACTGTCTACAATCATCAACTGGGAACGAGAATTTGAGATGTGGGCCCCAGATATGTACGTAGTGACCTATGTCGGGGACAAAGACAGCCGGGCCATCATCCGTGAGAATGAGTTCACTTTTGAGGATAACGCCATACGCGGAGGCAAGAAAGCATCCAGAATGAAGGTACAGAAGTCTGCTGTAACGCAAACCTGAACTGAAAGAAGAGATGCACTAGACTGAATCTCAGATGCTGAAAGCCAGATACTCTGATGTCCCTGGGAACTTACTATACTTGAAGTTTCCAAGGGGAAATGACTGCAAGTTGATGACTGGTGGGCGTTTGGATTCATGCTCTAGACTGTTTAAAAACTCCTACAAGTCTGAACTAATTCAGTACTGGAAAAAGAGTTGACTAAGGTGATACTGACCATATGCCAAGTCCCTCTGTCTCTTCTACTTAGTCTGTGAAGTTGTGCATCATTTCCACAGATCTAAGTCAATGTCAGAATTGCAATTGTATGAAAAAGACAAACATGAAAAAAGTACAAACTTCTTAATCTTTTTGAGGAACTGGCTGACAGTGAGGCCATACCTAGACACTTGAGTAATTTCATTCTGTGTCCAGACAGGAAGGAAGAGCCTGATCTAGGTGACTAGTTTTTGTAGAACTTTAGTTTTCCCAGTCGAAGCAACAAGGAGCTAGAGCTTTTTCAGTGGCAGGTGAAGATAGGACTCTTTTTCTTCACTTGAAATTGAACTGCATTAACTACTAAGAGTAATTTAAACTTCCACAATGAACTACTTAGCTTTTTAATTCTTAGCGTTTTGAAGAGCCACTCCTCTCCAGATCTCATTGCCCTAACATGCCTCTTTTTGATGCTTATTTGTTAAGCTCCTCTGTTACAATATTTGGCAACTCTCCAGAAGCAGCAGGTACTGAGGGCGGTACACAGTTACATGTGTTAAGAGAGTAATAGGGGATTAAAAGGTTTGGGTAGCATTTTGAATCTTGTGACAGGAAAGTGTGGGTGTGAAAAGCTTTTGATGTGCCGTTTGACCAGGGCTCATCAGAATAACTTGATGGAGATATGCTGCATCGCTTTTGTCCTGAGACATTCCCCTATCTCATTACCATGTTCATCGCTTTCCTTTGCAGAAGGAGGCTGCTGTGAAGTTCCATGTGCTTCTCACCTCTTATGAACTGATCACAATTGATATGGCCATACTAGGCTCTATTGACTGGGCCTGTCTCATTGTGGATGAAGCTCACAGGCTGAAGAACAATCAGTCTAAGGTACAGAGAAGCATAGGTGGTTTATGGGCACGGCATATGTTGTGGGGGAATATGGGCAGAGAGTGTTCAGAAGGTTAGATAGCTGCTCCTAGGAATGTTAAGTTTGTCTGCCAACTCCTAGTCATTTGTTCAATAGTAAATTTGATGGCATTATTTAAAAAAAAAAAATCAGCAGCTTTCATTTGGAAATCAAATATCACTAGCAACAGCTTCACTTTTATATACATGTTGCTGGTTAAACCAGCTTTTGCTGGGTGAATAGGCCATTGGTGTACACCAGAAAACAGAAAAACCTGGGTGTCACTGTTGCTTTGAAAAGCAAACTGGCCTTTCTGGAAGTAGATCATATATCTGCACCACTTCGATTCTGGAAAGGTTTATCATACCGACTATAAAACAAGCTGTGTGAGCACAAGTTATCCTGCTTCTAGAGCAGGCTTGCTCTCTGCGTTCATCTAGCTTTGTAGCAAGTTAATTAGGTGCTACAGATCTGGGAAGGGTGGGCATAGGGGCTCAAAGTGCCTGGATAGGTGCTGAAAGCCATATAGCTACTTTTATATGATGCTGCATGTTAACTAAGCTTGTTTGAATTCAGTAGACTTGTCTGTACTTTCTTTAATCCAGCCCCTCTCTAAGCCCTTGTGCCTTAATTTTGGTACTGATTCATCTGTCTTTAGCTGGCTTCTAGTCCTCAGTATGCTAAAAACAATTGTTATTGGAAATCTGGTCTTATAGATTCTTAAGAGACTGTGTAAGACAGAATTGCTTCTTGATTTCTATTTCTTTTTTTTTTTCTCTTTAAATGGCTTTAGCTTTTTTGGATCCTGGCATGAGGCATCTTTTGAGGCATCACAGCTGTACTTGCAATCATTTCCAGATCTTTTTTTATTGTAGGCATTAGGACTGGATGCCATTCTGTGCTTAACATTGAAATTATTGGAAGTAGTAATGAATGCTTATAGTTACAAGTGGTTATCCAACAAGGCCATGAGGCTTACCTTTTTCTAGAGCAGCTTTCTGTCCTGTAAGGACAGCTTCATGTATCTGGTTGCAAGACAATTCAGGTGCTTCTTGACAGATTGGTTATCTACCGAAGTTTTGCAGATATAGTCAGTAACTTTCTCATTTTGGAATCAAATGTGGATGTTTTTTGACTGTAACTATGTAGAAAGATAAATTCCCATGGAGGCCACTAGAAGGATCCTTCTTGTGTGATAAAGCACAAGTGGTGGTGGGTTTCTCGTTGTGTTGCTTGGGTTTTTTTGTTGTTTGCCATCCTAGTACAAGCTACTTTCATTGTTTGACCTTCTATCATGTGAAGTGTAAAATAAGCAAAGAAATGGCTAAACTTAAAAATAAATTGCTACTTTATTGTCAAATTGTGCTGGTGAACATGGTCCACTTGTGCTTTTCAGTTCGGTATTTTAAGTGCTTGCTGCCTCTATCTGGAATTACTTCATTGTTTGAAAACCAGCAAAAATTACCTTCAAGACACATTGGCAAACCCTTAGCTCTTTTTCTCCTCTGCTTGTTCAGAGATCTGGAACACTGCCAGGATTGATATGAATAGGAAGAGTGATTTAGCTATTTCTAGAATTCTCAAGGCAGAGTAGTTGTAAGACTGTGGAACACTAATTTAGCAAGAAGAAGTATATAGTGTAGCAGTCTGGGAATGACTGATGGTCTGAAAGAGCTTATATCTTAAAAGAGCAAAGGAGACCTACCAGTGCTTGATGGTTTGTAGGCTTTGCTGCAGTCCTGTTCTAGCTGTGCAGAACAGTGGTCCAATGAGATCAGGCTAATGACCCTGACTGGAATGTGAACTGCTTGGACCTCTTGTACAAACAGCTGATGTGATCTAAATTGCAGCCTAGCTTGGTGTCAGCTATTTTCTAGGAGAAATTATGTTTGTAGACCTGTGACTTAATAAGCCTTTGATATGTTTCTGTGTTTTGGTTGTTAGCTCTTTATTTTTTTTCTCCCTCACCATTTCTTCTGTATTCTCTACTTCCCAGTTCTTCCGCGTGCTGAACGGTTACTCGCTCCAGCACAAGCTGCTGCTTACAGGAACTCCCCTGCAGAACAACCTGGAAGAACTGTTCCACCTGCTGAACTTCCTGACACCAGAAAGATTCCAGTATGTCTTGCAGTGCAAGTCAGCCTGCCTGTCTTGTCACTCATATTCCCTTCCTCACTTCTTTGTTTTTTCTCTTTGTGGTTTTTGCTGAGTGTCTGTTTTCCTGCAGTAACCTGGAGGGCTTCCTAGAAGAGTTTGCAGATATTGCCAAGGAAGATCAGATCAAGAAGCTGCATGACATGCTGGGCCCACACATGCTGAGGCGTCTTAAAGCTGATGTTTTCAAGAACATGCCATCTAAGACTGAACTCATTGTCAGAGTGGAGTTGAGCCCCATGCAGAAGTAAGCGTTAGGATGAAGAGAGCACCTGCTGCTGAACTACTGTTGCTCTGTTCTGCTCTTTCAAAGAGGGTGCTGAAACAGCCTCATCCTCACTATAGGGCTTTCTACACAGTGGGTAGGAGAAAGATTTACTGTTGCTGCTCTAGTAAAGGGAGGACTAATCCTGTGCTCTGGTGTAAGGGAAAAGAGATGGCAAGTGCCACTGGCATAGCCTAGGTAGCTGGCAGGTAATGCCAGGAGTTCTGTGTAGTTTAGCAAGAGAATATATTAGTCATTCTCCTGAGGGGTGTCTGACTTGCTTGTTTTTGTTTTTTTCTTTTCAGGAAATACTATAAATACATTTTGACAAGAAACTTTGAGGCACTGAATGCACGGGGTGGTGGTAACCAAGTCTCCTTGCTCAATGTTGTTATGGATTTGAAGAAGTGCTGTAACCACCCCTACCTCTTTCCTGTGGCTGCTATGGTATGTCCAGTCACTTATTCTCTATAAGCAGATTCCCTGCTGGCTGTTCTCAGAGAGCTCCCTCGCAAAGCATGGAGGGGGTTCCCCTTACTCTTCCTGCTTCTATGTTTTCTCATCCTGTCTTTGTGTAGACCCAGCATGCTGGAAGGCCTTTCCTTTTTCAGTATCTCAGTATGACAGGGAGCTGTCTTGTTACTCCTGCAAGATGGGTGAAGACAGTAAGAACTGGGGGTGGAGTCAGTAAGAGGAGGGCGTATAGGAGGGAGTCAAATTGCAAGAGAACAGGCATGGAGTAGCACTGATGTTTTGTGTAACTAGTGCTACACATTGTGGTTGTGCCAAGCTAAATGATCAGATGCGAGTCAACATTTGGTGAAGACAGCTAGGGACTGAAGACTAAGCTACAATCCTTCAAGCTGTTTTCTTCATCCACCCCAACTGCTTACTCCCTTTCTCTTCTATTTTTCTTTTCAGGAAGCTCCAAAAATGCCAAATGGCATGTATGATGGTAGTGCTCTTATTCGAGCCTCTGGAAAGCTGTTGCTGCTCCAAAAGATGCTAAAGAACCTTAAGGAAGGAGGTCACAGGGTGCTCATATTCTCTCAGGTATATGGGGAAAAAACCTTAAGGCTGGGAATCCTTTTTCTGAGAAGGAGGCTTGTTGATCTGGTATCCCCTTGTCCCTCACTCTTTTGTGGCGGTGTTTGTCTGATGTGCAGATGACTAAAATGTTGGACCTTCTAGAAGACTTCTTGGAACATGAAGGGTATAAATATGAGCGGATTGATGGAGGAATCACAGGAAATATGCGTCAGGAGGCTATTGACCGCTTCAATGGTATGGAGTCTCCTACTTTTTTTGCGAAATGAAGGCTGTTGCTTTGTATGTTCCTGGTGGTCAACATGGCATTGTTGTGACCTAAGTCTTCATGGCTCTCCTGGAATCTTAAATTAGTAGTGATTCCACCTGAGGTGATGCAAGTCAGATACAAGTCCTTGTCTGAGTAACGAACTCTCCCTTGATTACTTTTGTTCTCTCCTTTTATCTAAGCTCCTGGTGCTCAGCAGTTCTGCTTTCTGCTTTCAACTCGAGCTGGGGGTCTTGGTATTAACTTGGCCACAGCAGATACTGTGATTATCTATGATTCAGACTGGAACCCCCACAATGATATCCAGGTGAGTCTGAATGAGACCTCTCACTGTGGAGTAATCTTGAGGAAGAGGGAAAATGAAATGATCAGGAGGAGTAAAGGAATGTGTGACTTCATCTCTAGAAATATGTAAAATTAGAGCAGTGAGGATGGGTAGAGATGAGAAGTGAAATAGTGGAGGGTTCTTTTAAGGCCCAGCCTTCACTAATGTTCAGAGCCAACATGAAGGCAACTGGGGAAACTTGTGGGGTTTAGGTGGGGTGTGTCAGCCTACTACTTGTGTAGCTCTAGGCTGTTCTGAGCACATCTTTTTTCTAGGCCTTCAGTCGTGCACACAGAATTGGACAGAACAAGAAAGTGATGATATACCGCTTTGTGACAAGGGCCTCAGTGGAGGAGCGTATCACTCAGGTGGCCAAGAAGAAAATGATGCTAACTCATCTGGTAGTGAGACCAGGGTTGGGCTCCAAGACAGGCTCCATGTCCAAACAGGAACTTGATGACATTCTCAAATTTGGCACTGAAGAGCTCTTCAAGGATGAGGCTACTGAGGGGGGTGAGTGCCTGGGAGTAGAACTGAATGTGGGGAGGTTTGGCTCCTTTAATTAGCAAGCAACTGTAGGCACAGTGCTGATTATTGCTCTATAGGGAAGTCTATGATGGCATTCCCTTTCTTAGTCCCTTGAGATCCACACAACAACTGTGCCTGTGCTCTTCCCTCAGGGGATAACAAAGAAGGGGAGGACAGCAGTGTCATCCACTATGATGACAAAGCAATCGAGCGGCTGTTGGATCGGAACCAGGATGAAACAGAAGACACAGAACTTCAGGGCATGAATGAGTATCTCAGCTCCTTCAAGGTGGCCCAGTATGTGGTTCGTGAAGAGGAGATGGGGGTGAGTATGAGGTGGATGTCAACTAGTATCTTCTGCTGAATGATGTAGGATCAATTAAATGGAGCTTTGATGCTTTTAAGGACAAGCAGGCATAATCTTCTTAGGTTGGGATTTGGAGCACAGGGCTCTAAATTTGTTATCTCTCTGGGGCAAGGAGGAAGAGGAGGTTGAACGTGAGATTATTAAGCAGGAAGAGTCAGTGGATCCTGATTACTGGGAGAAACTGCTGCGTCACCATTATGAACAGCAGCAGGAGGATCTGGCCAGGAATCTGGGCAAGGGCAAACGTATTCGCAAGCAAGTTAACTACAATGATGGCTCTCAGGAGGACAGAGGTACACATCCCCAAGAACCTGAGGGAGAAATGGGTGTAAGTATATGTTGCTGGGAAGTAACGGAGTAGCGTCTCAGGCTCACGTGCTGTTTTTCTTTCAGACTGGCAGGATGACCAGTCAGATAATCAATCAGACTATTCAGTTGCTTCTGAAGAAGGAGATGAGGACTTTGATGAAAGGTCTGAAGGTAAGTTCTGGTGAAGCCAGAGTTCCTGAGTCACTCCCTCTGAGCGTGGGAACAGCTGGGACTTGATCTGGGTGACTTGTGCACTTTGTGGTGCTGTTCCACAAGGGAGATATTCATGCAACAATATGCTGTGCATTGTCTCTCCTCCTTAGCTGCATTTCTCTCTCCAGCAGCTCGTCGGCCTAGCCGCAAAGGCCTGAGAAATGATAAGGATAAGCCTCTGCCTCCCTTACTTGCCCGTGTGGGAGGGAACATTGAGGTAAGTAAGTAACAGGGTAGGGATCTGCATCCCAGTTGTCTGTATGGCTCTTGCCATATCTGTCTCCTCCATTTTAGGTATTGGGTTTCAATGCCCGCCAGCGGAAAGCCTTTCTCAATGCTATCATGCGCTATGGAATGCCACCTCAGGATGCCTTCACCACTCAGTGGCTTGTTCGGGACCTCCGTGGCAAGTCAGAGAAAGAGTTCAAGTGAGTCTGCATTAGGCAGGGATGGAAGACTGGCGGCATCTATTTCCTTTGGGCAAGAATGAGAGTTGGGTCTTTTGTGGCCTTTCCTTAGACTACATTTCCGTAATGTGCTAGTTGAGTCTTTGTGGGGAAAATGAAGTATAAGCTGGGAGAGACAAGAAGGTTGTTCCTAGTTCTCTTCCTTGAACTCAACTCATCGGTTGCCAAAAGCAAAGACCTTTAGAGGAGTAGCATGGCCAGGCAAGTAAGTACTGAATACTCCCCCGTGAGTCCTTTTTGGTCTTTGGTTGTTTCTGGCTCAAGAATGAGTTACCTGTGTGTCCTTTATGTATGCACTAGTTCTCCTTTGAGGGAGTCTGAAGCCCCAGAATTTGTGTTACTGGGAGTTTGGAGTCTTGGGGTGATTTTTTCCTTGTGTTGGAAGAAGTCTGATAACACATATGTTTCCAGTTAACCTGGTTTATAGCCTAATAGCTTGACTCTTAACTGCTCCAGGGCCTATGTTTCGCTGTTCATGCGCCATTTATGTGAACCTGGAGCTGATGGTGCAGAGACCTTTGCAGATGGAGTCCCACGGGAAGGTCTTTCTCGACAGCATGTTCTTACTCGCATTGGGGTCATGTCACTTATACGCAAAAAGGTAGGTGCCCTAGCAGAGCAAGGCAGCCTCTGCTCCCCATGTAACTTGTAGTTGCTGGGGTCCTGAGGTAGTGACTTGCCCCTCTTTTCACGTCTGTTGTTGTGTGCTAGGTGATCTGTCTCCTCTGGTTTGAAGACAAGCTTTAGATGACTCCTCCAACGATGCGTCTTTCTGTCCCTCTCATGCAGGTGCAGGAATTTGAGCATGTGAATGGCCGTTGGAGTATGCCAGAACTGGCAGAGATAGAGGAAAACAAGAAACTCTCACAGCCAAGCTCACCTTCTCCCAAAACTCCAACTCCCTCGACACCAGGGGATACGCAGCCAAATACACCTGCCCCTGTCCCTCCACCTGGTGAGAGCTCCCTTGTTTTGTACAGTCCTGCGTCCTGACTTCATCCTGGCTGTTCCCCTCGCCAAAGCTGTGGTGGTGGGGTCTGGGGGTGGACGCAGATCAGCTTTGACTCTCCTGTTAGGAGGGCTGCCAAAGACATGTGCAAGCCCTTAAAGGCAAGAGAGGACATTAGTGTTCCTCAAATGAGCGGACATACTTAGGAAAAGTCTGGCATTTGTAGTGAGCAGGAAAAGGGGGCTCATCTTGAATGATGTTGGTCCCATTTTGCTGGGCCTAGTCTCCGGGAGCGAAGGCTATGTGTGTTTGCTGCTAGTGAGGGGAAGACTGTACTGATGCCTTCTCTTCTGCTTTTGTCTGCTGTCCTGCTCTGGGGTGGGGAATACACAGAAGAAGGAGTAAAAGTAGAAGAAGGAGCTGGTGCTAAGGAGCAAGGAGAGTCATCTGAACCAGAGAAGGAGCTCAGTGCCTCTGCTACTGAAACAGAGGTCCCTATGGAGGTGAGTTGCTTGTTTGCCTCATGTAATTGGGAATGTCTCTACTTTTGCCCCCTTTTCTGTGTCATTCAACTGCTGAGACAGAAGTGAGTTCTTGGAACAGTATTTAAAGATAATTCCCAGGCCTTCAGAATTGAGCTGACAATTTTGTGCATCTTTGCTTTTCGACCTGCTGTGACTGTCTTCACTTCCCATGCACTGCTTTACCTTGCTGCTTGTTGCTTTCTGTCCTCCCTCAGCAGTGTGCCCAGCCTGTGGAGACACCGCCGCAGGAAGCAAAATCCCCAGTGAACTCCACAGAAGCAGATGAAAAAAAAGTAGAAGAACCAGAGGTGAAGGAAAGACCAGATGAGCCAATGGAAGTAGAAAGCAAAGGTATCTCTAGGGAGGTTGTATAATACCTTGAACAGCAGTGAACTTCCCCTCCCCTTCAAATACTGTTTTCCTAAAGCTGCAGCTTTTTTGCTTCAGCACTTTGTCCTAAGGAAACAGGCATAAATATAGACAATCAGCATGGCTATTCCAGGACTTTCAACAGGAAGTTTGGGAATAGTATTAGGTTTCACAGGCTAAAGAACAAAACCTTGGACTTGCCATGTTCCCCCACATCTCATGGTCTCTTTCTTGCCTGCAGCTGATGTGGAGAAAGTAGAAGATAGAGCTCCTGTAGAGAATCCCCCTGAACCTCCTATAATCACTCTGGATGAGAAAGGTGAGCCGTTGTCATTCCGTTCTCAGCCCCTCTTCTGCAAGGAGTCCTTGTGAGTCCAACTTGCTGTGGCATCTGCTATGTTCTTTCCTAATTTCTTGTGTGTACAGATGAGAAAAAGGAGGATGATAAGAGAGATGTGGTGATGCTGCAGAATGGAGAGATGCTGAAAGAGTCAGTGGATGAAAGGCACAAGAAGGCAGTAAAGCAGCGCTTCATGTTCAACATAGCAGATGGTGGCTTCACTGGTATGAGAAATCTTTATATGCTTGAACTTGTTTGTATGCCCCTGCCCCTGCTTGCGTTCTTGAAATAACTTTCAATTGTTCCGGTGTCTCTTGCCTTTCCAGAACTGCACTCCCTGTGGCAGAACGAAGAGCGGGCTGCAACTGTCACAAAGAAGACCTATGAGATCTGGCATCGGCGTCATGACTACTGGCTCCTTGCTGGGATTATCAAGTATCCTTGCCTTGACAGACCGGTTCTCTCCCCTTGTACATAAAACTGCCACAGTGAAGGTGACCGTCCTTGGTCAGTCTGAAGTACGCTAAGCGCGAGTGCTTTATCGTCTTTCACAAGAGTGAAAGTGATGGTGGGAGGAGGTGTTTCCTGCCAGCATAGTTAAGACTTAGCAGGACATAGTTCTCATTCCTTTTCCTTGGCTCTGGTTCCTCCCCTCTCTGCACCCCCTTTCCCCACCCCCTCTTGAGAACAGTGTCTGCCCGAGCTGTGTATTCCCTTGTTCTTGCTGCCTTTGTTTGCCTGAGCTCATCCCATCTCAGTCATGGCTATGCCCGTTGGCAGGATATTCAGAATGATCCACGTTACGCCATCCTCAATGAACCCTTCAAGGGTGAGATGAACAGGGGTAACTTCCTGGAAATAAAGAATAAGTTCTTGGCAAGGAGGTTTAAGGTAAGGATTTCTATTCAGTGCGATAAGTGCCTTTCAAGCAGCTGGACCTCTGAGGACAAAACCTTGCTGTTCTGACTTTCTGCTAAGAAAGTGAAGGTTTCTGCAGTTGCCTTTAATTTTGGGGGTGGGGGGAGATCAACAATGTCTCTCAGGATCATGCAGTAGCACCCTTATAGGATCTCCCTTTACTATAGAAATAGTACTGGGGAGCTTGGTTCAGTGGTGTCTCTCCTAATGTTTATTGAACAACTGATATACAGGAGTTCATGTGGATGTTTCCGTTACGGCTTCTGTTTGGTGTGCTGCAATCCACACCATGTGCCTAAGCAGGACTTGGAAACACTGTATGGACTGACGAAAGTGTTTGCCTTCAGTCTCTGCCCTGACCTATTTGGGAGTGACCGTAGCTTAAGTCCAGGAGTGATTTTAAGAGCAACCCAAATAAAGGCTGGATAGTTCTCAGTCTTGGGGCAAAACATTAATTCAGTGTAGTCTGGCTGATCAGTTCTGCACTAACAGTATTCAGATGGATTTCTCTCAATTTTCCTGACATGCTCAAAGATTTTTAGAGTCTTCCTATATAAATAGCATGGGATACTTCTCACTTGGGTTCAAAGAGAGAACTCCATTCCCTTTGCTTCATAAAGAAAGGGTAAAATAGCAAACAACTTGGTCTTTGAAAAGAGTCTAAGAAGGAATGAGGATCCTGGCGGATTTATGGTAGTCTAAAGTAGAGGTAGCCTGGTTTTGGCGTGTACCTAGTGTAGCTTAATCGAATCCTTAATTTACTCAATATAAACAGAAGCTGGTGAAGGGAGGTTCAGCTGTAGAGTCTCAACCTCACAAGATAGTGGAGAACTGGATCAGGAGAGACTGGGGGTGTGAACAGGCTGCTCTTCAGGCAGCTGCTGAAAGGCTGCTTCTCATTACTGCTGGTCCTTCTTGCAGCTGCTGGAGCAAGCGCTGGTGATTGAGGAGCAGTTGCGGCGAGCTGCCTACCTGAACATGTCAGAAGACCCATCTCACCCATCTATGGCTCTGAACACACGCTTTGCAGAGGTGGAATGTCTGGCTGAGAGCCACCAGCACCTATCCAAGGAATCGATGGCTGGGAACAAACCTGCCAATGCTGTGCTGCACAAAGGTGTTAAACAAGGGAGGGAATAGGCGTTTAGCATCGCTGTCCCCTCTGATCTTTCTCCTATAGCGTGTCCCTCTTTCCCCTCTGAACCCATGTCCCTTTCTCTTCCAGTTCTGAAGCAGCTGGAGGAGCTTTTGAGTGACATGAAGGCAGATGTGACTCGTTTGCCTGCCACCATTGCCCGTATCCCGCCTGTGGCCGTGCGCCTCCAGATGTCCGAGCGCAACATCCTCAGCCGGCTGGCCAACCGCAGCAGTGAGCCCCCTCCCCCCCCACCTCCCCAACAAGTACGTACCCGCTCTGCTCAGGACCTGGGGCTACCTGGGGGGCAGCGGGGGCTCCCTGGCAAAAGCTTTGCCATTGAGTCTCAGATCTTCTCTCGCCCCACAGGTGGCCCAGCAGCAGTGAACCCCCAGCCCAGCGCCGTTGACCTTTCGGCCAAGCTGAAGTGAAGCCCCCCTTCCCACCCCACCCCTCCACACTCTACCCCTCTGCCTGACATTCCTGACCGGGTGCTGTTTCCCCTCCCCGTGGAAGCTGCTGCGTGTGCTCCTCTCCAGGAGGAGAAGGAACTCCCTCCCCTGCAGCCAGCCAGCCCGTCGGAGCAAGGAGTGTGCTTAAGGAGAGAGGGGGATGTATGATGGACTCTGTACATAGTGACTGGAGGCCGCAGCGCCATGTCTGTTACACGGAGAACCCTGGCTGCATCGCTTGCTGCCTCCGCCTGGAACTTCAGGTGGTTTGTCGTTTTGGGTTTGTTTTGTTTTGGTTTTTTTTTTTTTTTTTTTTTTTTTTTTTTTTTTTTTTTTTTTGTTTTTTTTCGTTTTTAATTTTATTTTGAGTTTGTTTACTGAGACGAGTGTGCAAGTGAGACCAAGCAAAAGCCAGGACAGAGACAAAGCTACCTCCATCAAGATCCTTTTTAATATGAAAAAACTGACCGGACTTGTCCACTAATAAACAGCTTGAAGACAAAAAAAAAAAATCAAAAAAAACAGAGCAAAACCTTGGTAAAACTGAAAAATAAAGTTTCCTTGTATTTTAGTTAGTGGCTTCTCTTACTTACGCTGGCGTGAGTGCGTTGTATTCCCTGAGCAACTCTTCCTGATGTCCTTTTGCTGTAGAAAAGTGGGTTTTGGGGACGTATAAGAACAGCTTTTTCGGGATGCCCTGTGCCTCTCTCTGGGTTTTTTTTGGTTCCTCCTCTCCCGGCCTCCCTATTCGCCCCCGAGGGTCTCTCCCCGGCCCCGCAGGCAGGAGGCGGCCCCCGGCGGCAGCAGCAGCGCCGCCCTCGGCCCCGCATCCTCCGGGTATTTCCCGTCCCGTGGCCTCTTGACGTAGCACCGGTTCAGCCATTCAGCGAGCGGCAGCGGCGGCACCAGCCAATCGGCGGGGGGCCTGGGCGGGGCCATGTCCCGGCGCATGCGCGATGCGGTGCGGCCTGCACGTGCGGCGCCAGGCTCGCGTGTGGCCGTTGGTGTGGCGGCGCCATGGGGCGGCGGCTGGACCCCACCAGGAAGGAGAAGCGCGGCCCCGGGCGCAAGGCCCGCAAGCAACGGGGGGCCGAGGTGGAGCTGGCCCGTTTCCTGCCGCCAGGTAAGTCCGGCCCGGCCTACCCCCGCCCCGGCCTGGTTCCGCCGGAGCGGGCTGACTGAACGCCGCGTGTCTCTCCTCAGAGCCGGAGACCGGTAAGAAGAAGCTCTCCAGTCACGGGAGGAAGAGGTAAGGGGCGCCCGGTGGGGCGGGGGGCCCGGGGCTGACCACTGCTTTTAGGTTGGATATTAGGAACAAGTTCTTTGCTGCGAGGGTGGTGGAACACTGGAACAGGTTGCCCAGGGAGGTGGTTGAGGCCCCTTCCCTGGAGATATTCCAGGTGAGGCTCGATGAGGCCCTGGGCAACCTGGTCTAGTTGAGGGTGTCTCTGCAACTGCAGGGAGGTCAGGCGAGACCTTTGGAGGTCCCTTCCGGCCTGGGTGATTCTATGATTCTACGATTCTGATTCCTTTCCCCCTCTAGAGCTGCGAAGAGGCGACTGGGAGCGGGCAGTGCCCCGGCGGGGAGGAGGCCGCTTGGCGGAGGAGGAGGAGGGCAGGAGCCGGCAGGTGAGTGTTGGGCAGGGTAAGGGGCTGGCAGCCCCCTGCTCTGCAGCATCCTGCTGTCCCCTGGTTCCAGCTTTCTTTTGTATAGTACAGGATAGCTGGAAATTAGTTGTTTTAACCTACTTATTCCAGATTTCTGGTCCCTGTTGCGCCAGGCAGCAGCGCTGCCTGAAGGACAAACCAGTGAAAGGTTTCTCTTCCATGTGTTAAAGCTTATTTCTCCATTAGCAGTGAGGTTATTGCGGGCAAGTTGGATAGCCGAGGCTTTTAAGCTCCTTATGTTGCATCCTGCACAGCCTAGGAAGCTGTGACAGCAGGAAGGAGGATAGACGAAGATTTGGAAAAGAAAGTACTATAATGCTTTGGAATGGGCTGCCCAGGGAAGTGACTGAGGCACTATCCCTGGAGGTATTTAAAAGATGGGTAGACATAGTGCTTAGAAGTGTGGTTTAGTGATGGATTTTGTCATAGTTAGGCTGATGGTTGGACTCGATCTAGGTCCCTTCCAACCTAGACAATTCTATGATTCTGTAATGTATCCGAGCAAACGCCATAAGAATTCTGTAGCTGTGATTTATTTTGGTAATTCTGGTTAGATCTATTTAAAGTTTTGTTACGGGAGAGGTGAGGACCTGCCCTTGTTTGCAATTGAGAAAACACATGGAGCCCAAGCAGTCCCTTCTCTTAGGCAAGTAACTCAGGACTAGAATGAAGGCCTCTTTTGTATCATAGCTAGAAAGCCAGGGCAGCTGCTTTTGAGAGTAATGCCTAATTTTTAACCACCTCTTCTACCTGCAGTTAAAGAGCAGATATCCTTACAGAAGGAGAAACGTGCTGTAAAGTCAGCAGGACAAACCCCTCGTGGTCGCCCTGGCTTCAGTGATAGTAATTCAAAATGGCTGGCACCAGCCAAAGCCAAGAAAATTCCATCCAAAGGAAACAGTGTGGAGTTATCCAGTGATGGTGAGGTAGAAGAGGGCAGCTGGGAGATGGAAGAGGAGGAGGATGGAAGCAGTGATGAGATGGTGGATGATTATGGTGCCTCATCATCAGAGGAAGAAGAGGTAGGAGCTTTTTGCTGTTAATTACACAAGAAGTACTTGACTTTGCTGGCTGAAAGGACCTATCAAGCCTGGGGAAAAAAGAGTGACTTTACTGGCGGGTGGATGGTGAGATGGCAGAGAGCTTTTTCTTTCTTCCTTTCCCAAGAACAATTTCAAGTTTAATGACTGATCCCAGCATAACATTCAGTGGGTTTGTTTGTTGTCCTTTTTAAACAGAACCGATAAATTTCACAGATGGTGGGAAGTAGGAGGTCATCTGGAGATACTGTTTTGTTAATCTCTTATTTCTGTTTAGTTGCTGCCTATTGAAAAAGCTGCCCTGAAGCAGAAGGCTGACAGGTGAGGATCTGAGAACATTGCCAGTTCACAGAGGCTTTCCTGGTTAGATGAGGAGCCTGTTGTCCCTCCTTCTGCCCTCTCTGCCATCTAAGAAATGGTAGCTGTGAAGTGCCTACATGATACTGTTCTCATGTAAAACATCCGTCCTGTTCTTTGTCCTTAGGGGAGGTCTCAGTGAAGATGACAGCGAAGAAGAAGAGGAGGAGGAGGAAGAGGCAGCAGAGGAGGCAGTAGAGGAGGCAAGCAGGCAGAAAATGGGACAGAAAGAAGAAGACAGCACAGATCTGCAGCTTAACCTGGATATAGATGAGCAGTTTAAACTGCCCACTAATGAACAGATTGAGAAAGAGGATATCCTTTTTATCTGTAACATCCGTAAGCTACATGCATGCAGCAGCGTGGGGCTTGGGTACAACCAAAAGCTTAATTTGGCCTTTATCATGAGTATTGCTTGGCAAGAGAGTTTTGTGCGTGACAAGGTATTTTTAGATGAGCTGCCCTAATAGATGGTATACAACGCTGCTCTTCTGTGCAGCACAGTCAGGAAATCTGTTATGCTCTGTATGGAGCTTGGAGCATGCCCCAGTTTCCTTTCTAGTTCTAAATGCATGTGGATATGTTATCACGTAGTTCATTCCTCTGTACCCAGATTTTCCTGGCAGGTTTTCATCTAACCCATTTCTAGAGCCTCTCATGACAGCAGTTCCAGCACCCAAAGTGCTTGCTCTTGGGCTTTGGTGATTTTAATTTCCTGCCTGCCAGTTCAATTTAGTCCTGCCTCACCTCGTTCTCACCTGTACCCCTTAGTTGCCTTTGGGGAACTTCCAGTTTCCTTTCTACTACAGGTAATGTTTTCAGTTTTAAAAGCCTTTTTTTCTGTTGTCATCTTTTTTTTTCCTAGTTTTTTTTCTGTTTATGTAAAGTAACTAACCAGATTCTTTTAAATAACCTTGTAGTTTTTGCCTTGTGAACTTTTTCATCCAGTTCCATCCTTCAGACACCCCCTTTGCTGAGCTCTGATGAAAGCCTCTTGCAACAAGGCAATTTCTGGTGTGGCTGCTGTTGCGATGCAGGAGTCCTGCCTGACCGACTGTGCTTGTAAAGAGCCCGTGTGCCGATGTTTCTTGGCTGTATGTGATTCCTTAACGGTTGTTCTACCTGCTGAGCCGCCTGACCTGCACATCATCCACCAGCGCATTAAGGGCAACGTGGAGGTGCTGCAGGACTTCGTGGTGAAGCGGGAGGAAGGCCGCACGCGACAGGAGTACCTGGCAGTGTTGCGCCGGGACATGGCTGCTTACTATTCCTACAGTGACTTCTTGCTCACGAAGCTCATGGACATCTTCCCGCTCCCTGAAGTAGGATCCTGCCCTGCCTGTGTCTTTTGCTGATTGATGAGGATTTGGCTCTCTCCCCGGGTCTTTGTTTTTAATCTCTATTCTCTGTCCCTTCTTTCATCCAGCTGATAAACTTCCTGGAAGCCAATGAGGTTCCCCGCCCTGTGACCATTCGCACGAACACACTCAAGACACGGCGACGGGACCTGGCGCAGGTGAGCAGAAACCCCTGGTTGTCTGCTCCGCTGCCTGTCACACGGAGCTGTGTCTCAGTCCCATCTCCTTGTCTTGCAGGCTCTGATCAACCGTGGCGTGAATCTCGACCCCTTAGGAAAATGGTCAAAAACAGGGCTTGTTATTTATGACTCCTCTGTGCCCATCGGTGAGATCACCCTTCCAGTCATAGGGCTGAGCTGACCCGCTCTTGGCTCCCTTTCTTTCATGTGTCATCTCCTTTTGTTCTGCCTTCCCTGCCCAGGTGCCACCCCTGAGTATCTGGCTGGGCACTACATGCTGCAGGGAGCCTCTAGTCTCCTCCCTGTCATGGCTCTGGCTCCGCAGGAGAACGAACGCATCCTGGATATGTGCTGTGCCCCAGGAGGCAAGACCAGCTACATAGGTACCACCCTGCAGCCTTGGGAGGGATGCTTTGTGAAGGGATGAGTTTCCACTGGCCTGTACAGAAAGGGGGAGCAGAGGGGGACTAAACTCGGGTGGCTGGAAAAAGGGTGGCTGTTTCTGTGGGCAAAAGTGCAGGGGGTTTTCAGCCCTTTGCTGATGTGTTTTGCCCTCTGGCAGCCCAGCTTATGAAGAACACGGGTATGATCTTGGCCAATGACAGCAATGCTGAGCGGCTGCGTAGCGTGGTAGGGAACTTGCATCGGCTGGGAGTCACCAATGCTGTAGTGAGTAACTGCGATGGACGCCAGTTCCCCAAGGTATGTTCCTGCCTGCTTTGAGGTTTCCTTACCTTAATTACCTGGAGCTGCTGTGCTGTCCTTTCAGTAAAGCTGTGTTCTCCAGAGCCACTTGTCACAGGAAGATGAGCAAAGCTGCTGGGGAGTGTGTCTGTTATTTGATATGGAGCCAGGAAGGTGGGCAGGGAGGAGTGAGGGATCTTTCCTGCCTTCCCAGTCTTCTGGTTCCCCTTCTAGTCTTGGTCTTGTTCCGAGTCCCCAGTTGTGAGTGTAATTCCAAATGTACATCTGCCTGTAGGTGCTTGGAGGGTTCGACCGTGTCTTGCTTGATGCTCCTTGTAGTGGAACAGGCGTCATTTCCAAGGATCCTGCTGTCAAAACCAACAAGGTGAGTGATCAGTGTGGACACAAGGTGGGACTCAAGTTATGAATCATGAGAGGAGGGACTTACGGGCTTCTTTGTTCTTGAGAGATGCCTGCAACAGAGATACTGATTTTTCTTCCTCTTCCCTATTCTGCACGTTGTACCAAATTCTTTTAAATACCTTAAGTTCTGGTTCTAAATACTTCTTGAGTTCTGCAGAAGACTCCAGAATCTTCTGTGTCATATGTGCCCTGCTCTCCTGTCATCCCTCCATCCACAGTGGAGGTCTGGAGTGCTTCCCTGTTCCTCTAGCATCCTAACCTATCTTTCAGGATGAGAAAGACATCCTGCGCTGTGCTCACCTGCAGAAGGAACTTATCCTTAGTGCTATTGATTCAGTCAATGCTGCCTCAGAGACAGGAGGCTACATTGTCTACTGCACTTGCTCCATCATGGTAAGTCCTTTCCACGCTCTGCTCTGGTCATCTACTCAGGGGACTGCTGAGGTTTGGATCCTAACGCTTAGTCTCTGGCAGGTGGAGGAGAATGAGTGGGTTGTGGATTACGCCCTGAAGAAACGCAACGTTCGTTTGGTGGCCACGGGTCTGGACTTTGGCAAGGAAGGTTTCACCAGGTGCGTGCCAGGTCACAAGCTGCACAGGTGACTGCTTCTTGGTGGCCAGCTTCAAGCAGAGGTGTTTTATCACTTCTCACCATACTTCCTCTTCCAGGTTCAAAGACCGTCGTTTCCACCCCTCCCTCAAGTCTGCGCGGCGTTTCTATCCCCACACGCACAATATGGATGGGTTCTTCATTGCCAAGTTCAAGAAATTCTCTAATGCTATCCCCCAAGCCCAGAAAGGTAATCTAGTACTGGAGCCCTGCTGAGCTGCCTGGGTCTGCTCTCACGGGCTGCCTCCCCTGCAGAAGCCGTGCGGGTTCTTACAGCACCTTTCCCTCTCCTTTCAGATGAAGAACCTGCTGTGGAAGCAGCAACTCCATCCACTGTCCCTGGTACCGTCATGGAGCCTCAGCCGAAAAAGAAGAAACTTGAGGGTTCAAAAGTTGACAAAGAGCAGAAGCCGTCACAGCCCTCTTTGAAGAAGAGACGTTCATTGCAAGCACAGAAGAGACCCTTGAAGGCTGGCCGGCCTTCTCCCAAAAAGATGCGTTCTCAAATCCCTGCCAAGAAGAAGCATAAAGTGAAACTGAATGGACAGTGAGAGGAACTGCTTTTTCAGTTGTTGGTCCCCTCCTTGCAGAGCAAAGGCCAGGGGCTGCTGCAGTGCTGCACGTACCACCGTGTCTTTCCTGCTCTGTGCAGATGATCTCTGCAGCACTGAGCTCCTGGGACAGCTATAGCCCCTTCTGCTCCTTTCCCTCTGCATCAAGGACTGATGCCCTGACCCATTAAAAGTTTTATACTCTTGCTCGAGTCTTGTCCTTTTCCCTTGACCACAGAATTCTGCTGTGTCCCCTTGTTACTCTGCAACAGAAGCCCCTTCCACACCCATCTGATGCTCTGGCATTTCCAGTGTCTTTTTTACCCTCTGCAGCGTGGATGTTTGTGAAGAAGCAGCAGGAACTGAAACACTCGCTGTCTGGATGAAGGTTGCATTGTGTGGTGCCTGTCAACAGAGTGCTTTGTCAGGCAGGGCTAGAGCTCCTTTGGCTAGTGGTCCTCTGCTGGTCCTTAATTCCCTGTTGTCAGCGTGTGCTAATCTAGGTCACTTGTGAGCGTCCCCATTTCACCCTTGCTCCTGGCCTCCCAGGCTGCAGCAGGGGTTGCTGCTGGTCCTGGAGCTGCACAGTCACATTGGTTCTTTTTGCTTTTTTGGTCACATAGATGTGGTTGGTTCTTCTCCTCGGGATGTAACAAGCAGTGGTCTGGGCTTTTTGTAGTTAAACATCAGCCAGGATCCCTTTCCCTTGTCAGTGTGAGTTAATACTCTCTTCTTTGGTTCTGCTTTCCAGTGAATAAATCTTTTTCTAGAGATGGTTTGTTAATAAGCTTTCTACCAACTGGCTCTCCAGCTTCAGTTCCACCCCACCGTGTGTGGAGTTGGGTGTGTAAGAGACCTGAGGCATAACTCTTGTGCTGTAATTTTTCTTGCTATCTCAGCTCACGTGAGGCTTTGCCTTGATTTTTCCTCACCAAGCTTTGGGTTCATTGGAGAACTTGATGTGCCGCTCCAGTGCTTGGTGTGAAGGACAGCTGAATGCAGTGGAGCGTAGGATCTAGGGGTTCCTTTGTGTCCTGGGCTGCTGCTTGTGAGGCTGCTGCTTTCCCATGTTACCAGGTTCAGCAAGTGGCAAGCTGAGTCTGTGAACTCCAGAAACTTACAGGCATGCTATACTGCAGAAATTTGACCACCTGCACTATAGGTGGAACCTGCCACAGACCGACAAGCAGAAACCAGAGGAAAGTGTTGTGGTGGGTGCCCAGGAAAACTCAAAACAGCACTTGCAAAACTCGCACAGCAAGAGAGGCCTGAGCCTGTCCTTACTCGGTGGCCCATCAAACCTACAGCGTGCTCGTGGACGGCACGCTTGCTCTTTCCTGGATCTGTGGTAGGTGGTCCTCATACTTGTGGTCTGTCCGGTATGTGGCTCTCGGACCTCTTATCCTGCTTAGGGGCTAGTCCTGCTTGCAGATGCTCGCAGATCACAGATGCGCACGCGTGCAGGGAAAAGGGCCAGGATTAGTTTCCCACCATCTGTCCTGGCCCCCCGTTAATCAGCTGCGGGGCTCAGCCAGGCAAGCACACTGACCAGTGGCCAGTTTCTGTCTGACTGGCCCTTATTTTTTTTATTTATTTCTCCTCTTGGTTTCCTCATGCTCATTTCTGCCTGATCTAGCCTTGATATCTCCCTTTCCTCACTTTCAGTCTTTCCCGTAAACATCCCATAGTAAGTTTTGCTCCCATAATCTGCCTTAAAACATTGCATAATAAGCTTGACACAGTCCCACAATTCTTCTCAAACACCCCATGGATGAATTTAGTCCCGCCCAAAAGAACCACGGCAGTTCTGCTTTCCTGTTGCTTGTGAAGTTTCTGGCTGAAGCTCTTCTCAGTTGCACTCAAGGGGTTCAATCTGTAATGATTCCCTCTGTCACTGTCTTGGGAGTCCTGGTCTTACTTAACAGCCTCTGCTATCTTCTGCTTTTCAGGGCTTATGTATTTTTGTGTTTAATTTATTATAACTCTGGGTTGTT
>VXBW01001798.1:1687756-1704669 GCA_013400375.1 Thinocorus orbignyianus
GGGGCCGTGGACCCCCGCGCCGCGACCAGGCGGTGCAGACCGGCATCGTCGGCCCCATCCGCACCCTGGGGCTGGGGCTGGGGTTGGGGCTAGGGCTGGGGCCGGCCAGGGCGCTGGGTTCCCCCGGCTGCCGTCCCGGAGCCCCCAGCCAGCCGCCGCCTCCCTTCCCCACCGCTTCTCTCTTCATGCCCGGCACCATCTGGTCCTTCTCGCAAGCCCGACGGCTGGGCCCGGGGCCCGAAACCACCCTGGTGCAAGGACCGGGGGTCTCCTGGGTCCACCCGGACGGGGTGGGGGTCCAGATCGACACCATCACCCCGGAGATCCGAGCCCTCTACAACGTGCTGGCCAAGGTGAAGAGGGAGCGGGACGAGTACAAGCGCAGGTGAGAAGGGGCGGCGGGAGCGAGGGTCCCCCGAGGGACCACGGCCATCGACGGGGAGGCTGCAGGGCTCTCTGCCGGGGAGAACAGGCAGCTCTGTCCTGACTCCCTTGGGGGCACCAGGTCTGGGTAGCGTGAGGAGTGGCTGTAAGGCAAAAGCCTGGACTCCCCGATAAGCATTCGTCTCCACCTGGGTCTCCTCAGCCGCCTCCCGGTGCTTGAACTCTCTCGGGATGCTCCCTGCGCCTTTTCCCATCCCATCAAACCCAGCGTGAGAGGCTGGAAGGGCTTTTGCAAACGGGAGAAATAACATGACTCCAGGAGCTGGTGTTTTAGAAGGGAGGGGATCTGGAAGCACTTGGGAAGGAGGAGCAGCCGGAAAGTAGGTAAGGAAGGTGAACGTGCAGCAGAGAGCGGGTTTGGGTTGGAAAAAGCTGCTGGAAAGAGGAGGGCTCTCTGCATATTTAGGAAGGTGCTGAGGAGCCCCTCGGCAGCACTGCTGTGCCCCCCGGGCCTTTTCCTTCCCCAGCTCCCTCCCAGCCAGTGCCTCAGCAGCAGTGTTCTGTGTGGGAACACCCCACTCCTCCGGGGCTTTCCTCCCCACCCAAAATAGCTGCAGCTTGGCACGTGCCTGGGAGAAGGGCGAAGCAGAGTGCAAAGCTAATCTCTTGGCCGGTTCTTCTTCCCTCTACGGGGTGGCTGCTGCTCTCGCCTCGTGCCGGTGGCACTTTTGTTTCAAGCCAGTTTCCGAGACTGATCCCGGATCTACACGTAGGATGAGATCAGGCAGTGGGACTGGCGTCACTGCATCAGGGTGTGGGGCAGAGCGAGACTGTTACTGGGGACTGACGCCACCCAAGTGACTGATTTATTTTACACAGGCGAAGTAACTTTATGATGTTTTAGGAGCACTTTAGAAAGTAAACAACTTCAGAAAGTAAATGACTACATACACGAAGGAGCAAAATGGGGCATCCTGCCCGCGGGAGCTGTGCTGCTGAGGCGTGCTTTGCAGCTGTGGGCTCCGGTGTCAAGATCAAGGCTGGGGATCCAAGATGACACTTTATGCGTTTGGCTTTATAAGGCTTTGGCAGAGCAGATTTGCCTGTCGGATGCTCTGAAGGCACCGAGCTGGACATGTGGGAAGAGAGAGTTGGCACCTCTTCTTTCCCATCGGTTGTGGCATGTACCTAAAGCCTTTTATTATTTAGCTGGGGGGGTCAGGCCCCTTCTCCAGGGCCAGGCAGCTCTCCTTGCCTGGCGTGTTCAGATCAGAGAGCAGGGAGCTGGAGCCACCTTTTTTGCCTGGAGGGTTCGGATCTCACCTGCTCAAAGCACATCACCCAGAGACACCAAGTTGGTTTTGTCAGTGCTGCTGAAACTTTGGGAGAAAAGAAAACTTTTCAGGGTCATCCCACTCTGGCAAGCGGGCTTTGGGGAAGGTTGTAGGGGGGTGACGGAGGGAGTGGGGACGCTGGGGACAGGCAGGGGGCACCATGGGCTGCTGCGGACCAATGTTGTTGGTGAGATCTATTTTTGGACTGTGTTACCAGGAGCTGGGGGAAAGCAGACCCCACCCCCAGACCCTTTCCAGCACTGGGAACTTTCTGACGGATGCAGCCAGGTCCCAAACAGGGGAATGGGACAGGAGGATCCCATTTCCACACCCTTCTCCATGCTGAGGGCTGACTCCAGCATCCCCTGGGAGCAGAGACCTCCATGCCATGGCAGACTCTGATCTGCCATGGAGACAAGTGCGGCCAGTGTCATCCCTTTGCCACCTGCTTGGGGGCGGAGGGGAAGAGGCTTGTTAAGAGGACTTCCCGGTTCTTTGACCCATGGTTTGGGTGCTTGAGCTTGTGCTTTCTTCAAGGCGTCATTGCCACGGTGCACCCCACGGCACTCGGAGCAGTGCAGCAGGAGGAGCTTCTCTATGATACACAGGGCCTGAAGTTCAAGTCTGGGATCTAGGAGGGCTGCAGGAGCAAAAGGAGGGATGAGAAGAGATGTAGCAGCAGGAGAGAGGTTCACGGAAGCCACATCTGGGAGGAGTGGACTGAGGCTAGGTGGCCTGGAGGGGGGCAAAGGATGCCTGCGAGTGTCGTACAGACCTGCCAAGAGCTGGGGATCTGAGAGTCTCATCAGGTTCTTGCAGTCTGCTGCATCCGTTTTCCCAAGTAGTATTTATCTAAGACACACTGGAGGTGTGGGGTGGGTAGTGTTACGGCACAGTGCCCATAGGATGGTTTGGGCTGGAAGGGACCTTAAAGGATCATGTAGCCCAACCCCCTGCCGTGGGATTTCACCAGATCAGGTTGCTCAAAGCCCTGACCTTGAACACTCCCAATGATGGGGCATCCACAACTTCTCTGGGCAACCTGCTCTAGTGTCTTACCACCCTTATCATAAAAAAAAAATATCTTTCTTATGTCCAATCTAAATCTGTCCTCTTTTAGTTTAAAACCATGGCTCCTTGTCCGGTCACCACAGGCCCCGGTAAAAAGTCACTCTTAATCTTTCTTATAAGCCTCCTGTATAGATTGAAAGGCCAAAATAAGGTATTTTGTTGTTGTAATTGCCCTCCAAGGCCGCACACCAAGCTGCAGGGCATTCATTATTAAGGTGAAGCTCAAACATGGCAAGAGAGGGAAACTTGCAAGCCCTGAGCAGCCCAAAGGGTGCCCCACAACACCAGTGGCTACGTGGTAACAGTGTAAGGCACCCCAAGTGTCTTTTGCAGTAAACAGGAGTTTTAAAGTGGTGGGGGGGGGTGTGGGGTGGTGGTGTTTATTTTGCCAAGTGAACTTTCTGAAGGGGACACACTGGGATGTAGGGACAGCACTGCATCTTGTCACCCCCCACCTTTGGGAGGGCTGCCCTGCAGCCAGCAAGGAGATGGCCGGGTCTGCCTGTTGCTGGGACCCTCCTGCCCTTGCTGTCTGCCTTCTCCTGCGTGTCAGCCTTCGGGCAGGTGCAGGAAGGAAGCGTTTTCCCCCTTGGCCTGCGTGGGGCTGTGTGGGGCAGCCTTGCTTCCAGCCGGCAGCGACCTGGCAGCGGGTGCAGCGCTGCAGGCGGGTTATTATTAGGAGTGGTGCATTGCAGGAGGGAGCGGGGAGGAAGGAGCCAGACAGGAGGCGAGCGGGAGGGAGAGAGGTTCGTAACGGGTGGGCCTGCAGATCCATCGCTTGCGGGGCTGATCGCTGTGGCCTCCCGCCTTTAAATCAGCGTTTATCTGATCTGTCCTTGTCTTCCATAGCGTTGGCATGAAATTAATTCTCCCAAGGATTTGCAGTTATGCTTTACTTCCCCAGCAAGTCTGGGCTATATAGAGTCCCACAGGGAGGCAGGGACCGAAAAAGAGAGGACACGCCACGCTGAGGAAGATGCTGAAATTTTTTTCCTGTAGTGGAAGGCGTTTTTCTCCTCGGGGAGGGAGGCCTTGTTTGAACAGTTCCCGTATAAGGGCAGTTCTACCTTTTAACTTTCTCCTTCCCTCTGCATCTCCCTCTTCCCTCAAATGGATGGGAACCCCCCTTGACTCCCCTTCTGTAGCTGCAGAATGGAGCCAACACCAACATGAGGACTGCACATTTTCTTGTTTTGAGTAACGCGAAGTGTTGCCAACATTAAGAGCCTAGAAATTCATAAGCCAGGACTCTCCCACGTCACCACATTGTCTTGATGCCCTGCAATAACAAGTGTGAGGGCTTTTCATGTGCCTTCTGGTCTCCTAGACTTTGGAATTCATTTTTCAAACTTGGTGTGAGTAAGCGAGAGAAGAGGTTTTTTTCACGTCCTCGTGCAGGGTCACAGTGCCTGAATTGTTGCTTGCAAGCAAGAAATAGAAACCAGAGATCACAGCACCAGGCAGGACCCAGCTCTGGTTGCTTTCCCAGAGAAATCCCGCTTTCTCAGAGAAATCTGGCTCTCCCAGAAGAGCCAGGAGCCTGGTAAGAATGCAGCAGCCCTGCCCCGTGCCGCATCGCAGTGCGTGCCAACCCATCTGCAATATGGGATATAGTTGTTTAGCAAAGAGCAGTACAGCCTGGTGGCCTCCCAGCAGACTTGTGGACTGGGCCAACACCGCAGCGTGGCCCAAGATGATGATCTCATGGCAGTGAAATATGATATAATAATTGCTAGGTGACGTGTCTTTGTATGGCAAGGCCGGGCACCTTGTAGCTCAGCCTTTTGCACAGCTGCAAGAGCCTGATACAGTACCCACTGTCCAACCTGGCATAAATCAAGACAATCCATCCTGCTTTCTTGCAGGACAAAACAATGTTTTTTAATCCAACCTGTTACACAGCAGTACAGCCAAGGGGACTTCTGCCCAAGCCTGGGCAGTGCGGTCTGGTGCAGGGCAGCCTTCTGCGTTGATACAGGCAGAAGAATCACAGAATAGTTGGGGTTGGAAGGGACTTTTGGAGATCATCTAGTCCAGCCCCCCTGCCAAAGCAGGGTGACCCAGAGCAGGTTGCTTAGGAATGCATCCAGGCAAGTTTTGAATACCTCCAGAGAAGAAGACTCCGCAGCCTCTCTGGGCAGCCTGTTCCAGTGCTCTGCCACCCTCAAGGTAAAGAAATTTCCTGTGTTCCAGTTTGTGCCTGTTGCCCTTTGTCCTGTCCTTGGGCACCACTGGAAAGAATCTGGCCCTGTGTTGATGCACGTTGTGGCCACTTGTGCCCTAACATGGTCAGCATGTAGCATGGTTGTGATGCACATGGGAGCAACTGCAACGTATACAAGCCCACTGTTGAGAGCTGGAGCTTCAAACCAGGACAGAACTGAACATAATGTGACCCAAGGCCAAAGGAGGTCAGGAGTGGGTGTTGAGGCTGGTGGGCTGCATCAGGCCATGGACCAGCCCTGGCATAGCAGGGCGTGCAACACAGCTGCTGCCTGGAGCCTGTGGTTGGTGCCCCCAGCTCCCTCTGTTGCAGAGCAGGCAGCCATCAGCCAGCCTGTGGCAAGGACAGTGCAGAACTTGGTCAGGCAGGGTTTGTGGCTGGGATGGGGGGGAGCCGACAAGAGTTTGGCAGCTGCCGTCGTCTGGAAACAAGCGGCAATGCATTCCTAGGCACGTTCTCCCTTCCACTCCGGTGCTGTCATCACCCCCTCTTGGATAGCTTTGGGGTGAGCAGCTGCTGCTCCCTCCTCTCCAGCAGCTGGCGAGCTGAGGCCAGTGGGATCTGACCAGTGCGTTTGTCGCCCTAGATGGGAAGAGGAGTACACGGTGCGTGTCCAGCTTCAGGACCGAGTGACTGAGCTGCAGGAGGTGAGCATCACTGTCCCCCCCCCTCCTCTGCACCCCAGCTGCCCTGCATTGACACTGATTTGCCTGTTTTCCTCTTCCCGGGAGCAGGAAGCCCAGGAGGCTGAAGCTTGCCAGGAGGAGCTGGCCATGAAGGTGGAGCAGCTCAAGGCAGAGCTTGTTGTCTTCAAGGGACTGATGAGCAATGTGAGTCCCTAACCCCTCTCTGACCTGGTAGCAGTGTCTTACTGATCGGTGGGGCTGTGCAGAAAAGCAGTGCTTTGGCAGGGCATGTCCAGCACAGAGGTGGTCTGTCAAGGTTGGTCCAGGGTGTAGTGAGCAAAGTGTGGATGCAGATGCAGCTCTGCAGCACAGGGGGGAATGTGGGGGCTCTGGTTGTGGTTTTCCTTGCTTAATAGTACTCTTTTGTCCCCCTCCTTTGGCACCGTGGGTTCAGAACATCACAGAGCTGGACACCAAGATCCAGGAGAAGGCCATGAAGGTGGACATGGACATCTGCCGACGCATCGACATCACTGCCAAGTTGTGTGATGTGGCACAGCAGCGGAACTGCGAGGACATGATCAAGATGTTTCAGGTGAGAAACGCCTGCTGCTGCCCCAGGCTCAGCTGCTGGCTCTGGGGAGGAGAGTTCCCAAAGGAGGTAGAAAAGACAACACCAGCCCCCTGCTAGGGGAGACGCTTGGTCACCCTCACTCTTGCTCCTTGCGGTCCCTTGCTCTCTGTCTCTCTTGAGAGGACCAGGCAAAAGGGCATGGAGAGGAGGTGGAAAGCTCCAGATGTTGCTTTGGGTGTCGAGAGTCCCTTCAACCTCTCGCTGATCTGTTGTGTCAGGCCCCGGGACCCCGCAGTGGTAGGGGAGCAGCTGCAGGAGGGAGACAAGTTGCTTGAGTGTCTGTCTCTAATTCCATCTCTCTCCTTCCCCTTCCCCTCTCCGTCATCTTCTCTCTGTCTCTCTTCTCTGTCTCTGTCTCGCTTTTCTTTTTGGATGTCACTGCCTTTCTGTCTTGCTCTCCTTTTCCCCACAGAAGCAACTGGTTAGTTCCATTCAGTTGAGAAAGTGTATAAGTTTTAAACTTTCTATAAATAAGGTCGGACTGTAAATATTGACATATTTCACCTTTTTCAGACTCTGTCTCTTTTTTCCTGTTTCTGTCGCTGTGTTTCCCTGTCTCTGGACTGGGGTGGTGGGCGATTTGAGTTTTTCTGCAGTAAAACCACCTTGTTTTTTCCTCATCAGATTCACAGATTCCATCTTTAGTTGCTTAGTTTTAGTTTTAGAAAATGCTAAGACCATGTTTTGTCCATTGCACCATCTTAAACCTGATCATAATGAGCCCATCTCTCTCTTTCTCTCTCGCTTTCCTTCCTTCCTTCCTTTCTTTCTCTCTTTCTCTCTTTCCCCACCTTTCTGTCCCTCCACCGTTCCTTTCCCCTCCATCTCCTCCCAACTACCTGCTCCCGACCTCGGACCCGGCCTCGTTTCTGTAGTCTCTGCACTTGTCTCCCGTTAAGGTCCCAGCCTCGGTGGGGCGGAAGCGGGAGCGGAAGCAGGTCAGCGACGAAGACACCTCGCTGTCGGAGAGCGATGCCTCCCGAAAACCTGAAGAGGAAGAGGAGGACGAGACCACGGCCATGAGTATCAATGAGGAAATGCAGAGGATGCTGAACCAGCTGTGAGTGCGGCTGCTCCGCACTTCTGCCGCCGGCACCCAGCAAGGCTCTGGCACCAGGCTTCCTGCCGGTGCCCGGGATGGAGAGGGCAGGGGTGGGATGCGGCTCTGCTTTCTGGGAAAGGGTGAGAAGGGAGCTGATGCCACAGGGTGCTTACACCCTGTGCTCTGTGGCATGGTGGGATTTGCCCCCCTGGGATGCCCGAGCCCACCTGTACTGTAGGTGGGAGCTGATCCAGCTCCTTTTACCACCCTTCCCGCTTTTTGGAAACCACTGTCTGAATTTGCCCGGGCTCCTAACTGTAGAGCCCAGCCCCTTCCCTACCAGCTGTGAGATGTGGGCACACCTGAGCTCACTCTGGCCAGACCCCCAAAAGCTGCAGCCCTGCCGTGAACAGGGCAAGGCACTGCTGCACTGATGCAGCTCCCTATCTGCCAGATTATCCTGCTGGGTGCTGACATGCTGTTCCCTTGCCTCCAGGAGGGAATATGACTTTGAGGATGACTGTGACAGCCTCACGTGGGAGGAGACAGAAGAAACACTGCTCCTCTGGGAGGACTTCTCTGGATATGCCATTGCAGCCGCAGAGGTGCAGGGGGAGGTAAAGGTGGTGTCAGGTCCCCTCGGGGATCCAGCCCTGGGTTGGGACACTCAGCCTGGGAGCCTGGGAAGATGCTTCCTCAACGACCAGACTTCAGCCACTCCATCCCTTGCAGACCTGTACAGATGCTTCCCTCCAGCCACCCCTATGTAAATATGTTACTACATCCTTGCAAAGGTCTCCTTGTTAGACAGACCGAGGTCCTCCAGCCTGAAAGGCGTGAGGAAGGCACAGCCCATGCACATGTAGAGAGGTGCCTTTTCCAGCTGCAGCCCTCCCAGAAGAGAAGACCTCTGGCTGGGCTGGGCTGGACTGTGGTTGTCACTTGCTCGGGCTTTCCAGCCCACCTGCCTGCTGTGCAGCAGCACTGCCCAAACAGAAGCTTCAATGTCTGGCCAAAGCCCCTGCCATCCTGCCTCTTTGGCCCTCAGCAATCCCCTGGGGACCTGTTGCGCTTGGGGACAGCCTGCACTCTCCAAAGCTTCTGTGCGTTACTGGGCTTGTTCTGGGCTGATGTTCTTGCTGCCCAGTGGGGTGAGTCCTGGGTCTCTTTACCCCGTGTTGGAAGGACTGACTCGTGCCTTATTTATCACTCAGACTGCACTGCTTATGTTTCTTCCTCTTTTCCTAGGGCTGCCAGTTCTTTCTCTGATTTCTCTCTCTCTTGCCTTTGGTTCCCGGTGTCGGACACGTCCCTGCCTCTAAACATGCCATCTGCTCTCCCCAACAGCAGGACGACAGTCTGGAGAAGGTGATCAAGGACACAGAGTCACTGTTCAAGAGCCGTGAGAAGGAGTACCAGGAAACCATCGACCAAATAGAGGTGAGAGGAGGAAGTGGGGAGGATGTGGCATTGAAGGGGGTGAAACGGGTGAGTGGGTCCCTGGGGAAGGGAGACACCAAACTGGAGCAGGTGGTTGGTATGGGGAGTGGCAGCCTCGAGTCTGGCCATGCCTCCTGCCTTGCACCGCATAAAATAAGCCATGGGTTTATCTCTGCATGGTTTCCCTTGTGCAGCTGGAGCTGGCCACGGCCAAGAATGACATGAACCGGCACCTGCACGAGTACATGGAAATGTGTAGCATGAAGCGAGGCTTGGATGTGCAGATGGAGACTTGCCGGCGGCTCATCACTCAGTCTGGGGACAGGTGAGCTGGAGCAGGAGGGCTGGGCATGGGCTGGAGCCAGGGTGATGGTGAATGGGAGCTGAAGCACGGGGTAGGGCTCCTGCCCTGCTCTGGTGTGGCACAGAGAGAGGACAGTTCCCAGAGGCTGTTGGACTCCTGGTGACCAGCCTCCACACAGGTCATGGTGCCACCTCTGCAGAAGGTGACCTGCACACAGGAGTAATTTTTGACAGGTGAAGCCAAACATCCTTGATGGAGAGAGGACCTGCCGTTGTGCAGGGACATCATATAGGTCCCCAGAGCTGTGTGGAGCCAGAGTGGCTCCAGGCCGGAGGCCTTTGTGGTAGGCTTTTGTTGACCCCTAGCCTCACGTGCCTTGACAGAGTCCTGCTCTGGGCAGGCTCCTCTGGCATCTCCCTCACCCCTGCTTCATGCTCTGGACCTCTTGGCTGGTGTCCTCTGAGACATCTTTCTCAGCACCCAAGGATTCCCATGGACCCTCATGTGTCCAGGGGAGCAAGAGGGGCACATCAGCTTCTCTCCTCTTTGCTTTCCTGCCCCCTGCCCACACCAGACTGGGGACTTTCCCTCCTCATTGATGGTGCTGTGACCACTGCCCTGTAATATTTTCTGCAGAAAGTCTCCTGCCTTCACCCCAGCCTCCAACAGTGAGTCGGCCCCAAACGAGGAGAGCGAAGAGTCCGACCGTGACCCTCCCAGCGATGCTTCCATCAGATAATGAGGGGAGGCCCCGCTCTCTCGGACCCCCTTCCTGGCACAGGGGAGCCTGAGCCGCCAATGGGAGAGACTGTCAGGGACGTGGAGCCGCTGGTAAACGTCTGTCGCCCCGGCTCACTCCCGTTTTGGGGTGCTTGGCAGATCCCACACCCCACCACCACCGGATATCTTGCAAATGGGAATAGCTAGATAGACCCGAGGGCCCTTGCCAGGGCGCTCAGCCTCCAGCCCCTTCTCTGTTCTCTTCCCCTGCTTTGGTTAAACTGTGGTTGGGGCAGAGAGGCTCCAAACCTGCCATGGTGGCGTCCTCCGGGACCTGTCCCTGGGGCCCCACGAGACCCACCTCCTCCAGCCTCTCTCCTGGTACGCTTGACCTGCCCCCTACCCTCCCTGCACCGCACAGAGCCAAACAAGAGCCGTACCTCCTTGCAAACTGGACCTGACACTGGTGCCAACTGGACTGAGCCCGGGGCTCCCTCTCTGTTGTTGCTGCTGGCCGGGCACCTGGCTGGTCCCCATGCCATGCCAGGCACCCCAAACCCCACTGGCCTCCTCCAGGACAGGGACAGAGTCCCGCTCACCGTGCACTTTGCTTTGCCGCTTGTCGGCAGCGCGCTCACGTCTGTGTTACGGGGGCGAGGGATCATTAAATGGGACAGTTTCCTTTTCTACAGCTTCGCCGGGTGTGGGCTCTCCCTCTGCTGCTGCTAGCGTCGTGTGATTTGAGGTGGGGGGAGATGTGTCCTATGCTGGAACCCCAAACCCACATCCGTGGGATGGTCCCATCCCGTGGATGTGCCAGATGGGGATGGCAGATGGGACAGTGGCGAGATCCCTGTTCTGGGAGCCACTGGCCCTTGACAGGCCATGTGTAGCACCGGTGCTGTGTGGGCTACCTTGTTCTTAACCTTGGAGCATCATCAATGCTGAGGCTGAGGGATCAGAAAGGTCTTGGCTCCTGTGGCTAAAACCAAGCCAAAGGTGGCTCGCACCTTGCAGACCTGGAGTCTGGCCTCCTTTGCCATGACGGCTTTTTACCTGGGCATCGCAGAGCATCTTCTTGCCTGCTTCTAGCCCCATGTCCAACCCTGGCGTAACCGCAGTGAGGGTTCCCCTGTCCCACCATCTATCTCTTGTGGCATTTGCCTGGGTGGCTGTTGCATGTGCTCCTCTGGTGACAGGAGGCTGGTGCCCAGGAGGGTGGCAGGAGGGGGTGAGCAGCTTGCTGAGAGGCAGTGTTTTGCAGGGCAGTGGACCCAGGCTGCACAGCCAAAGGCAGGTGAAGCTCCGGAGAGAAACTCTTCTCATGAAAGTTCCTGAATGGAGGAGAAAGTAGATGGCGGTAGAGTTTTTTGCATCATCTCTAAGACTAGGTAAGGCAGATAAAACGGGGGCTGGGGGGATACCACACTTTGTGCCCACAGGATTGCCATGTGCTCAGGCTGCCAGCACGGATGCGTCTGAGGGTTGGCATCTGGTGAGGTCTTCTGCCTCTGCCTGTGGGGTATGTTAAGGCACATCATGGGGTTTCAGGCTCGGTAAGCCAGGGGCAGTGAGATGAGGCCCTGCATATGGCAGGAGAAGTTCGCGGCCAGGGACATCTCCCAGCCAGGGTGTAGCTGGGGCATTGCTGCTGGCACAGGGAAATGGCAGTTCGTCAGCTGGTGGTATGCTGTGTCTGGGCTCTGCCTTGGCCAGTGCCACCTTCGCCTCTCACAGGAAAGCCAGGAGAGGGTTTCACTGGAGGAGCAGGTTGCTGGGGAGCGTGTTCCCCCCTGCCCTGGCAGTGAGGGGCTGCACTGGAAGGTGGAAGCGTGTGCCTCGGTGCCTGCCCTGCCACAGGCGTTGCCTCCATACCACCTTGCCCAACTATTTCTTTCTCTCCTCCCTATTTATTTTTCTTCCTAGAGGAGCTAAAGCTGGAGGAAATATTTCTAATCTGGGCTTTTTCTTTCTAGTAATGTTGCCTCACGCTGTAGCTCAGGGATTGCTTTCTGTGCTGCCTGGAAGCTGTGTTGGTTAAATCCCCTTTCCCATACATTTCTTTGCAACGTTTTCTGCCCTTTCTCTCTGTGAGTGGTGGGCTAAGTCTGGCTCCCCCCTTGCTTAATCCATGACATGCGTATCTTGGCCTCTCGGTGCTGCTTAAGAAACCCACAGGACCGTAGAGCATGTGTGCTGAGAAATTTCAAGCATGAAGCACAGAAGGACCAACATCGCCGCCTTGAGCAGTCATTGCCCAGAGGAGCAGCTGGTGCTGCCAGGCACCCATGTGCCAGGACACATGGAGACCCTGGACCCACACTGCTTGTCAGAACTTCATCCACAGTGAAACTGAGATCTCCTCTACCCATGTGTACAAGATGCTGTTCTCTGGTGAATTGTATCACCAGCAGTAGACTCCTTTCTCTGACCAATGTGAAAGTCCATGAGGTCTCACTGGCAGGACACACACCACTTAGCCTTTGCCTCAGCCATTTCTTCTCCACAGCCCAAGACCTCCGGTGTTAGCCAGACCATCTCTCCTACATCTGCCTGTCCATCAGTGGTGACCCTACATCTTTTATGCTGGATCTGAGGAGATGTGAACTTTCCATTTATTTAGCTCTTTTCTGTGGGCTCCTCTTTATTTTTTTTGGGAGTATCTAGCCTGCTTTTCTCCAGCATGAACTCTGTTGGGAACTGTAGTGTTCAGGAACGGCTCAGTGCTGTGTCGCTTCCTGCTTCCCTAACCTCATCCCTTTTCCAGGACACCAGACATCACCTGCTCAGGAAGGAATATCAGAAGAAATTGTTTAGCAAACACCCAGGTCTTGGCTGCTTCGCCTTTTGAAAACCTGCTCATCTGTATTCCTCTCACAGGGAGTAATTGTGTATCTCATTTGCCTTAGACCCATAGCCCATTCAAAAATCTTTGGCCTAAACTTTCTCAAAGTCTTGGTTGCAGGGGGCACCTTGGCCATGGATGGAGGGGACATTTGCCTATTCTTAGCCCAGCTGATGAGTTGATGAAACAAACTTTGAAGGAACAGGTCAGTTACTCTTTCCAGCTGACTCTGCTTGCCCGTGAGCATGTTGCAGCTGAGCCTGGTGTGGTCCTTAATGCTCTAGGGCGTACATCGGCATGTCCTGTCTCACTCAGTGTCCATACATTAATAGGAATGTTTATTGCCCAAGTATAGTCCAAGCACAGATGTGTCAAACTGCATGGGGTCTGGGCATCTGCGCAGTCCCTCTGCCAGCATCCATCTCGGGACTCTTCAGATGTGGCTGTTCCCTGATCACCTCCATGAACATCTGTCCAAGGTTATCATTTTAGGATCATGGCTGGCTGGATTGGTGGTGAGTTGCTTCCATTGGATATTTAAAAGCAGACTGGTTGAGCTTTCCACCCTGCAGAAGTCCATGTTAGTGGAGACTTGCTTGGGCAGTCTGAGAACATGCTAGTGATTGCTCTTGCTTCTCACCTCCCAGCGTTTGGGCTGTTGTGTCTGTGTGAAGACAGACACAACTTTCATAACAGCAGTGGGAGTAGCACAAAACCCCTGCCTTGAGGCAAGAGCTGTCCCCTGGCTGGGACAGATCCACTTGTCATTGTCCTACCTCCATGACGTGCTGAAGGACATGATTGGCCTTTGAGCTGGGGTGAGTGACACAGTTCTCTGTGCTCCCCTGTGGTTGCGATCAGCCTCTTGGAAAGGGACTTCAGCAGACAGTGCCAGGCATTTTGCAGAAGTGAGCCCCGACTGCCTGCTGAATGTGTTCCTGATCCTGTGGCACACAGAGTAGTCTCCCCTGCCCCTTCCCTGCTGAAGTTTCCTGGGACTCATCTGAAAAGTAAGCTCTGATCCTCAGAGATCCTGTCTAGCAAGATAGCTGAAACCAAGCCCACTGAATTTCTTGATGAAGACTACCACATTTTCCCACAGGGAGGGCAGTGAGCATTGCCTTCTTTGCACCTCACCGCATGGATGTGGGATGTTCTTACTGGCTCTAGAGAGGGTCAGCCTAACCACTAAGTAGCCCAGATCTTCTTCCCTGTGTTAAGCAAACCTGCTTCCCGCCCTCACCCATTCCCAGGTCTCATCTATTTTGGATCGTATCTCAGAAGTGAAAGAGTCTGACTTGTCTGTCTGTTCGGTTAAGGTCCCATATTTTCCACCCAGTACCATTCTGCTGAAGATGCTTTGTCCCCTGTCATGTGTGACTGTTTTGTGTGAGTTAGCTTTTCCTCCATTTCAGGATTCCTTAGATGGACCTAAATGTGCTGCTGACAGCCTTCCCTGAAGCAACTTTGATTCCCCATTATTCCCTTCATTATTATGTTTATCTTGTGTCTTAGCCAAGAAGTAGGAGATACCAAAGCTGCATAGAAAGTCATCTTTGTTTCTGGATTTGCACTAGGAGATTTGCTTTCCTGAGCCTCATGCCTCTACTACAAAAGCTTTATTTGTTCTCAAGAAGGCCATACTCTTTATGGTTGTTGCTAGCTCAGGTACCTGTGGCACACAGTGTCCCAGAATTTGCAAGTGTGTCAAATACTTATAGGTAAGAAACCTCCTTTTGAGAGGAGAGGTCAGAATTAACACAGAACACAGTGGAGTACTCTCTTGTAGATGCACCTGGCTGAGGCATAGACAGGCACCTGAAAACATCTTGCAAGCCCCTACACATGGTGATTAATGCTGGGATCGATAATAAGAAAGCATGGAGAGCTGAATGGACTACAGACAGCTTCAGGAAATCAAGTCACCATTGAAAATCTTCTAGTGGATGTGTGAGACAGAGAGATGTTTCAGATGTGAATTTTCTAAATGCTTGTGTCACTTTCTCTTGAGACAGGAACAAGGAGAGGATGGCCTAGGTCCTCTGTCTCAAGACGGGTACAGATTTCGTAGCTTGGAGAACAGCTGTAAGAGCTGGGAAGGTACTAAGGTAACACTGTGAAGGGAGCTGAAGTGGCCACCAAAAGGTATCACGATGAAGCTGAACCAATATCACAAGAGATGGAAAGAGGCAGCATTTTCAGCTTCTGAGCAGACTGTATCTGAGTGAGGTGACAAGACCAAACAGAAGTTCTCAGGGTAGGAAGAAATGTAGCTAACGGGTATTTTTAGTGCTCACAGCCACATCGTAGAACTGATAGCTCACCAGTCCAGCCTGTTGGGTAAAGGTAGAATAGGTGAGAGCAATTGTGAATTGGGGTTGCAAGCTGTGCTAAAATTCACATTCACTCTGGAGCTAAACAACATGATCTGACACACAATTTCATCACTGTGTCGAAGGGTCTTTTACATACTCCTGAATCCCCAAACAAAATGTAGTGATTTATTTCAGAAGTAACTCTCCGCTTTGAGTGAAAAGGAAAGGTGTGTTGTCACAGGAGACTTTGGCTGGGGGTGCCGAAGAATATGCTGTGCTGTGGAGAGCTTCTCATCAACTTACAAATGATGGCATGCCCAAGTAAGGCAATGATTTTAGATGTCCTTAGGACAGATGAAGACTGTGTTAGGATTGATGGTTGCCAAGGGATCAACTGAGAAACAAATCACGACATCACTCAGGACAAAAATGCCGTAGCAGAGAACTGCATGGTGGTACAGTCTTTTTTTTTATGGTGAAATTGTTTAGGATAAGTATTGAAAAAAAGTAAGATTAAGTAAGTGGGAGGTCTTTGGAAATAAGAGAGTTTTCCAGTTATCCAAAAATCTGTGATTTAGTATGCATGAGATGATAGCTTTCAGTAAACTACTTCCTTGAATAAGTGGCCGTGTGAAAATAATACTTAAAAATAAGAATAACTAAAAGAAATTAAAATAAAGCCTGACCTTATTTCATAAAAATAAATCTTGTGACAACTATAGCAACTGTGGGTGGGGGATAAAGAATAGAAGGACAACAAAATAATGCAGCTGTATAAAAAAAGGTCTTCAGGCGCCTCAAGAAAAAAAGTAACATTAGCTGGATATCTAAGGACACTAACAAGTTGTTCTAGTTATATTTAAAATAATCAATCCTGGCAGTAATAGAAACCTTTTTTCTTGACTGAAATTGGAAAAAAAAAATTACTATCAAAATGAGGCAAAAAGAAAAAAGAGAAGTACTCACCAAATATGTCTGTCCGATATTTGGAAAGAGCAGAATGTGGTCAGAGGGGAATGATGAAGCACTTTCCAGGCCATTAACATTTAAGGAGGATCCTTGACAGGATCTTCTCAGAATAAACACTTCTGCATTTCCAGGCACAGATGACCTAGAGCACGCTAATGTGGAGAGGTGCATGGGGTGCTGTAGCGGTGAACAAGCTACTGCACAAAGCCTGAGGGTGCTCGGGGAGAGGGAGTGAGTGATGCTGGGGGGGGGGGGGGGGAAATAAAGCCCAGCTCTCTCAGTGCCTTCCTGCAAACAGCATTTTGCAAAGCACCCTGACCTTCAGCGGTGGTGAAAAAGCTGCTGAAATCCATGGTTGGCAGATGTAAATTTTTTAATGTATCGGGGAAGACATTTAAAAAGGACTGGGTAGACGGGTGAAAAAAGTGACGTCAGTGATTAGTCTGACAGGCCGTATACGAAAACCAATGAGAAAGCAGTAGAGAGGGGAGGAGGGTAGAAATCACAAAGGAATGGAAAAAATCTGCACAAATTTATGGAGGGACAAGGAAGGAATTGGTAGGCAAAACTGATGCCGTTTTTGATATGTAGTAATGTTACAGGCTCTCAAAAGGAGTAAATGTCTCCATCAAAAATGCCAAGAGGCATTAAAATATAATTTTGAATAGTCAAAACATAGCTTCTGTTGTCATACTTATATAACCGATATTTAAGATACATCTAAGATCAAGAAATACGAGTGACTAACCTTCCCCAGGAGGGCTGGAAAGGCTTAGGGAGCAAGGCTCGCAAGCAGCCTCGTGTTGAGCTCTCAGCCAGATGCTAAAGCTGATGGCATCTTTAAATATCTTTTATCCTTGTGTGACATTGGTGTGCTTTGTCCTGCTTTGCATCACAAGTTGGAGTAGATGGAGCAAAGACTCCTAACCAGGATTCCAGGCTGGAGAAAAAGATATTTTGAAAATGGAAAGCTTAGTTATTTTACTCCTTTCAAAAAAAAAAAAA
>VXBW01001798.1:1713055-1747226 GCA_013400375.1 Thinocorus orbignyianus
CTCCCCTCCCCTCCCCAACAAAGGCCTCGCACCGGCGTTATGGAGGGGGGGGGGTCCTCAGTCAGCCTTCCCTCCGAGCCGCCCCCGGTGATGGTGAGAGATCTCCCCCGCTCCCGGTGCTTCCACTGCGACGGGGAGGTGCCCCGGGGAGGCGGGAAGGGCCCCCCAGTGATGGTCGGCGAGGGGCTGCCTTCCCCGGGGGAATGGCGTGCACTGGTTTTGACCGATAACAAAGGGCAGACAATCTCGCCGCCCTCGGCTGCAGCCTGCACCCTTCTCCCAGCTCGCCTGCTCGCCCATCGCAGAAGGGCTGCAGGGATGCTGGGGACACCCCAAGGCAACAGCAGGTCCCCAAGCATCCCTCCCCTTGCCCGCAGCGCTGGGAGTTCTCTCACCCCCAAGGTGGGAGACCCACGGCTGCCTGGCTCTCCCCGGGTGGGTTCCGACAGACAGTGCGGACGGGGCCGCTTCTCCGTCAGGCCCCACGCCGCAGCGTGAGCACCATCTTAATGAGGCACTGCGGCACTGCTGCTACCCGCGGGACGTGACGGCGGAAATCCTGCCCGTCCGCCGGCTCGGCCCGCCTTCGCTGCCAGCCTGCGGGAAGGGAGGCCTCTCCGCGTGGCCGCTGTTGCTGCTGCTGCCCGACTTTGCCACCCGTCTTGCTGAGCCCTTCTTGGGCTGCATCCCCCCGACTTGGCGCAGAGCTTGCGGGAGAACCCCCGTGTTAGGCACAACGCCCAGAGCGCCTCTCTCCTCGGGGAGGGGATCCTGGAGGAAGGTGTTGGAGCGGTGGGGATGCAAATCTAGGTTGGCAGGGGGTGGTGGGAGCAGGCCTGGCTGCTCGGGCTCCAGCAGGACTTAGAGGATGAGGAAGGAGGAGCAGGCTGGGGGAGCTGTGCAGGTACAGGATGGGGGGCAGAGAGGGGTCACACAGCTCCAACGTAACCCAATTCTCCTTGTACCGCTGCTATTCCCGGTGCCACCGGGGGGCCCGCAGCTAAGTTTAGACCCGGCCGAGGTTACGACCTTTTCTTAAAGGCCAGAGGATGATGGCTGGCATGGTACAGCAGTGGGGCTAGAGGGGTGCGAGCCCGTGATGGGGCTGGTGGTGCCCTAGCCCACCCAGGGGCCAGGGGGGAGACTCACGGGGGCAGCTGCTGCACAAACAGGAGGCCCCTGTGTTTGCTTGGCAAACACTGCAGAGCCGGGGGGACAGAGTACGGTCGGGATGAGCCAACACGGCCCTTCTGCCCTGGCGCCCGGTCGATACCTTGCCCGCTGTCCCATCCCCTCCCCCGCCGCTGCCGCCGCAGCCCCGGCAGTGCTGCGCTGCAGCCGTGCGTGCTGCCCGGCCCACCCGGAATGGCGGCCTGGCACCCAGCATGGCCCCGCGCCCGGGGGCTGGGGGCGGTGGGCTCCACCGCCATCTCCTGGCCTTCCCCCTGCGGCCAGCCCCACAGCCGCTCGCTTTCCACTCGGGCGGAAATTAATACAACTGTGTTTAATTAGCAAGCGAGTCCCTCAAGGCATGGAGAGGAGGGAGGGGGTCTGCCGGTGGAGCAGGGATCTTGTGGATGAGGGGCAGCCGCCAAGCCGGGCGGCTCCTTGGTACCGCCGCGCTGCTATCATGCTGCCCTCGCCGCTCTCCTTTGGACTTCGGCTGCCGTGCTGGTTCCCAGGCTGGTGACGCGTGGTTGTGAGCCGCCCAGCGGCGTGCCTCCTGCCTGCTCCTGTGCCCCAGCCGGGCCCCAGCACATCCCCAGTAGCATGGGTGGTCCCCTAACCCTTCCTGCGCCCCGGCTGTAGGCAGGGGGTGGCCGCGCAGCCTTGCCCTGCTACCCGCATCCCCTTGTTCCTGGTCCTCCCCACCATCCGTGCTCTCAGATCTCCCCTTACTTCTTCCCTGCCTCCTTGTCTGACCCCTCGCTGCTGGCCCTCTCAGAGCCCACCCCCCCCAAGGCTAACACCCCAAACCACTGAAGGTCCCGATCCGGTCCAATTTCAGCCCAAAGCAGCCCCTGGGCACAGCCTTCCAGGCCCAATCTCCAGGAAGTGCCCACTTGCGACTGGAGAGGGTCTTGCGCCAGAGAGAGGGATGGGCAGCTCTAGCCCCAGATGGAAGGAAGGGAAGGGTGGAGGAGAGCAGCTGAGGGCCAAAGCTGGACCCCTCCTTTGTGTCCTCTTCGGCGGGTGTGGACTCGGGCTCCAGGGGCAGCAACTGGGAAAGGAGCATCTGGGATAAACAGAGGAGAGGAGGGTGAGAGTAGAGCTGCCTGTGCTCCTAGCAGTAAGCCCAGTACTCCCTTGTACCCCAATGCCCACTGCCATCCTCAGGACATAAAATGAGGCCTGCACATAGGCACTGTCCCTGTGACATTTCATCCAAACACCGGGAAGGACTGCACCAGCAGCTCCTGTGGGCTAAAGTGATTTTGCTGCCCAAAAGAGCAGACGGGCAGCTGCTGTGAGCTTCTGCTTACGTGCAGACTGCTCTGCTCTTGTCAGACCGTACTTGGAATGTAACAGGCTGAAGTCCTTGTCCCTTTTGCTAATGCCGAGCACCTCTGTGTGCTCAAACTGCTGCGTGGCATTTATGTTTTTCCCAGAGGGCTGGTGGGGAGGACGGACCTGCTCCAAATACCTGCTGTTAAAGATGAGGGGGATGCAGGGGAAGAGCAGGTATGAGGAAGGGAGAGACTCCCCATCTGCTGAGAATTCTCTAGATGATCTCTGCAGGCAGGCACATGCTGATGCAATCACCCCCGGGACTGCCGGCAGCCTTCGGCTGTGGGGAGACGTGGGTTGGGAGGTGAATTGGGCACAGCGGAGGCACGGCATGGCTGCCCAGGGAAGCAGCCTGCAGTAGCCCTTCCACATCTGTCCATCACGTGGGTGCTGAGCTAAGGCTGAAGATGCCTTTGTGCAGCTCTTTTTGGTAGAGTGTTAATCGAAGCGGACACGGGCATCTTCAGTGAGGAGTGAAAGCGGTGAGTCATAGCAGGATGAGTCTTGTGATTGTAGTTCAGGTCCTGACTGCTTCCCTGTAGCTTTCCCAGGGTGACGTGAAGGCAAGTTGTTGGGCCTCAGGTTAGTGTTTGGGTAAGAGGAAGCTGGGTATATTTGAAAGCCAGAAGTACTGTTGCTGTAATTGCTGAGGATACAAGGTTCTCCTAAGTGAAGAAGCCCTTACCTGGCATCATAACAGGGGTTCTTGGCCTTAAAGAGGGGCTACTGGGGGATAGTACTGAGCTTAGGAGTGAAAATCCCGGCCTAACAGGATGCACTTTCCCTCTGAAACATCCAAACCAGGCACTGAACATGATGAGGGACATGATGGTAATCTGTGCTGTCTGCTGACACAGGGCAGAGTTAGACAGGACCAGTCTCTTTACTGTTAAAAGCCTTTGCAGGCAATGTGGGGAGTCCCACAGGCAGCCTGTCCCAGGCACTAAAAGGCATTTATCTGTCTGTCATCTTGGAACGCTGGTGCTCCTCAGGAGCTGGATTATAAAGATGCAGTCACCCTGGAGCTGAGGCTGGTGGACTGAAGGGGAGGGAGCAGTGAGAATAGATGGCAGCCTCTGGTAGCTGGAATTTGAGATCCCCACACATTCCAGGTTCAAACACAACCTCCCCAAACTGCCCATCCACTCCTGTAAACCTCCCTCAGCTCTCTCCCAGTCCCTCCTACCTGTAGCCGCTGTCCTGGCAAGGACACCGTCTGAACGCTGGCAGAGAGCAGAACTAAGAGGAGGAAGAGTGAGCAAGGCCACGACTGGGACCCCAGCATCTTCTGATCTCAGGGCTTGTGAGAGGCGAGGCAGGACTTGCTGCATCCGTGTCAGATGCGGTCCCGAGCCCCTCTTTGCCTTTATAGCTTTGGTTCTGGCAGGCGCCTGGCTCCCAGCTTTCTGCTCGACTACCCCCCCAGAGCTCCTTAACCTTTCATCCCCTTTGTCCGGGGTGATATATTTCAGGGTGAGCTCAGCGAGACCCCTTCCACTAAAGAAAAAGGACACAAAGGTGTTTACCGAGTGTCTGGGAAGACAAATGTGAGTTGAGCTGCTGCTGGCCGGGACCTGGAGGTATCTATCAGGGTCAGGAACTGGGTGACACTTTGAAACACGTACCAAAGGAGAGTATTGAAAGCTGCGTGGTGTAGTGATATTGAAGGTACTCCTTGTAGGCAGAGTTCTGTTAATGCTGTTTCTCTAGTCGGTGTTGAACTGTAGCTTAGCTAGCGGTGCGCACACTGCTGGCTGCATGGAGCTGACACAAGTTAGCTCTGTGACAATCCAGGCTTATCATTTTTCATATTTGTATCTCGGTGAGCTGGTTTGGCCTGGAAATGGAGAGCTCTTGCTGCAGAAGGCATGTGAATTCCAGCACTTAACTCTATGGGATTTGTAGCAGTGTTGGGGAGCGTGGCTCTAGTACTAGCAGGCATATAACTTGCAGGCTGGTTGTCCTGAGTCACCATCTGGAGGGCTGGGCTGAGTTTCCAGAGGAACCAGCACAGAAAAGCTCATCGAGGCTCAGCTTGCACTTTCTCAAGCCCAGGCACACAATGGAAGCGGGGCGGCAAGGAGCAGATTCCTACCTCCTAAATCTTCTGGCCATAGTTCCCCCTCCTTTGTTTACCTCTCCCATTTTACTGTAGTTTCTCACCAGTTGAACAAGGCAATGAGGTCACTGTTTGGAAATCAGGGTGCAGAAGTCAGCCTGGGTGTGAAGACAGAAACTAATCAGGAGGGTTTGTCAGGGCAGAGGAATGGGGGGACTGTACCCCAGTACAGGATTAGTAGGGGGTGTGCTGGGTGAGTTTAATAACACCTTAAACTTCTCTTTGTTCAGTACTGTTGTGCAAAGCAATTGGGTCAAAACTTGACAGGCAGAGTTCTGCTGCCTGCTTTTGTTTATTTTATTGTAAGGAAAGAATAAAATTAGAAAAAAAAAAGTCTTTCACAGACATAACAAAAGTCACAGCTCAGTATTTACCCTGTCTTTCTTTCCCTTCTTTCCTCCCTTCCTTCCCAGTGTTTTGCACCTGCAGATGCAGATTTGTGGGTCCCTTTCTTCCCTGCCCAAGCTCAAAAGTTCTGCGCACTATTTTGCATCCAGTCCATGAAAAGTGAGCGTAGGGCTTCAGTTTGGAGCACAGACACTGGAAGCAGGAGAGACTTTGCACAGGTGGGGGCATCCAAATGTGTTAGCTTTACCTTATATCTGCAACCTGTGGGTAGTGCTGGTTCCAGAGCAATGCTCTGGTGATCCTGACTGGCTGTCCCCAGTCACCCCCTCACCTAGACCACCTATCTCGGGCATGCCAGCCCTGGGCTCTATAGGCCCTAGATAATGGCCTCCACCTAGATATCTTGTGGGGAACAGGATCACTTTCATATCAGCCTTTTAAATTACAAAGCACAGGTGACTGCTGGAGAGTCACAGGATGTGCTGTTCCTGGGGACATTCAGATGGGGTGCCTGAGCACAAATGGAGAGTGGGGTGGGTGTACACAGCCAGCCCCTCCGTGTGCTGGATGCGGTAGGGTGTGGATGGAGCTTTGTGGTGTGCAAGTTTCATAGGGGTGAGAAAGCGAGAAAGTAGGATGGGAAGACAGCACGTGTTCATTCCACATGCAAGATGTCTCAGAGGACGTTGGTCTGTACTTCCTAGTCACATTTGACCATCCAGAAGCAGCTGAGTCAGTCTGCTGGAGCGTTCATGCTCCCAGCAAGACAGCTGCAGGCAGATGCATCTCAGGTTGAACGCACTGCTTCCAGGAGTCAGCTCTTTCCTGAGCAAAAGGTTAAGTATAAAAGCAACAATGCTTTTGTTTCGATGCAAAATGTAGCATCCGTTTGATATGGCATCACCTTGAATGTGGTGTCCCCCATACTGCATAGAAGAATGCAAGAAATGTGTTTGCAGGTGCTCCAAATTCCAGCCCACTCGCACACAGACTGAGCCCTGCAGGGATGGACAGGCTCTGAGCTTTTAAGTGACAGGTCCTCTCCATGGGTCCAGCAAAAGCTGAGGCTAGCAAGAGGGAAGGAGTCGTCACTGTCCCATATCAAGCGAGAAACTTTAGAAACTGTAGAAAATTAGCAGATTTTTCTTGCAAATTTTCAAATCCAGCAAAGCCTGGATAAATTGCAGGTGCTCAGTGACTCAGGTGCCACGAAGCTGCACCTGCTCTGCATCCCAGATCCTTGCTGGGACTGCAGCAAAACTGAATAGTTGCTCTAACATGTCCTGGCAGTGACTGTGGAGTGAAAAGGCTTTGGCAGACAACTGGTCCCTGGTTGCCCCAGTTTTCTCAGACTCAAATAGGTTATTGTCCTTCTTTCCTCTCTGGCACTAACAAGTTTCCTCTATAAAAACCCTTCCCTCTCTGATGCTGGGGCACTGATTCTAGAGCTCGCAAGACCACCAGAAAAGTGGTCTCCTGCTGAATCAAAATCAGTCTTTTGCAAAAGTTTGCTCAAGAAGGAAAGGAGCAGGGCAACCAGAGAGTGGAAGGACTAGGAACTGGGTGAAGTACCTCGGGGGAAGGTCCCTTGGCCCATGGTGATGGAAAGGGCTAGTGGTTGCTGCAGGCTCTAGAAGCAAGGATGATAGTCATCGTTCCAGTGGTACCACACGTAGGAGTTTGGGGCCAACTGTGGTAAGGAGTCCCTCAGAGGATGGAAACGCCACTGATCTTGGCACCAAGTAATCCCACTGCCTCAGAAGCGAGGGAGTGGGATCACTCCTTCAGTAGCAATTCCTGGTCATCACGGCAGCCACTAAAATACCTGCTTGGGATCAATGGAAGGGCAGCAGCTGGCTGCTTAAGGCAGCAACCACTATGTAACTGTTCAAACCCCTCTGGGCTTTTGCTTCATCTTTCTGCAGGACTTCCCATGTCCATGACAGAGGATTGCCAGTTCCTCTAATGCCAGGAGGGGCCAGTGAGGAGGGTGGGATGCTCCACCTAAACAGCCTGCAGAAAGGGACCAACAGGAGCCCTCATTCACTGACCGTCCACTCACACTTGACCAGGCAGCACCGTGCCCAGGAAAGAGCACAAGATGAACTGCAAAGCAGTGAAGGAGCCAACCATATCAGTCCAGTCATTGACTGGTGTCCTGGGTTGAGAGGCCCAGGACTAATTTTTCTTCTGATGCTGGGAAAATTGCACTTTTGGAGGATTCCAGTGTTTGAATTCATGAAAATATTGACTTTATGGCCAGCCAGGCTCCGTGAGACTCAAGGTCTCAGTGTTTTCAAGCCTTGCCAGGTGCAGGGATGNCAAACCCTCCTTCCATCACAGAAAGGCAGCTGTGCGGCTCTCCTGAAGGAAAAAAATGTTTAGCCACTTGTAGTAGAAAAGCATGGCCTGAAGATAAGCCTGTGCTTAGGCAGTTTTACGGCCACCTTACTTCCTCCATCCACCCATTCATATCTCCCTCACTGCAGTACTGTCAACATATTATCTCATGTATATGCAAGGTTTATTGCACAGACTTGTCAAGCTTTGAGCCCGGGGAGAAATCCATACAGGCCGTCCTTTTCCTTTCACTCCCACTTGTGGGTGACAGGCCCAGGGGGTGGCTGTGGGCGAAACCACGTACCGTACGCACAGCGATGTGTCATGCTTAGTGCATTAGTGCTGTAGCTGCTGCCCTCTGTGAAGTAGCCTTTGCCAAGTATTTTATCAGGGAGGATAAGAGAGGGGCAATATTGCTGCAGCACTCTGATCTTTGTATTTCACGTCATTGTTCTGCTCTTACTGGGGTGCTCTGGAACTGGGGAGGGTATCTGTACTGGTATCTGGCTATTACAGTAGTAGTGGGGAGGGGGCAGATCTTTTCCCTGGGTCACGGTATGGTGCTTGTCCATGTGTCCCAGCCCAATAAATACACCTGTGACCCCATCATTTCCTCCTCTACTTGTTTCTACAAGCATCTAACGTGTTTATGTCCTTTCAGCTATTGTCATAAAAAATTTGTATTCCCAGGTCAATGCAAAGCTATGCAACTACTAATGCTTCTTTTTCTTTTTTTTTTTTTTTTTTTTTTTAATTGGGATCAAAATAAGTTACAGCAGTCTTTTATCACTACTTATGCAGGCCAGAGAAGAACTGAGCTCTACTTGCTAGTAAGCCAAGGACGACCACGACAACTGCAAGAATGTGGTAGGCCCTGAGAGATGGAGAATGTAGAAGACTAGCAGGAACCTGCTGATAGAACCCTTCCAATTCCTGCCCAGCTGGTGGCCAGTCTGCTTTCTAGGCAACTGACAAGTAGGGGGAAATAATTCCGTACTAATAGCTCTAGGACAGATGCCAATTTGCCTGTGAGACAGGAGGTTAAAGGTTGAATTTGTGTTAATCACATAACCAAATTCAGAGCACTTCATGTTCACGAGGCAGTCCAAGGGGCTGAGCACTGATGTGGCCTTCCTGGAAGGAAAGAGCTTAGGTGCCAGCCTTATTTGAAATATAATTGGAATGTCAGCAAATACATTCCAAAAAAGCAGAGTGAGACAACCAGTGTTACTAGTATGCTTGGTAGCTTGAACAAGTCTTAAGTTTTTCCGTTTGGTTTTGGGGTTTTTTGCAAGTTGATTTTTTTTTTATTTTAAAAAGTTCAATTTTTTTTCCTACTCACTTTGCATATTCTCTGTTGAAGCACTCTAACTATAATCTGAGTCAACCTCTCTCTCTCATTCTCTGTCTCTCCTCATCCCCCCAAATCCCTCAACAACTCTTCCTTTGAGGAGATCTGTACAAGAAAAAGATGCAAGTAACTTCTCCTCCGAGGCCTGCTGGGCTCTGCGGGGCAAGAGCTTCAAAAGGAGCAAATACAAAAGGGCCTAAACCCAGCAAAATCGTATTAGTCCTGTGTTAAGAGAAGCTGGATGGTGTACTTATAACCACATACAGAACGGGAAGGGAACGAGCATTTTGTTCTCAGTAGCTCAGTGCTTTGGCTCTTCTGAGAAAGACTTTCTTCCACATAGCTGTATATATACATATTATTTTTTTTTAAATCAGAGCAGCTTACTTTCATCTGCAAAGTCAGGGTAAAAGCAGTCAAAGCAGCAGCTATGTTCATCGCTGCCTTTCCTTGTGGAGATAGCAAAAGACAGGATTGGAATTGCTTTAGCCTGTGTGTAACTTGCATTTTGTCTTCATTTAGAGCACTGTCATATTATGGGGTAGTTCAGGCAAGGGAAGGCGACTGCCGCATAAATGACTTTTATTTTTAGTTGAAGACAGTGGCAGATGGCTCCCTCAGCGCAGCCGGCGGGCTGAAGATCTGGTGATAGGAGTTGTCTTGGTGGGGGTTTCTTCCTCCCTTAATTCTGCTGGTAGCTCTAAAGAGAGTAAAAATGTGTCAATAACCAGCACTCCACTGCCTTGAACAGAGAAATCTAGAAGCAACCTAGACTGTGCTCTGAAGCCCTACACGCCTTCTACCCATGACCAAAGGAACAGCCCTGTGGGGCCAGTTCTGTAGTCTTTCTCCTCTTTCACCTTCTGAGCACACAGGTACAATGCCTTACCATCCTCAGAGCTGTTTTCCTCATCACTGGAGAAGGTGATAATAGCTTTTTTGGCTGGATGACGCTTTTGGGTACGCTTATGGTTTTGGAGGTTGCGAGGCTGGGGTGTGGCAAAACCTTCATCTCTGTTGACTGTGCTCAGGGGATGGCGGCATGAACCTGTCAAGAAAACACACACAAAAAAGGGAAAGGTAGCAGCCATTCTGTCTGTGAGGATGAGGATAAGTTCCTAAGTGTTCCCAGTAGACTGAGGGATCAGGGGAAGGGGCTGCAGGCTCACAAAAGGAACGTACTTCCTGTTGTTTTCTTCTTGGTGACCCCTGGCATTGGAGTGCCACCACCTTCCTGGCCTGTGTCTGCTGAATCCAGCCCCCGGTTATGGGATGCAGCCAGCTTCTGCTCCAGTTCTTCAGCCAGAGCCTGATGGGGATGTAACAAGCATAGTGGAATTGCCATCAGGTTCTCTCATAGCGTGTAAAAAGCAGTCAGTTTCTTGGCCCAGCCACTTGCCCCCCACCCTTACTTTAATCTCAGGTTTGCTGTTGGCTTTGCGGAACCGAGCCACCACAGTTTGGAAACAACTATAGACAGCTGGGTCTTGGAGCTTGTCTGCAAAGCAGTCAAAGTTGTTCTGCAGCTTGTGAAGGCCTCGTTCCGAGAGAGGGAGCAGAGTAAGGCAGTGGGAGAGATCCCGATATTGACGCTCAGTTCTGGGAAAGACAAAGGTTGCCATTAGCTCTTATGAAAAGGGACATGTAAGGATGAACAACGTTGTACCTAAAACTACAGCACAGGAGGATGAAGTGTGTCCTGGAGGTGTTTCTGCCCTGCAGAACATGAGATGCAGGTTGTTCTGTTACAGGTCAGTTACAGGGTGCCAATCGCTTCACAGCCATCGCTGCATTCCCTCAGCCACTGACTTAGTGTCTGTCAGAAAAACACGAAGGCTTCACTGGTAAAGAACACAGGCACTTGTTCAAGAAGTGTCAGAAGTTATGGCCAGCTAGGATGAAAAAATACACTCACTGAGGTGAGGGCTTTTCTTGAAGGGCCTTATTTCAACTGAATAATAATAATAATGAAAAACCCCTGGCTGCTCATTTTTACTTGTTTGAGATAAAACTTCTGCTTGAGGCTATTTGATGTTCTCTGTGTCTCTTTTCTGGCCAGTTACATAAAAGAAGGCCATTTTTGTTAAGTTACTACTTATTAAGTACAAGTGAACAAATAACTACCATTTCAAAGGAAGACTACATTCAAATTCCAGCAAGTGAACTGGAGAAAAAAAAAAAAACAGGAAAAAAAACCCCAAACCAGCAAACTAACATCCTTAATATAGCTCACTGTGATGGAATGGGAGGAAAAATAGCTAGGGCAAACCCCCTGTTATTAATATATACAGAGCAGAGGGCCAGAAGGCTGTCTTGCATATACCCTCTCAGAATGCACTGTCCAAACGTAGATGGGTAACAAAGCTGCAGCATCCAGGTGCTTCCATATTTAAAGTTTGAATGATATTGCTATGTTTAGAACTCCAGAAATCCTGAGGAGGGTGATGGTGACTTCAAAATCTTTTCTGATAAGCTCCTGTTTCAGCCTGGAGCGGGAGTCTTGCTCTAGCACTACTGTCAGTGTGCATTAAACTGATCACCTTTGCGATACACAAATATTAGGACCTTTTCATAAAGGCTTGACATGGCTTACACACAGATGGCTCTTTTAAAAATGCGGTGCGAAGAGCTCACCGGTTCTCCTGGCAGGCAGTTTTTGAGAGAGGGGTCACCCTCCACCACAGCTCAGGAAACAAAATCCAAATATTTCTGGGGAACGTGCAACTCCCTGAGGCAGCTGAGCTGGTCACATGCCCAGGCGCTGTGTACAAATGGCCAAGATAAACAGACACAGCTTAAACCTCAAGGGCAAAGCCACAACGATGGAGAAGGAGAACCACAGGAATGGAGGATGGCAGGATGCACCAAATGAAAGTATCACTGAAAGTACATGACACGGATAATTTTCTACTATCTTCTTGAGGCAGGGAAGCACACGTCTGTGTCAGTGAAATTACAGCGTGGGGAATGGAGCAATAAAAAACCCACCCCAAAATCCAGGAAGCAAAATGGTATCCCAGAGTCATGGGATGGGTGCTACGCTGTATACTTTGTAACCAGCACCATGAGCAAGGCATACACATCCTGCAGGCAGAGCAGAGCAAAGGCATAGCTGTGGGGTGGCACAAGCACTCAAATAAGAAAACGGGAGGCCCAAAGAGAATTAGTAGCGAGCAGCCCATGCATGCAGAAAGAGGACAGGCCTAGATCAACGAGATGGTTCAGATCACCCCAGACAGGGAGATCCCAACTTCTCAGTTGAACACACTGATTTCTTAGCTGAGATACAAGGGAATAGGCTGTGGAGAAGGACCATGAGGGTGCATAAACCCACACGTGGGATGTCTCCTTGCTCAGCTGTAACGCAAATCTAAATTGTCACAAAACCTTTTCCCTGAGGAGGGAAAGGAGACAGGCCAACCACAGTGTAATAAGAGCAGAAGCCTTAATTTATAAATATTTATTCACATTTTATAAGGAGTAAGACAGGAAATTAAAAAAAAAAAAAAAGAAGGGAGGTGCACCTGATCCAATTTATCTCTGCGTTTGTCACTCAGCCACATAAAAACACGATGGGAACATGTTACAACCACCGTATACAACCTAGTTCTTGTAACAATTCCTAAGAAGCAGACTTGCTTGTCAGGAAAATAAGGATTACAACCCACCTGGCAATCCGGAATCGTTGACAAAGTTTCTCTACCAAGCTCTCTGTTTGTTTGTCTTTTGTAATATAGGGGAAGAGATGGCTGCAAAGGAAAAGAACGGGGAAGTTGAGAGCCCAGAGAGGAAACCTCATTTCAGCCTACACCGTGGGATGCCTGCATCTACCTTATCTAGTGATCAGCTGGGTGGTCCTCCAAAAGAAGACAAGATTGCTTTGCATGCCTTCTGTCTTGGTTCAGGAGAAGCTATCAGCCTATATTTCAAATACTAATCACAGTCCCTGTTGGAGGACAACTGCTGTGACATTACACATAATTAAAACCACATGCTTGTGTAATAGCACCCACCTAGGACGAAGCTAAGAAATTCAGCTCAAGCAAAAATCCTTGTAAGTCTGGAGTAAGAAGTGCTATGTCTGTGCAGGTTTGAGGTAGGAAGGGTGCTGGGAAGGCTGCAGTGTCAACTTCCGATCAGCTCCTTCTATCCAGTTTTAAGAGCACACAACACCTCCAGACAGGTCGCATCACAGGCTGCGCTGGCAGACTAAAATGTTTGACAAGCAGACCTTGAGAAGAGTGGGGTTGCATGGAGTATTCCCCCCAACCAAAACTGTTCCTGTGACTTTTTTTTCTTTCATTATTAGTTTGCTGAAGGTGCGTTGCTATATTTTTGATCAATGTGAAAGCAAGTCTTACTTGGCACTACAGCGTGAACAAAGCCTATCAAAACTTCATTTCTAACCTGGTCCCACGTTTTTTCCTAGCTTCTTGAGGAAAAGAGAGACATGGACTTTCACACAGTTAAGTACATTTTGCATGATATCCTCATGGATATCACCGAGTAACTTCTATTTATTAAGAAGGTCCTGCTGGCTGCCCTTTTTCTTGTACCAGCGTTTCTGTTAACTTAAGCTCAGTCAGGTTCCCACTGGCCTTGATACAACTGCTCTAAGCACATCTTTGTTCAGTCTTTGTTATGTCTACAACCACCACACCAAGCTTCTTTTCCCATGTACAGAAGAGAGACCACACCCTCAACAGTCCTCTCTCTGCGTTTGTTCCATCATCAATTCATCTTTCTGTAGCTGAAATGCGGCAGCATTCCAGGCAAGGTCTCACCAGCAATACCAGTGCCTCCTTATATGTAAACCAGAAATAACTTCACTGCTAAAATATGAAGTGGAATACATCTCTAACTTTAGCCATAGCTTTACAGCAGGGGTTAAACAATTTCTAAACATTCAGCCTTACGCTTTGTTCTGCTAATTTTCACCTCAATTATTAGCGTAACCCTCTCAGTCTCCATGAGTTCCTCCTTTAACAGCAGTGCTCCCCTCACTCCCCCTATCTTTTTTACACCTCCCTATTCTTCAGTTTGGCAGATATCCCTGGAGCATAAACCCCTGATTCTGTCCACCACGGTTTCCAAGTTAAACCAGATCCCCTCCACAACATAGCATTTTGTATAGTGTTACATGGGGAAATAGTTCAGTTTCAACTACTATTCCTTTTCTTCCCCGTTCAAAGGATATGATGTGGTGTGCTAACTGATTTTCAGGTTTTCTTTAAAATTAATTACCTTTAGACTAATTTGATACCTGTTTAATTGATCAATACTGCTTTTTCTCTTATTTGCTAGACACCTCCAGTACTCTCCCTGTGTGTTTCTGGAAATTATAGAAGTCCATATACAGCTGTTTTAACCACATTATAATGCAAGTACAACACTTATTATTCTCTAGGTCTGTGGTAACAGCTCCAGTTTGACATTCATTAAAAACTGTACTGAAAATTCCAAAATTTTGTCCCACTCTTTCTGCACATGCCACCTTGTTTTTCTGTGATGGTTTGCTTCCACTTCAGAGACTCACTTGGCTTTTACATGTGCTGTCAGTAGCCATGTGCTGAATTTCCTATTATTTCACATTACCCTCCTTACTGAAAACTGAAGCAAAATATCCATATACTTTTGCAGCCATAAATTATTTTCAGTCTCAATTTCAGTCTCACTAATAGACCTTTCCTGTGCTTGGCAATTCCTACCTGTCCAAAATGCCATCCCTCTTCCTAAATGTATTGGAGTCTCATGGACAGAAAGAGTAGTTGGGGAAAAAAAAAAGAAAAAAAAAGGCAGCACTGGAGATTTTACTTCTCTTCTCTTCGGCAATAGCAATACTTTTATTTAGTCCATCACTCCAGGCTGTAATCCGCAAGGATTTGGGCAACTCAGAAAAAAACCCTTTCACGCAGTTAAGTTTCAGATAGAGAAAACCTTCTGTCATTTACCACTAAAGACATTCTTTGGGCTGCCTATGAGCAACCAGTACCCTCAGACTAAAATATTCCAGTATGTCTCTATACTATGCAGTTGGGCTTCCTCGAAAAAAAAAAAACCAACAACCAACCAAAACTCCCCCAAGCCTAAATCTGTTGCCTTAACTACAGCTTTACTAGAATTGCTTACAGAATGCTGGTAGGCCACCAAAATGATGAAGGCAGCAGAGTCTTTAAAACCTGTTGTGTTCTCCTAATGTTGCATATTCACATTCCCATGCATAAACCCAACTGTTTTCCTTTTCTGGAGGCAAAGTCATTTTGAATAAGCTACTGGAAACTCTGTGGAATCACTCCTCACTCCCAAATATATGACTTTAGAACTGATTCCTCTTAGCATGACTCCATTTCAGATGCAGACTGAAAAAGTCAGATCAAGGAGAACAACTGAAAGAGCATTTTGTTTCTATCACTGTAGTTTCTCTTCCCTGTATCTGGCACCCTCTTTGCATAAACACAGTCCTGGTCAAAAGAGATTCTTTAACTCCAGAATACCTCATAATAATGTGGAAGGATTCCTCTTCTACACCACAGTTAGGATCTGAGAGACGACTGATAATGTCTGGAAGCAGGTTATAGATGGCATTATCCTGTGCAGAATAAAAGGTTCTACATGAGATACAGAATTATGAAGGACAGCTTGAGTGAAGCCAAATAAGCTGCCTACTTAAAATTTCTTCCCTTTCTCCCCACCCCAAATCTACTGACCAGCTTTTTGAAACAAGCTGTACACAGCCAGCCGAATCTAAATTACTTGGTTGAAGCTAAGGAGTAAAAAAACCCCAACCAACTAAACAAGTTAACAGCAACCGCAACCTTTGGTTTGCAACTGCTCTGTTCTTTGGCAGACTTAGATGCAGTTTCTTTGGTTTCCAATCTTGTCACAACTCAACACAAAAGCGTCCTGAGATAGGAGACTTACACAGCAGTTCAGCTCAAGGAACTGATCCCCATCTTGCCTGAAAAAGGCCCAATTCAGATTCCCTTTCCCACTGCTTTTTCATGGTTTTGTCACAGACACTGCAGAGCTAGGAAGCCAGTACAGTCAGGCAGCTGGCTCTGCTTTTAACAGAGCAAGCCAAGTCAGTCAAGTCCCAGTATGATTGCAGCTTCTTGGGCAGTAAAACTCAAACTCCCAAGGGCCTACAGCAGCCTCAATTTAAGTATCTCAATGCTACGCAGCCAAGAACAAGTCTGAAATGTTTCAGAGATGATGCACTGCCTCAGCATAAGGTCAGGGAACTCCGTTCTAAGGCCTAAAGGTAAATTGCAGGAGACTGTTCCCAACTCTGTGCTAGAATTTGCTTCTTACTTACTTTGCTAAGTTTGCTTCTTACACAAGAAAGCAAAGGGACAAGGCACTGGTTTGGAGCCTGTCTTCCAATGAGAACAGATGAGGCCAAATTCAGCAACATCAGGGTTGACACAAACTCGAGTTGCAGAAGTTTCTTTTATCTACCCTCAATTAGGCAACAAAAAGGAGCAGACAGCTGCTCTACACCACTGACACACCTTCTCCAGGACTCAACTCGTATGTCATTTACCCAGCCTCCACCAGCCCTTCCCCACTCTTGTGAATTCAGGTCCCTGAGCATCCACTTGCCTTGTTGGAGAGTTCACTGAAAAAGTTCTGAGCCACTCTCACGATTGTCTCCTCTGGGTCTATAAGCAGGGTTGCCATTTCGCTCACTTGGCCCTTCACCTTTACCATGTCTTTGAGGATGAGGTGAGTCATCACCAATCCAGCTGTCTGTCTCACGCTTGGACAGGGATCCCGCAACCTGGCAGAAGCATATGGTTACCACAGAAAACAGCTGAGTATCTTTAAGGTAGTGATACCCAGCCTCCTCCACATCCCAGGTATGTCATCTCCCTGCAGTGACACCTTAAAATTTGGTTATTTGCTTTCCTGGATCATTCCCACCTTTTGGAAGCCAAGTGTCACCCTTCTACAGAGCTCCCATCACCTGTCCCCTCCCAGCAATGAGCGTAGCATTACCTGGCATAGAGATGCGATGTCCAAGGCTCCACCAGATTGGGGAAACGGATGGCCAGATCTCCTGCTGCAATAATGAGGTTGGATCTCACACCAGGCAGAGTGGACTTCTCCATCATAGTGAACAGCAGGCGCAAGTGGGAGTCACAGAACTCAGAGCTGATGGGACAGGGTACAGAAAAGAAGGCCTAGATACCAAAATCCCGTCTCTCAGAGAGCAGCAGGACAAACAGAAAATAAAAAGTCAAATCTGTAAACACTCTTTTGCGTTTGTTCTCTCCACAGGAAAGGAGATGCCATATTCGCTTGTGCCTTAGTACTAGGCAGGCTGGGAGGAGAACTCTGGCACAGCTAGGCATTACCTGATCATGCAGACTTTGCCAAGTGCCAGGGCTGCAGCAGCTGAGAGCGCTGGATCAGTGTAGAGCCCAGGGTTGTTGCAGATCTTGAGGACCAGTGGAACAAAGGCAGAGAACAGGTGCTTCCCTACAGAGCGAGGATGAAGACTGCAGTTATGTGATGCACTGTTTGCATATCACATTAACAACAATTACCCAGTTTATCCCAGAACTCCCATAGACTACAGAAACCACTCTCACCGTTAAAAAAATCCACCTCCAGTGAGGCACAGCAAAGAAACAGTCTACATAGAAACAAACTGACACCAGACAAAAAAATGACAGTATTTCCTTCTGAAGCAAACAGCCTTCCTCCTCAACCTGTTCCCCACCATGCCCGTCCTTTCACACAGGCAGATGGAGCCAGTGCTCCTCGGTGGCAGCCACACTTACCATCTAGAAGCTCTGTCTCACAAATACTGCGGATGAGCTCAGCCTCTGTGTCATCAGCTGAGGCTCCCACGAGGCCCAGCTCCTCCTCCATAGTGGTCTCATTTTCTGTGCTCTGTGCAGAAAGGAAGACTATTAAAAAGATAACAGGCAGCAATAACCCCTTCCATCACTAAGTACTGTCCTCTTGGGTAAGGGCTGCATACACATTACCAGCAGCATGACTAGAGTTGAGAACACTGATGGAGAGTTTTATAATCCACTTTTCCCTGAGAACTCGAGAGGGACTCTTTGTCAGGAAGTATAGTGATAGGACAAGGGGTAATGGTTTTAAATTGGAAGAGGGGAGATTTACATTAGATACTAGGAAGAAATTCTTTCCTGTGAGGGTGGTGAGGCACTGGAAGAGGTTGCCCAGGGAAGTTGTGGATGGCCCACCCCTGGAAGTGTTCAAGGCCAGGCTGGATGGGGCTTTGAGCAACCTGCTCTAGGGAGAGGTGTCCCTGCCCATGGCAGGGGGGTTGAAATTTGATGATCTTTGAGGTCCCTTCCAACTCTGACCATTCTATGATTCTAACTGAATGAAGTTGTGAAAGGTAGTCCAGGATTTGCCAGTCCACATGCCACAGAACACCAATGAAAAGAAAGACTAAGCTACTAAGCTGAGACAGATACAGGACACATCTGGCATCAACGCCTGAGTATGGCACAACTTACAGAACATGCAAATCCTAAAAGCAAGAAGTTCAAATTGGACTTTGAGTTCCTGGTCTTGTGAGCGAGAAAATGGAAACCTTATAGCAAGGCCAAAGCAACACAAGGGAAGAAAAGAGACACAAGTGTTGCATAGGGACAAAATCTGTATCCAACTGCTGCTTCTTGAAAAATGTCACAGGAACTTTCTCCTGTGTGGGAAATGGTTGGTAGTGACACTGATAAGGGCAGATGAGGAAATGAGCTACAAACTTCTCTGGACATAGCAGTGTAGGCACCTAACAGAGTGGATACCTAGGGACACACAACATTTTTCTCTATTCTTACTCAAGAAAGTCAGCCTCACTACACTCTGGAAAACGTTCTGAAGTAGACATAACCAAGCAGGGTTATTTCTATCGTACAGATCCTATTAAGAAAGCTACTATTAAACTTTCATCATTACTACCCAAGAGAGAATAAGAGCCTCAAGCCCTATGGACTAAGGTTCCAAAAGCCCTTTTCCAAAACTCAGGGCACAAATGGGGTGTTTGTGACCACTAGCAGCAATTGCAAAAGATTGCACTGGTAAGAAAGGAGGTGATAAGTAGAAAAGAAGTGATAAGTGGAAAGAAAATGTTTGCCAGAAGCAGGAAGATAAGCACAGCCAGGGCATCACCCTTCATTCCCTCTCCTCTGTCTGTTCAAAACCCAAGACCAGCGTGAGAGTTTTATTGAACAAAGTCATTCAAGGACCTCAGCTCTCCCTGTTAATCCTGATCAACAGGTGTCCATTTCTATTCCCAAAGCATACATTACCCCACACCTCCTGCATCCTGAGAAGCACATTCTCCAGAAGTTTGCTGTGATACTAGGAGAGCTGCCCATAGGAAAAAAATCCCCTCAGTTCTCACCTGGGGTCTCTGCTTCCTCATGCTGTTGTCAGAATGCTTCTTGGTCGCCTTCTCCTCCTCTCTGAGCATGCGGCGTCTGCGTAGCTCTGCACTCACTGATACTTCCAAATATGCTACCTGATGTAGTGCCACCTGTCCCCCAAGGGACACCAGGTGCGTCAGCAAGAATGTGGGGAGACTGCTAGCACCATCAGAGACTCTGCTGGGAGAAGCTGGATCTAGTGGAGAAAAATTACTACAGTTCAGTGTTGATCTAGACCTCTTCCCTCACTGGTTACTGCCAATTCCCACTGTATCTCCCTGCTCCACAAACTCCTTCACAGCCCTCGCACCCTTCCACGTGGACACCTCCGCTAGCCCCTCAGCTCTGTTCTCCTCCTGCAGTGATTCTAGGTCATCTAAGTGCAGCATTAGAAATCAGGGGTACAGATTTCCTTCACCAGCCTTTTTCCTCACCAGCATTCTGCCCATCAGCCTCCTGCAGCTTCTCCAGAGCTTGCTGACTGCACACTTGCAGTATTTGAGCACATATCTCCTCTGCTCCTTCTGCCAGCTGGTAGATGAGCATTACTGCTGCCTCCATGAAGGGGATCCAGTGACTACTTGGTTGGGCAAAGCCTGGCGAGAAGAGAGAGCAATGTACCACACATACCAGCGACAGCACAGGCTATCTCACAGCCCAACTCCATCTTTGCCAAACCTATTGCTGACTTGAGCTCACCTTTAATCAGTGTCTCACTCAGGTTCTCAAAGAGCATGTGGTTCTGTGGCAGTCGAAAAGGTGCTCTGTTCTTCCCCTGTGCTGGCTGCAGAGAGAACAGATGAGGTACTCTTACCACATAAGGGATCCCCTCCCATGCCCTTCCTGGTACTAAACCTTGCTGTGTGCACAATGCTAGGCCCATGGCAGGGACATCCAAGTAAGGCTCTGCAACTAAACACGCAGCAGGGACATTACTGTTACTTCTGAAGACATGGTGGCAGCACCAGCTGGATTTAAGGCTTGGCTAAACGACAATCCCAGGTCAAGCCAGACAGATCCACTGCTTCATCTTAAACCAAAATAACTCTTTCGAAATCTCAAAAGAACTTTTTAAAAATCTGATATTATTTACTCATTACCCACAATGAAAGAGCAGGGTCATTTTTAGAACATCTTCAGTTATCAACAGCAAGTCAGCTAGATGTCCTTGCTTGAGAGTACTCCAGAACTATGACCTTTTCTTTAAAAGCAAAATATCCAACACCCACCTCACTCTTAAGCTATTGCACTCCCGACACATTTTATGTTGGGAATAAGATAACCCAGAGAACTACCAAACAAGGCATGACAATGCCCGAGAAATCCCAGCACATTTGTGGCTACTTGATCAAAATATACTTGACCAAAACAAGCTACTGCTCGATGATTCACCAACTTTCAGTAGTTGGAAACAAAATTTCTTAATTCACTACAACTGTTTGTAGGGGTGGAGGGGAAGGAAGAGCTACCATAGTCATTCGGTTAGCTACAGTTCAGTCCCTTGCCACATACAAGCTTGACTGCAAAGTTAATTCAACCTAAAATTGAATTACAACTGCCTTTAAATACACATTAATTCATTAAAGTTCTGCAGTAACATTCCTGGTGGAGGGAGCAAATGCAGAATGAGTGTTGCATGAAGGAGGGCTGCTTTTATGCTGGGACTCCTGAACCAAAATGTTCTAAATGCTTGAGTCAAAAAACAAAAGAGATTGGTTTGGTTTTTTTTTCAAGCACATTTTTAAAAAGAGAAAAAAAAAAAAAGCAAGAACTGTTTCATAAACAAAGAATCCATCTGATACAACAACATGATGGTTGTCTAAGTACATGGACAGGTCTGAAAACCTTTCATGTTTTATATTCAGCTGTACAACTGACAACTCCCAAATATCAATTAATAGGGAGGGCAAAAGAATCACACCACCAGAAAACATCAGTAGGAGAAAGGGCTTCATGGTTGAGAAAACACAAATCAGCTTAGAACGGGGAGTATGAGGAAGAGAATTGAAAAGAAAACAGATTTTCTTGTGCACTGAACTCTTTACTAATTGAATTCAGCCTGTTGCCTAATGAAAATACTTTTATTGCATGTTCACTGATGTGTGCTAAACTTTCCAGACAGTGCTGCTGAATGGTCTCAACCTACTTAATTTCAAAATCCATAAAAATTTAATCACTTCTCTCTCTTCTCCTGCAAACCATTTCCCCTCCCCTCCCCTTCTTTGTTCCTCGATAACTGAGGATGACCTCAAGAGCAAGCTAAGAGTCTTACCTTAGGGTTACTGGCAAGTTTGGAGATTGCATAGCATACTTCTTGAGCCAGGCGATAGTCTTCACGTGCCTTCTCAGACAGTCCCACTGTCACTAAGACATCCAGGTTGCTACCTATTATCTCTGGTTTCCCTCTGTGAAATGGAAGGGACGGGGGTATTGCACGAGTTGCTGCTGAAAATTATGTACACACACACATATATATGCTGAAAGTTATTGATAGTAGCATCAATAACTAAGAGAAATACTCCTTCTGCCTTGTGGAAGGCAGTGATTCGAGTAACAGGGGAAAAACAGTGTTCCATCCAATAACTCAAAATACAGCTATAGAAGCAGCAAGCAATATTCCACAGAAGCCAGTATAATCTATACTCCCTTAAGAGACGACGTTCTCCAAAGCAAACAACACTGAGTATACTCTCTTTTTGTAAAGAAAGAAGATACTTGACTCTTCATTCTTATCAGAAAGGAGCAAAACTTAAAAGAGTAAGACAGAAAAATGTTGCAAAACAGAAGAGGCCAGCAGCTCAGGACTGGTGAGATGTGACACTTTCTCCTACTATAGGAAATAAAACAACACAACAAAAAAACGAAAAACAAACCCATTTCCCCATCTCTACTTCCTTTCTACTTTTGAAAGGTAAAATTGTATATTCCTCAGACCAAACCTGATCTGAGGAATATACAATTAACTGGGTGAAAAAGGCAAGAACAGAATCGAATGTATTTACAAAGAGAATCTACAAAGTTTGTAACAAGCATCTACAGGACAAAAGCAGTATCAGGCAACATTGCTGTTACTTCACACCCATAGACTCAACACAGAACCTCATGGGATACCCTAGAAACCTACAGTTTTCTTTAAAATCCACAATGTCAGGGAAGGACGTTAATTTTGAGATGATGTCCACAATTATGCTGCAAGCACATGGGATGGGGTGGTAGAAACACCTCAGAAAGAATACCTAATACTCAAATTGCAGAATTGGATATATGCTCCAGAAATGGCTCCAACTCTAGAGCCAAGAACTTCAAGATCACCATTATGCAGGCATATTTTTGACAGATGAAGGACTGAAGAGCAAAAAGAAATCAGCAGGTAAGCTAAATGTTAAAGAATTACTGGGGTGAGTAACTGAGGAAATGAAAGCCTTATAGCACAATTACTCTTTTTGGCCCCAGCAAGGGAAGTAGATCCATCTCCCTCCATGCTAAAGACTCAGACGCCTCTACTCAGCAGCTTCTCAAATATTTTTACCCAAACACAGACAAGGCTGCAGAGCCGTGACATGGCAAACCCTGAGAAAGGATGAATATTCAGAACACAAAGAAAGCAATGTTGTCAAGAGTGGAGAGACTGTGGTGGTGGGACCCAGCACAACTACGTTTAATTCCAGGCTTCATTATCCCATGACCCAATTACTAATTTTAAAGTTGCAGAACAAAGGGTCAGTTGATGTAACACTTACAATTCTTTGATAAAAATCAACTCCCTGTACATCCTCCCACCCACAGGCCCTGGGCTCACCGTGCCATCATCCCCAGCAGCATCACAGCAGCACGTCGTTCTAGTGACGAGCACTGAGATTTTTCTGTGAATCGCTCCCAAAGTAGCTGGATCACAGCAGGCTTTATTTCATCTTTCTTCACAAACTCTGAGATCTGGAAAAGAAATGCAATAAAACAAGTAGGGAGAGGCAGAGGAAGATGGACCCCAACAAAGACACTAACTGCAATGACTACCATATTAATAACGAACATCTAAAATTACAAATACAATCCAAAGCCAGGCAAGGCAAGTACTCACCATTTCTTCTAAGCACTGTATCATTCCTAGAGATGCATCCACCATGATGAGTGAGAGAGAATGCACCAGGGTATGGGCCCTGGCCCTTTAGAGGAGAGGAAGATAATTTTAAAAAATTAAAAGGTAAAGAAAAAGCAACTGTGACAATTACTCTCCTATTCAGAGATCTGAGGACATCTAGCAGATAACAGAGCTGATCCCTGGGAACAGGAACACTTCCCCATCCACAAGCTGGAGTTCTCCAAGCCACCCAGCCCAAGTGCCAATGAGCATGACGTGGACCCTTGTGCACTGCTGCTCCTCCTGATACTCAAAGACCCAACAAGAGGTACTCAACAGCTATTTCCCAGTTTGCTCTCAAACACAAGTTAAAGTACTAGAGCACAAGAAACCAAAAATCTCTATGAACAAATAAGGCCAGAATTCAAGCTGCAGATTAATCCCCAGGCAATACTATCAAGAAGAAATAAGCAGCAGTGAGTGTTTTTTATTGCCCTGATGGTACAAATGAGGATGTGTTACGGTGCATCTCACCAGGGATCACACATATCTTAGCATATGTGTAACCAACAGGATTTACAAGTGAGCAAGTGCTAAGAGAAAAAGAGCAAGTGCCACAGTAGAGAGGAGACAGAGCTCCTCTCTAGTGTGGAAGAAACAAGCAAGCAAGTGGTACCCACCCCCAAATCCTCAATAAAGATCAGAAACAAAGACCCCATTAACATTCCCTCATCTGACACGCATAGCGACTTGTTACAGAAAGATTTAAGATTGGTCTGAATGAAATACAAATAGAAATGTGTGTGAAAGCACCCAAACATAATAATAGTAATAATAATAACTAACCTTGTATAGTGTCATTGATAAAGAAATGGCGTATGTTGAAAAATCAAGGACACAACTGACAGTAAGAAACCAGTAAACACTGAGGAATGCATTGTTTCCATGGGAAGCTGAATGCCTACACTCAGACAAGGCCACAGCAAACTTGTCAGCAAAAAAACCTGAGCTCTGGTACCAGAAAGGTAGCTCTAACTTTAGACCCCTGCCTTGGTATCATTACTCTTATTACCCCAACGGTGTGTAACTACAGCCATAAGAAAACCAACATGAGGGAACAGACATTGCACAACACTTTTGCTCACTGAGGGTGAAGTATGCAAAACACTTAGACACAGAACGATCCCATAACAGCAGTCGACTCCCAAAGGAGCTGAAATAGCTGTCCAAAAAATCAGTTCATTGTTGCAAATCAAGAACCTTGCCTACATAAAGGACACTCATAACTGACACCCCTTGTTCTCTGTCAGAGAGACCCTACCGAGATCATTTTGGCTCATGTATGAAAGTGAAATTTATGAGCACATTAAGCACAAGTGCCTGATAACATTTTTATTTAAAGTAATTCTCAGTTTCTCCTTCTGTGGGGTCTCACACATGGAACTTTGCCATATTAATTTCCTACATATCAACACTATGGCAAACCCAAAGCAGAAGCTCAGCAGTACATTCTGCAGGAAGCTTGCTATAGTCAGATATATATAAAAACATCTTAGAACTGCACAAGTGTTATTAATAGCTCTAAGAGAAAGCATCTTTACCAGTGGACACGAACCTTATGTTTCAGCTCAGCATGAAACGTGGCAACTTTGATCTCGCTTTCTGCCCATACCCCATTCCCAACAGCTCCCCGAAAGAAGAAATGGGAGAGAGAAAAATAAAAAGAAGAAATCCCTTCTAATTAGGAAGGCCCTTACCTCTCTGAATCCCCACTGGGGCTCAGATAGAGCTGCCTGTAGGCATTCAGCACAGCCTCCTTGATACCAGACTCTTTTGACCATATGAGTGGAAGCATCCTGCGGACTCCAACCAGCGCCTCGGGCACACCAAACTGCGAAACTGTCACAAAGAACTCAATGGCTTCTTGCACCACTGCAGAGAGAAGAGTTGATTTAGTGTAGTTTTTCCTCATCCCCATTAGAGAGGCCACTAAAACAGATTCATAGGCCTACTGCTCTCAACCAAGCCCTACAATCATGTAAGATCACTGCTACTGTCTGCAGAAGGCTCAAGTCAGAATGGGGTCACTAGTACAAAGTCATAGATGTCCTGGAGGAAACAGGCACAGATTAGAAATATTACAGCTAAATGTAAATATGATATATTTAGGAGAAGAGGCCACTTCTGAGAAAGAACTCAGGATCATTTTTAGCTACAGAGTAAAGGTTAAGGAAAGGCAAGGTGGATAAAACGAGCTGCTGAGTTACCCTCCATAAATTAAGTTGTTTTGGTCACCTTGGACTTTTAAAAAACATCTTCCATCTTCATATTTAAAAAACAGATTCCTAAAAAGCCCATTCATGCCCTAATACAACCTCTTCACAACACCCACTTAGCACTTGCTGTTCCAATACCCTGGAAGTGCCTGTGACATCTGCTCAGTGGACAGCAGGTCCTCCAACCTTGTCCCTTTGCCCCTGGAGCTTGATTACTCCCACATCTTGCTTCAGCAAGAGGAAAGATCTGGAAAGGCTGAATGGGGAAGAAAGGCCCTATAGCTATTTCACAAACCTGAGACAGAGTTTTCATACATCATCTTGCTGATCAGGCTCAGGGCTTCTGTGATTTTCACTGAGAAGTTGTAAGCATCTTGCAGGTACTGCACCAACATCTCCTGTTTGACCAGCTCTGTCTGAGGCTGCTCTTCTGGTACAACTTCTTCAGTACTAAGACTATTGTTGCCACGTGGAGGATCCTCACTGTTCTCACCTGGGCATGAGCCTGCACAGTACCAACACTTGTTTGTGAACAGTATTGAAGGTACAAGAGAAACACGCATGGTTCAGGGCATTTTACCCCTTCTCTTCACTCCATAGTGACACCTTCAAAGAGCTAGACTTCCACAAAAATCCAAATTCTCTCATCAGACTTTGCTATAAAGACAAAAATCTCAACAAGCTGTAGAACAAGTTCTAGTACTACAATGTGATGCACCACAGAAATGCCAACCTAATATCCAGGGGTGGAAAAAGGCATGGTCCAGTTGGGGTACACACCATTAAAATGCTGAAGGGCTCCCCAAAGATGGATGAGGCCTTGAAAGAGAACCCAGGCAGAGCAGGAAGAAGGTAAACACTACTACTCTCCAGCAAAGTTTGTGCAACTGCGGAGAGCTGACAAAGTTAAGAAGATTAAATTATTTAGACGGTAGCTTTTTGATAGAAATGAGCTTAAGGGGATTGGCTAGGAAACCTTATTTTGAAACAAACACCAAAGACAAAGCATGTAAACTCTTAAAAACATGCCCAAAGGCTTGAGCTCCAGATAAGCAAGACTTTGTTTGAGTCAGATACTTGGTCAAAGCTGCTAAGGGTCAGCATTACATGCCACCAGCTGTTCAGGAAGCAGAACTGACAAATTCAAACAGAAGAGAAGACTGTGAGTGGATAATACCAGCTTCACTCTCCTTAGCATATATTATATGAGTTAAAGCATTAGAAATGCACTTCGAGTGGGAACATGGAGCCATTCTAACTAGAAATTAAATAACAGGATTACTGTGATCCAACCAAGACACCAAGCCCCTTGATGAGCAAATTATCCAGAGGTGGTGTAGCTCTATAAACTGTCAAGTATACAGAGAGTGAGACACACAGGTTAGGAGGGACAGGGCAATCCAGAGGGTTTTGGTCTAGCTCTGGCATCAGCTTGGCCTTAGAGCAGAGACAGAGCAATCTGAAACAGTTACCTGTGTAAAGTGTCTTCAGAACACCCAAGATTGTTGCCTCCTCATTTTCCTCCACAGGGCCACTGAAGGGCTCCTCCCCCTGGAAGCGACACAGGGCCTTCTGCGTAAGGCGGGCTGCCCTCCTGGACAATGACATTGCCCAAGAGAAGAGTATCAGCAACCCATTAGGGTGAGACACAAGGGAAAACATCCAACTTCGCCCTGAACACCTGGGATGGAGCTCCAGCCAGCATGTTGCTCTAGGTGCCCACGTCAATCTCTTCCTAGAGTAACGTGACATCCCATGAAATCATCCCTCTACCCTGAAGTCCAAACCCTTCTTGAGCGGAGAACTAGAGATTGACACATCCCTTGGGATAAACACCGTCTCAAACTACAGAGTCTTCTTACTTGTAATTCAGCCTCCTCAGCAGCCCAGTGATTTGCTTGACTGTACTCTCCACTGTTTGCTCAACTTCCAGCATCTCCTCTTCCCCTTCCTGCAGTGGCTGAAAGAGCTGCTGTATGGCAGCCCTAACTTCTGGCAGCATTGCTTCCCACTCTTCCTCTGGGGTGATCGCTAGAGTTATTTAAAAAAAACCCAAAGGGAATGAAGAATACAGAGACTCAAAACGACACCCTAAATGGGGAGGAAAACTCATACGGAACTTAGAAATTCTATTTACATACACACATACACTGGCTGCCACAGGCAGGCATTATTCCATTATTCCCATTGCTGATTTCACCCAGACAGCATCAAGAAGAGTCAGGAATTTTTTGGCATAGAAGAAACCATTGAGAGTACAAAAAAACGACAGGGAAGAGAACACCATAATTTGCTATTTATTGCTTTGGAGGTAGCACCAGGTCCAAGCTTAATCAATTTAAATTAATATCTAACCAAAATTATGGCTCAAGCAGTCCTTGAATGATTGAAAACAGAAACATAGGAGGACGTTCACAGGTATTTTCAGTTCTTATCCTGAAAATAGGATATTTAGCTAAATGGACTGTTGATCTAGATATGGATGTTCATACAGTGCTTTTATAACATCACTGTAAGAAAAAACGTTTTGAGTATAATCCCAGTTATCTGGCCTCACTGTAAAATCTGAGTCGTAAACCACCACAACCTGGGAGCAAATTTAAGATGAGGAAAAATAAGCCCTGGTATATCCTGGGAAGGGGAAAGAGGAAGAAGAGAAATTACCTGCTGTGGGTCTGCTACGGTCCCTCATTTCTTGCAGCTTCTGCACCTCTTTTTTCAGTGGCTCAGCCAAGTCAGCACAGTTTAACTGAAGATGCCAGAAGAGAAGAACTATGTTACTTATCCTGCTTTTTCTGACATGCTCAAATTCTCCTTTCTCTTCCACTCCTTACTTTAAGCTCTTAATCTCCTCAGACAACCCTGGTTTTGAGAACTGGAAGACTCTAGTCATCATCCTAGAACAGGAGCAGCTATAAATTTCCAGTCTAAGGCTCAGAAGTTTAGGAGAATACTAGAAGACTAACTCTGATCCTAAGGAAAGAAGCCCCACAACAGATTAAAATCAAACTGCTGTAGTTTTTTTGCACAATCAAACACATCATCCCTGGCCTTCAGCATATCTACCAGTTACACCAAGCAGGGGAAGAGTCAGAGAAAGCAAGATCTAAACTTGGAAAAACCACCTGTAGAGTCAAAGGCTACACTGTCCCTCCTGCAACACACAGAAAGGCTGCTCCCCTGGCTGTAGCACACTGCAGATATTTAGCCTGTAAACAGACATCTAGTGTATCCATCATATTAGTCAAAATTACCTTGCAGGAGAAGGGATTGTTGGACAAAAATGCAGCCAGGAGCTGTATCGCATTTTTAACTACTATCACGGATTTGTCTTTGAGACGCCCAACAGCCAGCGACACCACAGATTGAAACTGAGTCAAAGGCAGGGCCTAGCACACAATGAAAGCATAGACAAAGTTATCAGGACAGCCTAGAGACTCATGAAAACTTATTTTACTGCAGATACACTGATGTACTAAAAGGCACAGATTATAGATTTACATAAAATCTAGGTCTGATGGGACCTCTGGATATCTTCTGGTCCAATCTGCTGAAAGCACAGACTCTGGTTACAGAGGGTCCCATGTTGAGTCTCAGTGTACCTAGTGAGTGTGACATTTTCCCATTCCAGTGTCCAAAAAGAGCTTGTGTACCATACTTTTCCTTCTAGTCTGTCCCAGTAATAATGAGCAACATTTAATTTCTGTTCCTCCAGTTCCCTCACCACTAGGATTTTTTGTCTCCTGGGAAAAAGGAATTGCAGACACCACAGTACACAGGGACAATATCTCCCCCTGTTAAACTCTAGTCTCTGCAAACAAAAAGCAGGGAGACACAAACTCTCTTAGACAACACAACAGGGGGAAGGACGACTGAAGCAACGCTTATCCACAGCCCAGACTTGCCTTACACTGAACGATTCGAGTGAAAAGCTGCAGCACGCGGCTGCGCACAAAGCCACTGATGTCACAGACGTGGGCCTGCAGTATATTCAGGAACTGGTCCCGAGTACCACGGGCAGCTTCCTCCAGCTGGTCACCATTCAGCACCTGCACCAGCACTTCTGCCATAGCCGCCAGAATAGCATTTCGCATCATGTAACTCTGCAAAGAGTTATTGAATCAGGAACAGAGAAAAAGACACGACTAAATATGCCAAGAGGAAAGGTGGCCCAGAGTTTGGGCCTTCCAAGTCAAGGCTCCAGCCTGAACTTTAACTTCAGGGAGCACAGCTGTGCCTGAAAGACAGTAATCCAACCCTGCTATCCAGTTGGAACCAAGAATTGATATGAGAAATACTTACAGCTTTCATGGGCAAAAGGTAACACAATTACCAACTCATTAAGTACTGAAGAACAAAGGACAACAGCTGGGATCTCACAGCAGTAATCAGTCTCCTGTTCTCTGACATCTTGGAGTGATAGCAAGACAGTAGATGTCATAGTTTCTGTTTCCTTTGCATCTTTTAGCTAAGGGTAGAACTTATTCAAAAGGGCATGGTTTTGGCTACCTGATCTTCGTGAAAGAGGTTCTGTTTTCAGACAAAAAAACCCAACCCTGAACAGGGCCTCCACTGCTTCACTTCTCCCCATGAGTAATATTGTGGAAACGTACCTCCCCATCCAAGTGATGCAGAAGAACACTTATGTTGGACAGCACCAGAGCTGGAATCTGTTCAGCCAGTTCAGTTATAAAGGCAGCATAACCCTTGATTCCAGAAGTATCACGAGCCAGATCCTGTGGACGCTTGTGTCCAATTTCCCTGCACAGAAAGATGAAACAAGGAATAGGATGCCTTGAGTTGCTAAGGATAGAAGGACAAACCTCGAGGTATTTTTCTCACCTTAGCAATTCGCCCACCAGGCTTTTCAGACCATACTCTGTAGCCCAGAGGCTCACAGCCTGCGCAAACACTGGAGCTACATGTTCAAAGTGCTGCAGCATCTGTGTAATCTTCAGAGTGGCACCTTTTGCGTGTGAGGAGGAAGAAAAAGGTCAGGGAAAGTAACAGGGAATGGCTTCAGGAAGAAGGCAGAAGAGCAGGAACTCACTGAACATATGATCATAACGAGCCAGAGCTGCAGCAAGTAGATGTGTCACAGCCTCTCGTGTGGCCCGGTACTTCTGAAGACCAATACTTGGATTCTCCAGGATACGGTAGCAGCTTCCTGTCATTAAGCTAAAGCCACAGAACAGAGACGGCCAACCTCAGTACCACAACTTGCACCAACATCATTCAAGCACACTGCACTAGACAAACATTTCTCTCAAATCAGAGAGATTCTCCAGTAGCTTTAAAAAACTGATCAAACACCACCTGAATTTGAGAGGCCTACACAAGAAAAGAAAGCAGTTGCTAAACACATTACATTTGCCTGAAGACGGCTTCCCAGTGATCTGCACTCTCCAGAGGGCTGTAATACCATATCACTGTTAGATTTAACATTTAACCCTCCCTTCCAGAAAAGGAAATCACCCACCCCACCTCTATATTGGCTGGATGGTCACATCCAGAGGGTAGTGGTCAGCGGCACAATATCTAGATGGAGAACAGTGACAAATGGCATCCTTCAGGGGTCCGTACTGGGACCAGTACTGTTTAATATCTTCATCGATGACAGACAGTGGGATCAAGTGCACTGCCGGCAAGTTTGCTGACAACACAAAGAGCGGTGCAGTTGATGTGCCTGAGGGGTGGGACGCCATCCAGAGGGACATGCATAAGCTCAAGAAGTGAGCCCATATGAACCTCAGGGAGTTCAACAAAGCCAAGCGCAGGGTCCTGGCACCTTTAAATGACCTTTAAACCTTCATATCTTCCAACCCAAACTTCTACATCTACTCCATTCCATACCTGGTAAAATCTTCTTCTACCACCAAACCACCCCAAAGGCGACGGAGATCCAGCTGCAGCAGCCGTGTAAGCAGCTGTAAGAGCGACTCCCTCTCCTCTTCCCACAAGGATTGTGAGGTCTTGGTACGGTTCTTCTTGTTCTATTAAGAAGATTACATGATAAAAACACACCAGCAGCTTAACAACAGAAAAAAAACCACCCTCCCAATTTCCCTAAGAAAATGACCACTAAATTCTTCAGCATTAAGAGACATACAGCAAGATGTAGAAGAAGCTTATACGCCCACATCAAACAACTGTTGCCATCATCTTTGACCACAGAAGACAGCTCAAGACATTACTGGCACACTAAATACCAGATAGACTCAGATGACTGGAACAGAGAGGCCTGGGCATCCGAGTCCCTGCTGATGTTTAGACACATCCTGTCCCTTTGTCTGTTTCCCATGTACAGTTTAATAGAAATCTCAGTACTCTACATTATGATGGCATCATGTTTAAATAAATTCAGCTATAACATCTGATAGATACCACAGAGTTCAACAAACTTACATGTTTTCTACTTTTATCATCTTATTCCTCCCGCCCCCCAAGTCCCCTCACCTACCTTCCCACTAGGATCAACCTCCAACAAACCACTCTTGCAGGTCTCCATTTCAAACGCATCCATCAGGCCAGTCAGTAAATAGCAGTTCATCTTGAGAGTGTTGAGGTGTGCAGTACGGTCTGTATGGCTCAGTTCAGAATCACCCAAGATGTCAGGAAGTTCATTGGAATGTTGGGACACCACTGAAAAAAGGCAGAAAGCCATGAGCACTCCTTGCTAGACCCTTCAGCCATCTTCTTTTTTGGAGACTTAGAGCAGTCATCAGATTACCAAAGACGTGTGCTCACATCTCACCAGCTGTAAAATGGGCTGCCCCCTGCAACCCAAACCTTGGAAACACTGTCTTATCCTATTCCCACAGCCCCCTGTCAGCTCACAGAAACACTCACTCAGAGCTGAGGCATCCCAAAGATGTACTTTCCAGGGATGCGGGTAAGGGGATTTTCTGTCGGTCTGCCCTTACAGCGAACACGCACAGCTCTGCATTGTCCACCAAGATTACAGACCTGTATTACTGGAATGGGCTGAGAGTGCAACCCCGCTGGTCGAGTCACATTAGCCTTTACATCATCACTGAGCTGCTGGAGGAGACAAACCCCTCTATTACTCCTATTTCAGCTGGAAACAGCAGATACCCACCCCGCATCATCAGCTCCAGGGCATCTTCTTTAAGAGCAGTTTCCACAGCCGGGAAGTGGCTGCAAGGCAAGCAAAATGTGTGAGGGCAGCACGGAAACGCCACCAGCGAGAGGCATGAGCATGAGCGCCCGGGCACCCCAGACCCTCCTCAACCCTCCCTCTACTCGCTCGTCGCTCTGTACTCACTGGAGCAAGCTGTAGATGGCGTCGAAGTGCTGCAGCACTGCCAGCGCGCCCTGCGCCCGGAAGGTGGTCCGGAAAGCTGCAGGAAAACGGAGAGGGGGACGGACGCGGTCAGGGCCGTGAGAGGGCGGTGAGAANGGGCTTACCCGGCCCATCCGCATTAAGGAGCCCCCGAAGCCCAAGCAGGTGGATCGGTGGACGGAAAAACGGGCCTTGTTCGGGGTCTACGACAACGTGGGGATCTTGGGTAAGGATTTCCCCACTCCCCCGCCCCAGGGCAAGAGGGGAAGGAGGCTGGACCCACCTCGGGGCAAGCGGCTCTTCCAGGAGCAGGAGTCGTGGGGGGGANCTTAGAGCAGTCATCAGATTACCAAAGACGTGTGCTCACATCTCACCAGCTGTAAAATGGGCTGCCCCCTGCAACCCAAACCTTGGAAACACTGTCTTATCCTATTCCCACAGCCCCCTGTCAGCTCACAGAAACACTCACTCAGAGCTGAGGCATCCCAAAGATGTACTTTCCAGGGATGCGGGTAAGGGGATTTTCTGTCGGTCTGCCCTTACAGCGAACACGCACAGCTCTGCATTGTCCACCAAGATTACAGACCTGTATTACTGGAATGGGCTGAGAGTGCAACCCCGCTGGTCGAGTCACATTAGCCTTTACATCATCACTGAGCTGCTGGAGGAGACAAACCCCTCTATTACTCCTATTTCAGCTGGAAACAGCAGATACCCACCCCGCATCATCAGCTCCAGGGCATCTTCTTTAAGAGCAGTTTCCACAGCCGGGAAGTGGCTGCAAGGCAAGCAAAATGTGTGAGGGCAGCACGGAAACGCCACCAGCGAGAGGCATGAGCATGAGCGCCCGGGCACCCCAGACCCTCCTCAACCCTCCCTCTACTCGCTCGTCGCTCTGTACTCACTGGAGCAAGCTGTAGATGGCGTCGAAGTGCTGCAGCACTGCCAGCGCGCCCTGCGCCCGGAAGGTGGTCCGGAAAGCTGCAGGAAAACGGAGAGGGGGACGGACGCGGTCAGGGCCGTGAGAGGGCGGTGAGAACCGGCCAGGCCGGGCCGGGGGGAAAGGCCTCACCTGTGAGGGCGGGCGGCAGCTCGCGGGGAGTAAGCACTTCCTGCACCACGTAGCGCCCAGGACCGCCGTCCCGCAGCAGATCGGCGGGGGCGAAGGGCAGGTGGAACTCCCAGGACGAGGAGGAGGACGACGACCGCGCCATGGCCCCAGCACTGTCCCACAGGCCGCCGCCGCCACCTCCTCTTCTCCTCAGGCCCGGGCACTCAAAACAGCGCGCGCGGGCCGCCCTCGGCCCGTCCCCTTCCCCCGGCCTATCAGAGCCCGGTGTTGCGGCCGCGCGGCAGCGCCTCGCCCAATCGTCGGCCCCCTTTCCCTCGTCGACCGTTAGAGCGCGCGGCGCCACCCGCTCGTCTTTCCGCTTCCC
>VXBW01001798.1:1750574-1768228 GCA_013400375.1 Thinocorus orbignyianus
CTCCCTCGCCGGGCACCCGTCCCCCGGAGGTGGGGGTACGTACGTGAGCAGCGCCCCAGCAGTGCTGTGTGGGGCTCCGGGCCACTGCACCCCCCCTCCCGGTCGCCTCTAACCTGGCCGGTGGCCACCGCTGCGCCTAACCACCTGGGGGCCGCCGTCCCTCCGAGGAGGCCCCTCGCCGCCTCCCCGTCCTCCTCCCGGCAGCTTGCGGCACGCTGCGGGCTGCCTCCCGGTCACCTCCCCGTACCCAGGCCCCGCAGGCCGCAGCGCCGGGCACGGCCGCAAGCCCCCAGCCCCAGGGCTGGCCCGCTCTGCTGGGCCTGCCGGTTCCCCTGCCTTGCCTGTTCCTGGGACCCGGGGAGGGCTCAGGCCCTCACAGGGCGGCTGCCAGCACTGCCCCGGCCTTGGGTTTGGGTGGATTTGGAGGGAGTAGAGAGGTTCCTCTGTCCTGAGCAGCTGACTGGGTTTTCTCTTTGCCCATGTGTGGTTTTTTTGCCAGGTCTGACCCAGCTCAGCAACCTGCTCCCGGGGCCCCTGAGGGGGGAGCCCCTGGGGGAGGCCCCCCCGGGCCACCCCCCAACCTGAGCAGTAACCGCCGGCTGCAGCAGACGCAGGCCCAAGTGGAGGAGGTGAGTGGCTCTGCCAGCCACACCAGCTGCCTGGACCTTTCTGCTGCTCTGCAGCAGCCATGCTCTTGACAGGTGTCTGTTGCTGAAGGGATGGATGCTCTTGTAACACCAATGCCAGAAAATACTCAAAGTATAATGGCAGACTAAAGCAGGGATGAAATTGCTTTATGTTTAAAAGCTGCTTAATTCTACGTAGGACTTTTAAGGAGCAAGGCTGTTAAATTTTTTTGGTACCATGCATCTATTATGGAAATAAAGCTATACAGCATCCAGGACATCTCTTAATCCCTGCCCCCTTCAAGGGAACCAACCGTCGGTTTGCAGGCTCAATGTGTGATGTGTGAGGAATCTTGCCTGACTTTCCGGGATCAGTATCTGTAGCCTGACTGCTGTCATGCAGTAACAACTTTATGCCTCACTGGGGCAGCAACATGTAGCTCTAAGTTATCTTTGCAGTTATTCTGGAGTGAGCATATGATTACACTCATGAGTGGGGTGGCTTAGGCTTGCTGGATTTGAGACCTTTAAAAACAGGTGATAACGTGAGGCTGAGGACCTTGTTTGAGTGTACTTGAACTGATACTTTAGCAGGGAGTGTAGGATTTTTTTCCCACTTCAAAGTAAGCAATGACTTGAAAGCTATTTTCACCTGATATTTTTGCCTTGTTTGGGGCTTTTGCTTGTTAGTATCTCAGTTATTGGCCAAGTTAATTCTTGTATTTTTTCAGCTCTCTCTACTGCTGTAACTGCTGCTACTGTTTGTCCTTCTGCAGGTGGTTGATATAATGCGTGTAAATGTAGACAAGGTGCTGGAACGAGACCAGAAACTGTCAGAGCTAGATGACCGGGCAGATGCACTTCAGGCCGGTGCCTCACAGTTTGAAAGTAGTGCAGCAAAACTCAAAAGGAAGTACTGGTGGAAGAATTGCAAGGTGAGTTTCCTAGTGCCATGATCTCCTTCATCAGAAGGAAATTGAGCTAGTTCTCTCCTGAAAGACTTTGAGAGGATAGTCGGGGCTTCATAACTGTTTCAAATGTTTAGGATTCTTTCACTGTAGAAGGACTTTGAGGCCTTTGTTGTTTTACCTTCAAGGTCTGTCTTATGTTCCCTGGCTGTCAGGGAAGAGGTGAACTTGTTAATCTGTTCTGAGTATTACTCTCTGACAATCTCTCTCTCCAGATGATGATCATGATGGGAGTGATTTGTGCCATTGTGGTGGTGGTGATTGTAAGTAAGTACCAAAAAGCCCAGGATCAAAGGTGAAGAAGCACCAGCTCTTTTTGGTTTGAGATATGGAGGGTCTTGGTTGCTTAAGTGTTAACTTCAGTTCTTGGGGAAGGGAGGTGGTGGTAGAACTCCCACATTTACTATGGAAATTGTATGCTTTACATAGTAATGGAAGGAATTGGGGGTGGCTGTCACTATAGAAATGGGAAATTCTGTCTGCCAGGTCAGGTAACCTGTAAGTATTGAGGGGCTTTTACCCTGGAGTGGGTGGGTTGGCAAGTCCTTTCCCTGGTGGGGAATTTGGAAGTCTCTGGGGGACCTTTGGTGTAACTTGCCCTTCTGTTCTTTCCTTTTTTTTTCCTATTGCTTTGTCTCCAGTCTACTTTTTTACTTGAATGTAGCTCCTTCAGTCTGCAGCCTACTGTCCCCTGTCACCTTGCCTGTCTCTTCTTGCCCCTGAATCTTTCCTTCCCTTCCACCTAGCTTCTTCATTGTTTTCTTTATTGGTTTTAATTTGTCTTCTGTATAGGACTCTGAAGCTTTCTACTGAACATGGTTAGACTATTCAACAGCTGCTGCAGCTTTAGAGAGGGTCATCTGAGTTTAGGGGAAGGGGAAGTAGAGGAGGAGTGGGTAGCTAATGCTCCTGCTCTTCTGCAGGGAATTTTTGCAGCTTGTGTTTTGGGTGTCAGCTTGTGAAATAGTGCCTGTGTGGACTCTAGCAAAATAAGAATGCCTTAATGCGGTGCCTTTGGGGACTTCAGCATGTGAGATTCTTTAGTATTCTGCCTAGAGGGAGAGGCAGCATGACTTAAGCTTTTCACTGAGCTTCTGAAATAAAGGTTAGTTTGTAGTGGTCAGTGACTGTGAGCCATCTGACTGAGCTAGATATAGTCATCTAGATTTCTCTAGCCATGGAGAGATGAGCACTTAAAGAAACAATTTATTCTGCTAGTCCTTATTTTCAGATGATTTGCTATCTGAATATGGCTATTTCAGTTATTATAGAGGAGCGCCTACATGATTACCTCAGTCAAGTGCAACAGACTAAGGAGTTTTGTTACTATCTAGAAGGCATGTGTGGGAGTAAAATCTGAAAGGAAAAAAAAACAACAGTAAGGAGTTTGGGGGTGTGTGTGTGTCAAATATTCCTTACATCTATGCAGACACAAGCCAGGACCCTGTGGCTTTCTACTGTCTTGTAGCTTCCTGGAAGACTTTGGAGGTAGTGGCAGAGTGGGAATGGTCTGCTTTTGTGTTACTGGGTTGAATGTCAAAGGAAGCTCGCTACATAGCAGATGGAGGTGAAGGAAACTGGAGGTATTCCAGATAAGATTGAATGAGCCACACAGCTTTCTGATTACAAATACCTCATCTGTTTCTGCTACTACGAAGTCCTAGCATGCAGCAGGAGTTGGCAGATACTTGAAATGGTTTGCTGGGGATTCAAAGGGAAATGCTGCTCTGGGCATGAGTACTGCAAAGTGACATCAGATGTCCCAGTTTGGCAGTTTAGATCACTAGAGATCTTGCCTATCAAACTGAAATCCTCCAACTTGCTATGAGTTCTCTTGAATTTAGATCCAAAATGGTCTCTGCTGGAAGTAAGCTTGTAGCATGGGATGCTGTGGCTTTCTATAAGCAATCCCCTTGTTCTCCTCCTTCAAAAATAACCAAAGCTATGAGTTGCTTGAGTGTGTTGTCAAACCCGGGGTTAAATGAGCTGCCCTTTTCCTCAGTTTCTGCAGATAGTCTTCTGAGGAAAGTGCATCTTGTCTTTTTACAAGCTGAACTGTAGCCTGTAATCTAGACTGGAAAGAGGGCACTTTAATTTAGGAAGCTCTACCTCGGTTCTAGAATACACTGTGATCTGTCTAAGTTTAAAGAGCATGCGAGGGGGCAGGAGAAAACATCTCTGGAGTTCCCAGATGGGAGTGAAGTACTAAAGTTGGGAGGAGCAGAAGCTTTTTTTGTTTCACTGGTTACGCTAGGGAAGCCCCTTTTGTCGTCACAGGGGATCTGGGAAGGGGCTAGGTTTTGCATGCTCACTTCCATGCTCCAGCATTTCATTTGCGCTGAGTTCATCTCCCTGCAATTCCATCCCTCTCCACCTTGGGTGAGGGCAGAGATGAAGATCTGGAGTGAAGCAGCCCTCGTCCCCTGAGCACTTCCCTAATTCCCTGTGGAACTGAGATGTGATGGACGGTCAGAAGTGCATCTACTGAAGAGGAGCCAGGGCCTGCTTATACTACTTACTGCTATCATTTTAGGGGGTGGGCATACAAGCTTGAGGCCCCCAGACCAGCAATTCTCTTGAACTCTTCTAAACAAGCCTTTGGTGCCCCATTCCTCCTCTTCCTCTGGGGGCTGAGGTTCCCCTAGGCTGTCTCTTCCATTTCTTTCTCTTAGATGTTGTATGTTGCCTCTTTTGTTCCCTTTCCCTTCCTTTGTGTCTCTATGCATGGGCAAGAAAAATCACCAAGGCCCTCTGAGTAAAAGCAAGGGACTCTGCTGTCCACAGCATTATAGCCACTCATGCACGTGCAGTTTATTTCCTTCCTCTATAAACACAACTGTAATCTCCTCTGGCATGTTATAGTAATCAGCTCATGTACTTTAAATGGTCTCTAAGAAACACAATTCAACACCTTATTGAGTCTGTCTGGTCTGTCAGTGGGTGGGGAGGGGCTGGGATATCAAACTCTTTTTAGAACTTTTTGTTTCAAGTCACTTCCTTACTGTACTTACACCTGAAGTTCTGGCCCTCAAAGCAGTGGGTAGTCTTCCCTTGCAATGATGGTAGTTCCAGTTGTGCTGGAACCATGTGCTGGGCTGATTCCGGTAAGTCTGTAACAAGATGTATGGACCAACAGCTCTGGGGAAGAGACTGCCCAATCCAACTCTAACCACCAAATGTCCAGCAACTGCATAATGTATGGAGGGGTAGCCCTCCTGAATGGGAGAGTGTGTTGCTGGTAGCTCTAGTTCCTTGGGCTGTGCTTCTTTTGCGTTTCAACAACCGGTCAGAAAACAATTGGTGTTAGGACACTACTCATGATCCAAGAGTGGGATGCTGCTCTCAGCTCATCTTTGAGCATGGCTGGAATAAAGGTAAGTGCTGCCTTGTTTTACTTCACTGTACACTTGAAACTCATTAAAAAGAAATTACAGAGCTTTGTCCAGTGCAGACTTATTTTAAAATGAGGTACTGGTGCTCTTATGTCTGCTCCCACTGATACAAACTTCAGGTTGTAAAATAGTTCTCCCTGTTGCTTGTGGTTCCCTTACAACCAATCGCTGTCCAGTCTTAAGCATCACCAAATTCATACCAGAACGATATATGACCAATGTGAATTTAGAGCAATGCAGCTGGGCTAAATCTTTCAAAGATGAAAGCCTTCCTGGAAGAGGAGGGTGCCTGAATTGGCTGGTGAATTCAAGCAGCCTGTACAGTCTAAGCTTCAGCACAGATCAGATCTGCACAACCTGAATGAACTAGTCATGCTACAATTCCTGCCAAGTGTATGTTGTAGCTCATTCAAAATATAATTAGAAATTCAGGCTCTGCCTTTAAACAAGCAACTGCCGTATCAGCTGCATCGTCTGGACACCTTCAGATTTGATGAGGCCTCAACCCTACTCTTAAATGGATGTGACTTAAATCTTCATGTTTTTAGATACCTGAAGCTTTTGCTCTATTCTCTCCTGAGGCTCCTGTGTACCGATCGAAGAAAGCTCTCATCAGCCAGGGGTGTATGTTGCTTGCTTGTCCTAGCTGGAGAGTAACCAAATGATAGTGGGGAAGACACAAAACATTTTTCTTCAAAGTAGGAATCACCACTTGTTTAACAGACCCAGCTTCCCTGTGAAGTGACAAGATGTCTCTGCTCTGAAGTGTCCGCTGGGGTCGGAAGCCTTAATTCAGTGAAGAGAAGCAATAGTGGGGAAGTACAGAGGTTTTATGCTTGTTCGGACCTCTAAGTGAATAATTACTGAGAGGTGTATCAGATAAAGATACAGATGTTATGAAATGGGCAACTTGGCTGTGTCTGGATATGTGAGTTCAGCCCCATGTTTCTTTCAGGTTCCCTACAATAGTTCATCTAGGAAGATGTAAGTGGGTGCCTTCAAAAAAACTTCCCATGTTTACTGGCCAAAATAAAGTTGCACTTCAGCTGCCATACTTCCGGTAATCTTTGACCTACTTTTTTGCCAAAGGTGGTTACTCAGAATGCCTTTATTTGCTCCCCAGTTTTCCAATATGAACAGCCCTGTAACATTCTTTCTTCAGTGCATAGACCTGCTAAATGATTCTTGCAGCAGTGTAAATGACTCTGTCTTTCCATATTCTCTCCTGCCAGACTTCTTTTACAAAAGCACTTGTATTATTTTTATATAAATTTGTCATAGCGTCCAGATACTAGGCTTTTTTTTTTTTCAGTTCATTGTCTTTAAGTATGTACTTGGAAGCTGAAAGCACTTTCCTCTCATCATCACAATACCCTTTTAAATATTGAACATTAATAAGTATAAAGAATTGTGGGACTGAACACAGCCATCCCTTTGGCGTGTTCTTGGTCTCTGTGGTTCCCTCTGTCTTTTCACCAACAGCACTGCTACCCTTTTAATTTCTTGGTGTAGTGTATCTTCACCTCTTAGATTTTATTGAACCTGTCCCAAGAGTCTGGTAACTCCTTCCTTAAATTCCTTCAGGGTTTGGCTTCAATGTGTGCAGACAAACTTTGCATTTATTTGTCCAGCTTCTCTAGCACTCCTGCAAGGAGAATTTAGTTCTTTTAAATGTGTTGCTTCATTTCAGAACTGGTTGTCTTCATAGCTTCTCTAGATACTTGCATTTATGTTATACTTCAATGTACAAATGCATTTCTTGTATTACCGTAAGTCTTATGAAAAAATAATTTTGGTATCTGTCAGATTCTGACAGCCACACGAAGAACAAGTTTTCAGCAGACAGCAGAGCATACCTGCCTGTGGAGCTCTGTCCTTGTGTTTCCTGCCTTCTCAAGCATCCTGTTCTTAATTTTGCTCCTTCCTGGAGGAGCTGGCCTATTCTTTCCTTTCTTCCAGTACTTTTTTCTATTCCTCCAGTCTTATTATGCTCCAAAGTTGTTTTTTTTTTTATTTGCTTTTTTTAGAGGTTCTCGATTTCTTTGAATTCCTCTAATCACAGAGTTGGAGCCCTCAGGAACTTCAGCATCCCTGCGTTTCCCAGACTGACTGTATCCGTTTTCTCTGCTACCATGTGACTTCCAAGTGCTCTTAGTCCTCAATCAACTTGCAAGTGTCTGCCACCACCATGGTCCCACAGACACCGAGGCCCTTTATACCTTGTCTTTATTGGTTGTTTCACATCCCAAAAGAGCTCACATCTCTTTCATTGTATTTCAGCAGCAACAAACACTTCCACAGTTCCTCCATTATTTTTTTAAGTTTCTAAACACTCATCCCTCCCTTCCCTCTGTAATTTCCCTCTCTTACAAACCTTCCGTTTCATCTAGCCTTTTTATGCACGTGGAGCTACTCACTACTTACTCCTGCAAACCAAACCACTCTTAATACTCCAGTTTACCCACAAAATTATTTTTCTCCTGCATTTCCCTTCTCCCTTCAAGCACTTCTAATCCTACTCCTCTGCCTTCCTCTTGCAGGAAAGAAAGACAGAAAGTTTTGTCCAGAAAGACAAAACTTGCTGTTTTTCAGTATTGTATGACCTACAGTTGCATTTACATTTCCCCTGACTTCCTCTTCTTGTACAAATTTGCCCCAGCTCAGACCTTTAATTTGCCTTTTGCTGACCGATGAATCTAAGTGGTCACTTTCTCCCCTTTTCTCTAGTATTTCACATTCTCAGTAAGGCACTCCATTTTCTGCACTCTCATTCCAGGGCTGCTGGACTTGCCTCTTGTTTTCAGCCAGACTGAGCTCACTATACATCTGTTGAGTTGATGATTTGTAGTCTTGTCATCCTGCAAGAAGTATAGGGATGTTCCTGGGAGAATCATCTGACTTCTCCCAAGATGGCAATTTTTGCACTGATCCTTAGGGCAGGAAGGGCTAATCCATATACTAACTTTTACAACAGCTTCATGTTTGTATGGGTTTTTAACTCTGGATTTACAGCCTCCCAGAGAGGGGCCATTACTTTGAGTATATCAGTCAAAACCCATGTTTTGCATTTTAACACTTTTATAGACAAGAGAAATAACATGGTGCAATCTTCCCCAAGGGATATATCACCACCTACATCTGTATTTCTTTATGATGTTGAAGGGAATTTAATGTTTCAAGTAGTTACATCTCTGATTAATCGTCCTTTAATTACTCACTTCACTATGTGTGATGTAGTGGGTCACATCAATTTTACAGTTATCACAAGATATCATGTGATGCGAAGAATCTTGTCTTACTTACTCCTTGGATGTTCTGGAAAGATTATGCTCAATGTATGAATATACACAGACTATTTCAGGTGTTACAGCTGCTCTTTCTTGATTTGGAGGAGGTTTTGTGAAGCAGATATGTGTCCAGTGTCAGGTTTTTGATCATTCATGTGCTAGAAAGTACCCCAGGCAGCAGTCTGTAGCACTGAATTCATAACAAAGCACTGGGCTATGGGTGCAGCATCCTAACTTATCTATTTGCCTTTCTTTCTTGTTTTAATTGTTGCCAAAGTTTTTTTTGTTCTTGTTGTTTTAGCCACTAAATCTTTTAACTCTGCCTCTCAGGCAGTGTTTTTGCAAAATGTGAAAGTTCCTTAAGTAGGCAACGTTGAGACTTCATTCTTTCGTTATCCACTCTCTTCATTTTAAATCACCCATAAACACAGCAAGTGGGTATTTTTTACGTGTTTGTATAAGTCTTGATTTTTTTTTCCAGTGGAGGCCTCCCTACACGTGTCCACACCTCTAAGTGTCCATGGTTGCAGGTCTCTCTCTCCTGCTCCCTGCCTCCCCTTCACCCTGCTGAAGGAAACCCCCTGAATTGCTTCTGTTCCCAGCAGAGAGACATCACCTTCACTTTCAGACAAAGGTCATTAGCTGAGCACTGGGATAAAGTTTGGAAAACTGTGAACATTTGTGTAATAAAGAATTTAGTGTTTGTGCCTGTGGGGAGGAAGAAAATCACTCTGCTGGGAAGTGAAAAGTGCATTTAGGTAATCAAGGCAAGAGCAGCACAACAAGCATGTGTTTAATGTGTCAAAGGGAAGAATTAGGCAACAGTTTATATACTGCAGTAAAATCCTCTATATTCACAAGGGCAGTGCATCTACCTTAATTCTTTAAATATCTGAAGTTTTTTTTGTTGTTATGATTAACTAGTTTTTAAATTCAAAAGAGGCTGTTTGCAATATGACTGGGTACTTGGTACCACAGGTCTTTGCCTAAACTATACACTTAAATTCTGGTATCTCTGTTTGTTTCTGGTCAAGTGGATAATCCTGTTTGTTAAGCACATCACCCTTGCTCTCTTGATACCATATAAATTGCTGTGTAAACATCACTGCAGCAGAAGTCTGAATATTTGTTAAAAAACAGAATGACAGACTAACTGCAAGAAATAAGTTGTGTGCTCTTACCTGAAGATCCCCAAATTATTTCCTGAGAAGAGGACCAGCTTTGTGTTGGCCTTGCTTGTCTATGTGGTCCATTCCAATAGGGGTAAAGCTTTCTCTGAAAACATCCCAGATTAAAGCTTGCAGTGCTTCTCCTGTGCCTCACAATCCTCAGCAGAGCCTCTGTGGGTGAACCAGAGTAAGGGGTGAGTGGAGCAGAGTGGACACTGCATGAGCTGACCTGTTCTGATCCTCCTGATCATGGCAGCAGAGATACCATTCAGGATATTTTTGAGGGTGTGTGTAGGCACCTTCTGTAGCTCCTGTGTAGAGAGCAGTTTATCCCAAATGCTCTGGCAAATGGTCAAACAGCTAGATGTGCATGTGTATAGTGTATCACAAGGAAGGAGACTTATATACAGTTAAGATCTACCAGTACTCATAGGCAGCTTAAAAAGGGAAACCTTATTCTGCTAGGGGTGTTTTGTCCCAACCTGAAAGTGGTAGCAAGCATCAACCACCTCCCCAGAGTATTGTCTGTAACATAAATTGAGGTTATGTCAGTGGCTGTCATCTTTCAGGCATTTACAAGCAGCCTCTCCAAGGTATGTGGTGGACACCTTGGTCTTCAAATCAAAGCTGGACATTAAGAATTAGGAAGAGGCAACCAGTTTCCAGCCTTAACAAACTCAGCCCATGGGGAGACGTGTACCCCGAGATGCCATTCCTGTCCCTTGTCATACCACAAAGGAGGCCAGTCACACCTGCCAAACCTCTTTAATTAACAACAGACCAGAACTATGGCAGCATCCTTGCTGCAGGGAAAAGAAAGCGTGCATGCACGTGTAGGTGTGCACATGTAAGGAGTGAAAGTAAACTAAGTTGACATCTCCCCCATATGTACACTAGATCAGCTCTCATCCCTGATGATCCCTAGAGCAATAGTATTTTATGAGACCAAAGAATTCACCCATAGTAGTGAAAGCAGTGAACCCAGACCAACCACAGTACAGTCTTCTGCTATGGTCCAGGTCGGGCACCCCAGAAATAAGGAAATGCAGGTCCCACAGAGAAAGCATGCAACCTCTGCTCCAGTTGCCACCCATCTGAACAGTGGAATAAGCCATGCCTCACTCGTGTCCCACCTCACCATCCCTGCTCAGCCCAGACAGCTCCAGGCTGTTGTAGGATGGCAGTGTTGTCACTACAGCCTCAACAGTGAAGCGGTGTGGAGTGCTGAGACCTGGCACCTCGTCTTGGAAAGCAGTGTTATCATGACTGTTTGGATGGGGTCCTGGTGGGGAAAGCTGCTGCCGGGAGCGAAACCAGCGTACGGCCAAGATAAAGGTGATGGCAATGAAATCCAGAATTAGCTCTGCAAGCTCCATCACAGACAGGACAGAAGATCCGAACCAGAGACTCCACTGGTTCCCGAGCTGGGACAGTAGAGTCACTACCTGCAAGAGATGGAGAGGAGCAGTGAGGACAGCCCTTGTTCCAGCCTTTTGCCTCCTTGCCTGCTCCCACTTGCAGTGCACCCATGGTGCTGGGAGATTCCTCCCACCCTGCCACAGGAAAAGAGATGGGCTAGCCAGCAATGCTGCTGGAACGAATGCCTGCCAATAAAGAGAGACATCGTGGAGGAATGGGTGGCTAGAGAGGATGTAGCAGTGAAGTGTGTACCGTGAAGGCTGGTGATTCCCCATTGGTCTTGTAGTTCCACTCCTCAAAGAAGATATTCACTTTGGCAACACCATTTCTGTAAATGAAAGATGGGGCTCAGTAACCCCAAATCCACAATCCCTGTGTTTCTTCACCAAGCTCAGTTGTCTTCTTTGTCCCCTTCTGCCCCCCGCCCTCCTCCCATCTATACCACCCAGAGGCTTTTTTCCATCTCCACACTTCTCCTTCTGCACTAAATACAATCTTCGGGACTTACAGTGCACTTCTGAGACTGCGCTGTGAAACCCAATGTTTGTGGCATCCCACATTGGCTAAATACAAACTCCTCCATGGCTCTGCTTCCCACTCTTCCACTATCCCTTAACCAGGACTCCAGACTACATGGTAACAGTCTGGGGCTTACTATTTTCATACTAGTGGCTGACCCTTTTCAGATTCTTCACTTGGATTCAGAGTCCTTGTTGAAGTCTCAGTTTATCTTTACTCTGATTCCAATCCACTGACCTTGTCCATGGGTCCCATGCCTAACCTTTTCCCGTAAGTGATTTAATCTGAACTATGGCCCCCTGAAACACACTCCACAGGTTTCTGGCTTGGATGCAACCTCTGTTAAGGGGCTCTCACCTCTTAGATGTGATATTGTATTTGTTCTGTTGTGATAGCATGTAAAAAACCCAGTCCTGAAATGAAAGTGCAATAAATTGTGTTACATGACTGCAGTCACCTCCTGTAGGTTTAGTACCAGTTGAGGAAGGACTAAATAGGAGTTTGGAGCAGTTCTGGGGAGCCAGGAAACCCTCTCCCTACCTCTGAGACAGCAGAAGGCCAACGGGAGTATCCAGCTGACAGCCGGTATTCTGTCATTCTAGAAGACAAGAGGCCACGTTAGCTGTTGAAACAGTAGGAGCCACAAGGCCAGGTCTCTCAATCCCCAGATGCACCAGGGAACTCCCTCCCAGGCTAAAGTCCTGCACACTTCCCACTGAGCTTCTGCACAGTCCTCAGGAGCTCATCCCCGAGCCGATACTGATGCTCCTTGGCCATTTCGGCTTCCTGATGGGAGAAGTGCTATTTTGTGTTGCAGCTCAGCTGTTGAGTCGAGCTTTTGCCCCGGTCAGTGAGTGCTTTCCAAGATCTCTAGGAATGAAGAGTTCCCAGTCTACTTGACCGACGATCACACTTACTTGCAAGGTTTCCGACATTTGTGGAAACAGCCCAGCACGTCAGCTTTGAATTCAGCCAGGAGTTTGTAATAGCAGTACCCTGGGCAGCAGAGAAAATTAATCCAGGTAAGATCACAGTATTTGTATACAAAAGGTGATGTGTGACAGAGAGGGGATTCCAGAGGAGGTTTCCTGCCACAAGCTCAGAGGGATGAACCACCCAAGACAAAAGTGTCTTTTGGATGTCCCACGCCAGGAAGCTCATTGAAGATAATGAGATGTACTGGGACATGAGGTGGACCAAACAGGTTCAGGTGGGCATGAGCTTTATTCTATGTCCTGTTCACGTACCCCAGGCCACATGCTTTGTGTAGTCACAGTACTCTGCTCCGGCAGGTAAGGGATAGAAATAATATGCACAGCCACAGCGCTCTACCATGTTGAGCTGAAAGCAGGAGCGAATGCAGACCTGGAAGCATATGAGGTAGAAAAGGTTGAACAAGGGAACCAAACCTACTGCAACCTGTATCACATCATACTATTAACAGTGCCCACGAACCAGCATGGCCGTTAGAGGACTGAAGCACTTCAGTAAAGTAGGGAAACAAGCTGGCACAGGATCAGTGATGACGAGTTACCTGTTCGGTGTAGCGGGATGAGTACAGATTTTGCACTGGCACATCACTGCCATCCTCTGTGCAGTCGCTGTAACTGCCCCCAAGACGCACAGTCATCTCCTAGAACACCAAATGGTCATTACACAGAATGACTGGCACTTTGCCGCCTTCCTTCTACATTTCCATGCCACTTGCTGCTTGTCCATCAGTTATCTTATTTAAGGCCAGGTTGGATGGGGCTTGGAGCAACCTGCTCTAGGGAGAGGTGTCCCTGCTCATGGCAAGGGGGTTGGAACTTGATGATCTTTAAGGTCCCTTCCAACTCTAACCATTCTATGGTTCTATGATTCTATCTGCTTTTTATGCTTTCCTCTGAATGCCAGCTCCCCCTGCTTCCCTCCATTTCGTCGTTCACTAATAAATCAAATCAAATGCTTCTCATCTAGTCCAGTAAACTCCTCTTCTTCCCCTCCCTTCACTCCATGTGATTAAACCACTCCCTTAAACACACACCGAGTCCATGACAACCCATCTGTATCTATCTACTAAGTTAATCTTCTCCCACCAAAGTTCATATCCCCGCTGTTTCCTCACCTTTCTCATGCTGATGGAAGTCTCAATACCAGGACGCACGTTGAAACCTCCATCATCCATGAAGGCTGGCTCATTCTGATCATGGACCATGACCCTGGCTCCTGTCACCGTGGATAACAGGGGGATGAAATCATTTTGTTCAGTGCGCACCACCAGAGACAGACCTGAGGGAATGTCAGAGAGCAACCAACATCATGACCGGCCGTTGTGCAGAACACAGCAAGCAGAATGGCTAGAAGTGAGTCTATAAGAGAAAAAGGAGGAGAAACATCAGCAAGGGCTGCACCAAAGCTGGGCAGCAATGGAGGGTGGCTGGAGAGGCCAGAGACAAAGCTAAGGGCTCCAGGAGAAAATTGGATTTCTTCACTACAGATTAGAAAAAGCAGAACTAGGAATTGAGAGAGATTTCATGGAGAGACTCAGAGCTGGATGGAAGAAAAGTCAGAAGATTGGGCCTAGAGAGGTTTCAGGAGGTTTGGGAATACAAGAAGGTTCAGTTGCTGGATACAGGGAAATGAGGAAGGAGGCAGCCAAGACCAGGCTCTCAGGAGCACAGAACTGGAGCTCAAGAGAGGACTTCAGGAAGAACCAGCACAGGTCCAGAGGGAGCAACAAACATTAAGGTTCAGGCACTGATGGGAGAGAGTGCATTCTGAGGAGCAACAGCGAGGGACAGATGCATCCATCTCCACAGAGGTGAAAACACAGCTTGAGTGAGACACAGCAAAGCTGCAATCTGCCACCACCACCAAAAGCACATAAGGATGCCCATAACTCCTCCTGGGAAAACAGAGCTGAGCTGTTCTCCTTACTCACCAAAGAGTGCCTCTCACCCACCGTTATTGATGCCAGGCAGTGAGGAGGTCCACAGGCTGCTGCTGTTGTCGTTAAAGGTATAGCAGTTCCCATACATGGGATGGTGGAAGTGGGTGTAATTCCTGAGATGGGAACAGAAACGTTCACGTGGGGTGAGAAGGGCTGCGAGAGCAAGGAGAAGGGTTTTCTGGAAGGAGTTACTCTGTTTTCCACCTGCAGGGAGAGGGGCTTACAGCAGATGGGCAGTATTTGTTATGTAAACTCACTCCAACCGGAAAACCAATTAAAATGTGCTGTAAAAATGTCCTGGAGCTGGGCAGGTTTTTACACCAGTTTTTTTCATACTGCTAACTCCTGACAGCCCAAATGGGTTTTAGCTGTACTAGCGATTACTGTATTGTCTTCCTGATACTGACAAAACTCTTAGCTCTTCCTACTCCTTTTCCTCCCTTACTGATAGGTTTCATCTCACTATCTCTTTGAGGCTTTTTGACCGTAATGGCAGGCAAGAAGTAGGATATTGTTTTGACTTTTTTTTTTTTTTTTGGTAATAACTCTCTCTTTTCTTCCTCCTGCATGTTGTGGGCCAACACGTACCACTTCACCACTGTAGAGAGCAGAATAAAAAGATTTCTACACTGTACATGGTACCCACATTGAAGTTTGTACTGCTGTATTTCATTTGTATGAAAGCCAGGAATAAGAGAAACCACCCACTGAGGTCCATAGTTTCAGGTCACGGAAACTGTGACCCTGGTGAGCACAACCCACAGCAAAGACTCATGAAACATCATCTGAGACAATGGGAGATGAACAAGGAACACCCCCACCTTGAGAAAGAGGTTCTCTGATGCAGGCTTCTGAATTCCCCTCGGACCCAGGCACATGATAGGGGTGTCGTTAGAATGATAGGGTGGGATGTTTCCACCACTTACGCTTTGTCACATGTTGCTTCGTTGAAGCGGCAGGCATAGATGAAATTCTCAAAGTCAGACTCATCCAGGGCTTTCGCATCGGGCATCTGCGCCAGGATATTGATATAGTGAAAGCTGTACCATTCCCGCACAGCATCCACCCCTGAGGAGTACGCCTGATGGAAACAGTCCTTGTTGTTTTCACTGCACTGTTGAGGAGGGAAGGAGAAAACCAGCCATGTCAGGGAAGGCTTGTCCAAGAGGCAGAACTGTGGCTGTGGATTAGCTGTGCTCCCTCAGCTTGAGGAGGAAAAGAACCCGAGGGAGTGGATGAACTCCGCAGGGCTCCTGCACTCGGCCAAAAGGATGGAGAGACACAAACCCAGGGTAGCTCCTTGGTGGAAGGGAAACACTAGGTGAAGGAGCAAGGCTGAATAAAACCCAGGAGGCAGCGGGTTGCAGTGAGGTGTGCAGAGCAATCTGGTGCACACAAATCCTATGTGGTATAAAATCAAAAGCTTTTAATTCTTCACCAGGGAGCCCTTCCTTCAGGGTGTGTCCAGAAAAACACATGTTTTGTGATCCTGTGGGAACTCTAGTTAACTGGCAAGCGATTAGCTTCAGTTCTTCACTGCCTTTTAAAATGCAAACATAGATACCCTAGGGCAAAGAAGCTGCTACCTAGGAGCAAATGTGACCATGACCACATTTCACATGGCCCACAGCCATCCAATACTTTCCCCTTTGCTATTATTGGGCAACACTCCTGTTTATGTTAATAAACAGGTTGCCAAAAGGCAACTGCAAAGCCAATACAGCCTCTTCAGGAAGGACAAGGTTTCCCTGCCCTACCTAGGTAAAGATGCCCATCACTTCTGGGGCCTGCATGAGCAGGAACAGGACTTAGGGAGCAGTATTGTGTTGGGCAAAGGATTCAGCTCTACCTTTATCTGTCATTACCAAAAGCCAGTGTCGATTAATCAGACTTCTTTTTAGGGAAAAGCATGGCCAAGGGCCTAACAAGACAGTACTTAGGCAGAGACTGGAGTGGGTAGGACACAGATTATCTAGGGATCTCACCAGAACAAAGCCAATTTTCCAGTCATTCTTGTCCACTGAGGGACTGTTCTCTGGCAAGTTGACTAAGTTATCCCGTTTCTGCCTTCGCAGTGGATGGCGCTGGACATGATGGAGCAGGCTCCTTGAGCTACGCTTTTGCGTGGACGGCGTGGACCAGTCACTTCGTGCCAGAGACATGTTGTAATCATAAAGGTCTAGCAGTGTCTGATGGGTGATTTGGTCCAGCTCATCCAGCTTCTTCCGGATGGCGCTGTATCTACATGGTGGGGAGAGAGGAGCCTACAGGTTTAGGGCTGCACTCACATAAACAGCTTAGAATAAGATGTAAGGCAGTTTGCTGGGGTGATTCAGGATACTCCTGCCAGCGGCTGCAAATCCACCCCCTCGCTGGAGGCTACCATCCTTGTCAGAGAGAAGAAAACGCATCTGCATTTGCCCTGAGGCAGTTTACAGTGCAGCCTGCTAACACACACCACCAAGAGCTGCCTAAACTAACACACCTTTACTGTGAATGCCCTGCAGCAGCAAAGGACTGTGAAAAGTGTCCTTTCTACTGGCACTGCTTCCGAAAGGGACAGTCAAGGACCATAAGAACAAAGGTACATGCTTTTATCCTATGCCCACAACAGTCACGGCAGTTGACAGCTCTGGGAGTCTATTTCTTACCTGTACGGATTGAGGGTGCACAGCGTCACGGCTGGGAAAGTCAGCCTGTCGGAGTTAAGGTTGAGGTTGAGGTTGACAGGGTAGCTGAAGTACTCCCTGTAGAGGATCCCAAACTGCCAGTACATTAAGCCAAAGGTGAGAAAGAAGAGAACAGACCAGAAGGCTGTCTTCATCTTATTCTTTTTGGAGCACACAAGGCGGATAGCCCCATGGATGGTCGTGTTGCTGCAGAAGAACTGGAATAGCTCCTGGTAGGAACCGTAGAATTCGATGAGACCCTCACGTTCCTCTTCTTTCTGCTGCTGATCCTCTTCTTGCTTACATTGCCTAGTTTTCTCCCCTTCTGGCATCTTCCCCGTCTTCAGAGACCCACCCTACAGCACAAACTCAGAATTAGGGGCTAGCTCTGCAAGACCCCAGCTCGGGGAAGCTGTGCCCAGTGCAAAATCTGGCTCCGCATCGCTGTCTCCCCAAACCGCCCCCTCTCCTCCCTGACCTCCATCCTAGGTCGCACCACAAAGGTTCCCAGCCCTTCACCCACNCTCCCCGGCTGGGCTGGGACCGGTTCCTTTCCAGTTCGAGCCAGCACCCCGCCCGGCTCCTGCCCCGCCAGCCTCTCCCCGCCTGCCCCTCCTTCCTTCTCCTTCTCCTTCTCCTCCTGCCCCTTCCCCTTCCCCCCCCCCCCGCCCCT
>VXBW01001798.1:1768246-1809902 GCA_013400375.1 Thinocorus orbignyianus
GAAAAGCTTCTTTAAACTCTCAAGTATCCGTAGCCGAGGGGTCGGGGACGAACTGGGGCGGTGACCTTGGCGGCGCCGACGGGCGGCCGGTCGATCCCCCCCGGTCCTGCCCGAGGGGAGCCCTGCCCCGGTAAGGTACGGCTGTGGAACAGCCTGTCCGTCCTCCTCCTTCCCCCACCGGGGACGCGGCGTCCCGGCGAGCAGAGGTGATGCAGAAAGAGATTTGGCAGCGCTTTGGCCCAAGGGCAGTGGGCGGCAGGGCCGGCCGGCCGCAATCCCCCTCCCCGGCACCGGCGGAACCGGCGATGAGGGTTCGTGTGCGGCTTCAGTTGCCAAATTCTGCAAAGCCGAGGCAGATGAAGAGTTTGGGGTAAGGTTTGCTAAGAGTTTGGGGCTGGGGCAGGGGAGGCTGGTGGTAACTCAGTGATACGCATGAGGTAGCATCGCCTTGGCTGCTTCATTAGCTAAAGAAATCTTTTGTAATCCAGAACTACCTGGCGCAGCCGTGAGTGGGAACATGTTTCACTGGTGTGTGCCCGGGAAACCGAGGCCTCCTGCTGTTACCCAAACCCTTGCAGCGTTTCCTCAGACCACAGAAATGAACATCCATACCAAGATGTGACCAGGAGTCCCGAACATCGCTCTGCCATTATAAGAGTGGAACCTCTTTCCTGATCCTTTTTTCCAAATGATTTTTCTCCAGACTAACTCTCTCTGAGCTTTTCATTGCTTTCTTTGTGAATACCTCCTTAGGATCGGTCCTTGTTCGGAGTCACCTCTCACTGAATTTCAATCCTTATTGTAGTTAGCAGCAGTTTGGTTAGTGACTCAAAATACACAGCCGCTTTTACCTCTTCATGTTACAAAATAACCTACTTGAAAATGGCAAGGAGTACTCTTTGGAGGCTGGCAGCTGATTGAGAGTGTGCCAGGAGCAGGCTTGTGACAGCTGCTTGTTAAACACTTCTTAGGGCCACATCTTAGGACATTCCCCTAGCTCCATCCTGTGTTAAAAGGCAAAGCAAAGCAGAAGCACCGTTTCTTTCGCAGTTCTAAACTTATTTATATCTCAAGCAGCTTATTTCAAACTTCCACCAACAACGAGTTGCAAAAAGTGGGAGAGATGAGGGGAGGGAATGATGACACACAAACCAATATCATGTTGAATGCCTATTACAGAGCAGCTTCCTCACAGCATGACAAACGCCTTTCTAGGCCAGACTGATGGTCCGTGCATCTCTGAATCTCACCTGGGGCAGTGCCATAGGAGATGGCACTAGTGGAGGGATGAAGCTCTTTTTTACTTGCGCTGTTTTTGTGTTTTACGCACTCGGGTAGGCCTGGAGAATCCCTGGAGATGCCCAGGGGGCTTTTGAACCAGCCTTGTCACCTACGCCTTAAACTCTGTGAATACACACAGAGATATGAATAATTAAGAAGCACCAGTGCTTACAGTTAGTGATGTAACCTATGGAGCTACAGTTCACTCACTTCCTAGAGAACATGTTTATTATTTGTTTGACTTACATTATTATGATTTTCTGAAATTAAACAGTTACACTAACGGACCATCCTCTGAAACAACTTCTCTCATATTGGAATAGTGCCTCTGTTTTACTGGGATGACAAAAATGGTCTTGCTCCTGAAAATGCCTGTTTTATGCTCACTTCAGTTAATGGCATCCACAGAGCCACTAGATTCAAATTGGGTAGAGCTGATTGTTAGGTATTCTCTGATTTCCACAATATTTAAAAGCATTTCAAATGGTCTTCAAGAGATGTTTGCAGAACAGTCCTTTTTGCAGGTATGAGACAAAGGTAACTTATTTTTTTTTTAAATTTCTTTTGACTTGAGGAATAATTAAAAACTTGAACTGACTTGCCATATCCAAATGACAGTTGCTTTAGCAGTTTTCTTGGCGTTTTGTCATGGTTGACAATTTCCATCACAATTTCCATGTTTGGGAGAACTTTTGGCCTCTGCCAGTTTGGACAAGAATAGCAGATAATTAGGTATGTAGGGTTTTGTTTTATTTTTTACACGTGTATAAATGATGTACATCATATTTCTATGTATCTGTAAGTATATATGCACATCTAAAGATATATTTGTTTTATTTTTCAGAAGACTTTTACTATACATTGTTGGATTTTTTTTTTCCTGAAGAATTAAGAACTCTGCTTACTATCTCTTTCACTGTTTCAGCTGCTGTGTCAGCTGTGGTCTAAGCAATTGCCCTTCCCCTCTTCCTCATGCCGGTGAGCTCCTTAGGCTGCTGAACATCACCTGCTGTTGTGGCACACCTCAGAGCACACATCAGCCCAGAGTTGACTTCCAGTCTTGTGAATATCGTGTTTTGGCCATGGCTTTGTGAAAGTCCTTACCTTCCTGCAGTCCCATAGATGTGCTGTGTATTAATTGCCAACTCAAAAAGGAACAACAAAAAAAGAGTTTTAACATTCCTACAGCCACAATTACCACTTGGTTCTGCAAATACTTTAGAAACAATGCAAACAACAAATCTCCCGTTGCCTTCTCAGCTGCCAGTCTCAATCTTCATTTGCAGAACACCAGAATTTGCTAACTCTTTGGGTTTTGTTTTTTAGGGTTTTCTTTTCCTTGTATTATTTACATCTTCCTGGTTTTTCTATTTGTTCCAACGTGTCGATGAACTAGATCACTTGAGTGACCATCCTCTGGACAAGATTGTCCAGCATAAATGGTACCATTTTCCTCAGACACACTTCAGTATGACAACAGATAGTGACATGGAATTGTTTGTGTAGTTTGCAAAAGCAACTCCTGTTGATATTTTAGGTGATTAGATACACTCCTGACGAACTTCTCTCACCACAAGAGTCTTCTGAGCATTTTCTGGATATTTATTTGAGGTATTGATCTATCAAGGTGAGTCACACATCATGGAACTCGTTTTGACACTGATGGTTATTTCCTCCACTCCCATTCAGGCTCAGCAATTATGGGATAAATGGTCTTCTGAAATCCCGAGTCTTCCATTAGGATGAAAGATCTTCCATAATTTTCAGTATTTTGTATTAATAGTATTGACTTCACCTCTAACAACATTTTCAATCCAAGGAGCTTTATACTGAAAGGATTTTCCTTCAGATGCTTGTCACTGGGTCCTTCTCCTTTGAAAAGGGAAGTGCCCTGTTGTTCTGGGCAGTGCTTCTGCATATTATATCTTCACAAGCTGAATGCATGATTGCTTTTTATTACTACTGAGCAACATTTGAGTAAACACGAATCATTTTTTATGGCATTGAATTCGAAATGTTTCTTTACCAGCTACATCTATTATCTGCCTGGGTAGGAATGTGATAATGATCTGTAATGCACTCAATGTTTTAAAATGGAACAAACTTTTTTTCAACGCACTGCTACTGTGGTGGGAGAAAAAGAAAAGTCTCTCCCCTTCTGGTCTGGATTCCAAGTGTAACAAATCATACTTTTTTTTTTTTAAGTACCTGAAAGACCTTTGATCAGTTTAGTTCTTTTGTATATCTGTATACACAATTGTGTTTTCCTTTCTGTAGCTAGATAGAAGCCAGTGATTATTTCTGTATTAGCTACAGCTGATTATAGTTTTCTGCTTTAAAACTAGCAACCCGGATTGTCTAGGAATAGCAGCATGCATGGCACTATAAGTTGAAATGAAGTGTTTGGCCAAAGAAACACCAGCCTAGTAGCTGATAAAGATGGGTAGATGTGAGGCTACGCTTTATGCTGCTTTTGGTTTTCAGTGGGAAATTGTTTACCCAGGATTCATGGATTCCTTTCAGGCAAAGGTAGTGATCTCTAAAGAGGATTGTTATTAAAACACCATGAGGGATTTGCAAACCGATCTAAAAGGCTGTTGAATGCCTTCTCCCTTGCTACTGATGTAACCTGGCAGGCAGCAGTGGCATCTGTCCCAGATAACCAGTGGTGCTACAGGAACAGGAGCAGGGGCATGTCCATGTACACGTTCTCACATCTTTGTGTCCTGAGGAGGCTGCTTTTCAATGTATTATTTCATTTTTATATTGTAGGAGCCAAGTGGCTGCAGAGAGTCATTCTGGTGATGCAAAAGGGAGCCCTTGGAGAAAATGGAAGCAGTGTGTGTTATCTCCTTCTCCAAACATGAAAGGTGGGAGAGGATAGGGTAGAGCTCATGAAAATAATATAGTAAGGCTCAGCAAATACTGCTGGGAAATGTGTGGAGGGAACCCAGTCTCTCTTCCCAGGCGAATGAATTTATCATGAGTGGACCTCAGAAGACCCATATGGGTCCTCTTTCATTGCTTTCATTGCAGGCTGCAATGCACTACAGAGCCTGGACAGAGAGCCCCAGCTTGCAAATCTGAATTAGCTCCTGCAGAATGTAGCTTTCTCCCATCTGTTGTCTGTATTGCAGGACGAGGCATCTTGCCTCCTGCAAATGCTGACTCAGTTTGGGTGCTGAGGTGACCCGGTGACCCAGACCTTGTGGTACATTAGCCATACTAATTTGTCTCCGAGTCAGCTGCCACCTTCGCTATTAGCAACCTGTCCTCCATGAGAAAATAACCAAGTGCTGGAAATGAGCCTTTAAACTCTACCTCTGCTACATATTCCCTAAACGCAAGGTCTCATCTAGGGCCACTCAGCCAGATTGACAGCTCCTCAGATGCTGATCTCAAATGTCCAGTTGCAGGAGGATCCACTATGGAAATAGTTGGATGAAAATTCCTGTCCACTGGTGTAGCTAAGCTAAGACTAATTGCTCATCTGGATGCTGGATGTGCAGTCCTGGCTGAAACAGCAGAGAGCAAAGCTATAGGACTAAATGCCAAACCCAGTGGTTTCTCTGGATGCTTTGTCCCAAGAGGCAAGTAATAACTGGGGAGATCAAAATGGAGCATCCTTGAGTGTCATCCCCCGTATTTCCCCCCACCCCACTCTGTTCTCCGCAGCTGAAATCTTTGATTTCCTCATTCCAGCCCTAACAATAGAACTATTATCACAACCACCTGACTCCCCAGGTCTGTGTCCCCACCCCTTTCATGATCTCTCCTGGCCGTTCATGGAAGTTCGAGGCAGATGCAGCCACCCCAGACCAGTTTTTCTTCCAACACCTGCTGCTCTGCAGACGACTGAGATCACAGGGTTGGGCCTGGTCACAACTCTGAGCCCAACACAGCACAGCAACTAGAGATTTACTAGAGCTGACGTTAGGACAACCTAGTTTACCTTTACCTCCAGTTTTGACATTGCCTCAAGGTGCCCCTTCAGTTTCAGTGGTTTCATGTTGCTTCTGCTTTTCGGCTCTGCTCTGGTGATGATCTCTCTTCCCCTGGAATATAAACCAAAAGTTATGCCCTCTAAAAGGGAATCAAGACCTTCAAAAGAGAAGTAATCTATAAATCCTGTTTATTTTATGGGTAAGGCCAGAGTTCATACCCAAATGGCTTGAAGGAACACTTCCCACCACACCCTTCTCAAAAGGCAGAGCAGAAGTCATACCCTTTCCCATCTCCTTTTTTAGTTCTTCAGATGTGTTCGGTTCATTCCTGTGCTTGGTAGGTTCTCGTGTCTTCCCTCACAAGATCTCAGGTTAGCAGTGTTGTGAACCTAAATTTTTTTCAAGATCTAGCTTGAAAACTTTTTTTTAAGAATTAGGTGATAGGATACCCTTTGGCACTGTCTTGGTTTTCATGATGAAGTAATCTGAGGTTTATTAGGGCCTGAAATGTCTGGATTCATATCTTAATTTTTCTTTTCCTTTTTTTTTTGTTGTTGTTTTTTTGGGGGGGGGTGTTGTTTGTTTTGTGGTTTGTTTTTGGGTTTTTTTTGTTCCTTTCTTTTAAGCAGAAGAAGTCAGCCAACAAAACACGAAGCTTAGTCAAGCCATATGACCACTTCTAGTGATACTGAGAAGAGTGAGATTTCTTTATTACAGTCACTGTCCCATTCTGTCACCTATTCTTTTAACTCTGTCAAGACTGTAGCTGTTTTTCACATGCCAAGAAGTTTATACTTTAGGGCAAATTATGAGGTCGGGAAGGGATTTTCCTCAATTGCAGCATGTGGAGTTGCTGGGTTATTTTTTAGAGAAAACCTTCCCCTTTAACTTGAAAAAGGGTCCACTTCACAGAGTCTAGGGCCTTTTGCCTTCCAAATCCTCTCCCAGTAAAGGAGCTCAAAGTATTTGTGGCATACCTCCTGGTATGAAGCTGCATGTGTTTATCAGCTGAGGCAACTGATCTTTCATGCTGAGGACTTAATAAGATGTTGATGCTACTTCCTGGGAGGGCAGGTCTGTGAGAATGATTTAAGTATATACAAAAGTATAAAAGAAGAGAAAAACAGCAATTCATAAAGAAATCAATTCTAAGTAAACCAATAACTTCAGAAGCTTTTGAAAAAGGGGAAAAGAAAATGGTAAAAAATACTGTTAACAACAGGGGAAGGAGAGGTAGCTGAATGGAAATAACAGTAGCAAATGAACTCAGAAAGAGAAGAAAACCATGCCCAGTGGTTGTTGGGTTGCTGCTTCCCCATAGGCTGTGCCTGGTTGTGGTAGGAAGGCCTGGACTGCCTAGCAATACTGAAATACACGCTGGCAAGTTATCTGCCTCCCAGAAGATGACTCACGCCAGACAGTTTACTGCACAGGAGGCTGAAGCTGGTTCACAAACACTTAAACCAATGATGTGTTGCCTTTCCTGTCTTTGCGGTCATTTTCCCTTCCTTTGCTCTACCTTATTATAGTTGGCCCAACCTATCTAGACCTCTCCTTGGCTGTCCATCAGCATTGTCTAGTGCTGCCCTTCTTCACTGGCAGTCATTGCTTTGACCTGCCACGTGTCAATGTTGTCGTTCCATACAATCCTGTGCCACTGCTCTTCATTGTCATCCCTAACTCTTTCTGCCACCTCTTGTTGTAACACTGCGTTACCACATCAATTCGTACTTGCTGGGGCAATGTTGCTGTTCCCTCTTACTTCTCACTGCTCCCCTTGATATGACATCCCAAGGCTCAGGATCGTAATCCTGTTTTCCCACCTGATGTCTTCACTGCTGCTAACATTCTGCTCTCTACCTCTTATTTTCCAGCCACTTTACTTCTTCCCGTTCTGCTTTGGCAGCCGTTGTCATGTTGACCTGGTGCCTTGGCACTGATGGCATATACCAGCACCTACCACAACTGTTTTATTCTATCTGTACAAAAGTACCACCCCTTTTATATTTTCATCTTCATTACCTGGATTCACTCTGTCACCCTTTCCTATCCTTACTTACTGGGCATGCTCATGAAAAATGAGTTGAACACCTTTCATGTGCAATACAGAAACCACTGTTCGGTGGAGTAAGGGAAGTCACAAAAAGCATCTATCAAAAAAAGCTTGCATAAGTTGTCCACAATAGGAAAAGTAGAGAAGGATGTAAACTTTGGTACATTGCATGTATGAAGACAGTAAGTCTGGTCAAACAAAGCTTCAAGGAACAAATAGCAAAAGGAATCAAAAGTAACATTACATCTTTCTTGAAACGTATCAGGAACTTGCCAGATGTTCTGAAGGGCAAATTGGTGATCAGGTTATGAGAGGAGCGCACAGGGGAGATGAAGCGGTTGCAGAAATCTCTGCATCTGCGTTAAGTGTTGAGTGACGAGATCATCCTGGCAGAACCCATTCTTCAGCAGGGTGGAGTTCGCCAGTGAACATGCCTGAAATTGAAGCGGATGTGGAAAAGGTTGTTCAACAGACTGACAAAACGAACAGTAACAACTTGCTGGGAGCAATTGTATTTATCCAAGAGTCTTAAAGGAGCTCAAGAATAAAATAGCTGAACTGCTCCAAGCAGTGTGCAACCCATACTTACCACCACTGTGGTGCCTGAGGAGGGAAGTGGTGAATGTCACACTGATTTTTAAAGACTTTGCATGGGCTCAAGGGGAGAATGGTCAGTTTCATGGAAAAGAAATCTACAGAGGATGACTAAACCACAGAAACTGTGTCCAGTCGTGAAGTCTCTGCCCTGAAAGTGTTTGAAGACTAGAAGAATATTAATGAGAAGTATGATATGTTTGCCCTGTTAGTCCTGAACTCTCCCTGAGCAGGAGAGAGGAGGAGGCTAGAGGAAGAGAAATCAGAGGGAAATCAAATGCCTATGGTGAGGAATGAGTGAATAGAGGGAGAGAATAAGATGAAAACATAAACCAGAAACTTAAGAGGGGTCACAGAGCACAGCATCTGCAACAGTACCTACTGCTTTCTGAAGGTACCTGAGAATGCCAGGTGGTGGATGATGCTCTGTGATCCTCTGCATAGAGTTGTAACAGCACAAGGGAATAAAAATAGGCCATGCAATCACTGGGAACACCCCTGCAATCAAACATCCTCCCTTTGGAGCTGCAGGTAGCCACTTTGGCCAGGGTCAGGTGTTGGAAGAAGTTCTGAGACTTGTTTGGGCTTCAGATTAAGATATCATGAATAAAAAGTTGAGAGAGAAATACAGCTAGAGTCTAAGAGGATCTGGAGGAACTACAAGAAGGCCTGAACCTGGCATTCCACTCCATGATGCCTATGTCCCCAGTGGGTTGCAAAATCCATAGTCATCTGCCAGCCTAAGGGAGGTGTGTGCTGTGGTCCACCTGAAAATTTGGATGTGTGCTTGGATGAATGCTACCTGCTAGCATTGGAGCCAGCTGGGACCTGCAGAGTAGCTGGCTCTTGCTGTGGGCCATAATGGGTATTGTGGTCTGGGCACTTAGACCCAGCTACTGGTGAAGGGGACAGCAGCGGTGATAGAGGGGTGTGTTTGCCAGCACCAGAAATGAAGCTGCTGATGGTGGCCCTCTCCTTTCTCCTCTCCTGATTCTGAGGTTGTAGGGGTAAAAGGAGCACCCAATTCTGCAACCATTGTATATGCCTGGGGAAAATGTGCAGAGATGGTCCTTGTTTCTCTGCTGTGTCTCCTCACCAGGAACTGGTGGCAACTAATGCTGGCTCTGGAGGCTGAAATCAGCCCTCTCCACTGCAGCTGGGCTTTTTGAGTTTCTCAGTTAGTTTTTCATCCAGAGGAAGGCATCTGCCATTTTTCAGCATTTGCTGATCACTCATTGAAGGAGGTGTGTGGGTGTCCTGATTTGAGGTAAAATGAACCAATTTTCTGTTTTACAATTTTACTTTCTTAGCTGGGCCTTTTCTAGCTAATTAAACTCTGAAATTAACAGCACACTGTTCAGAGAACTGTTTCGTCTCACAGTGATAAGACCCGATTATACCAAGGAACGATATGCAGACATGCCATTGCTTATCCTTATTACTGGAACAACCAAGGTCAGGTAATTTTGTTATTTGACCCGTTGGAGGGTTGGAAGCGGAAAAGCATCGAAGGGCCCCACCTGCAAGGAGGAGCGGACAGGACAGTTNTTCTCTTTTTTTCTAGAAGGGGGAGGGGATCATCTGTCTTTTTCTGATTTGGTCAGAACCACAACAATGGGAACATGCGTTCTGTGTGCTGGGAGAAGCAGAATTTTCAGCTGACCTGGGAGGAGTGTGTTTTGGCAGTGAGTGGGAGCTGGGCTGACTTAGTGTGACACATCATGCTCTATTGGGAAGCGTGTGTCCCATGCTTTTATGCAGGACACAAGTTAAGGGGTGGTTGTAATAGCGCTGGAGGCTTTGGGAAAAGACAAGCCCAATCCTTTTCCTTTTTCCCTTTTCTCCTTTCTCCTTTCTTTTTGTTTTGATTTGGCATGGTTGTGGTTTTTTGTTTGTTTGATTTGGATTTTTTGTTTTTGTTTTCTTTTGTTTTGGGGTTGGGTTTTTTTTTGAGAGAGAGATATGGAGCGTTACAGGAGCTTCATTACCCATTGTAGTTTATCACGGGTCACATCAGTCAAGTCCAGATGAAGGAGAGGTCAGAGAAACTGATCAATACCAAAGATTGCTGTTACTAAGAAAAGAAAACGTGCAGCACTAGCGAAGACGTGTCTTTGGTCAGGATTTCATACTCTTCACAGACAGAAGCCCAGGGGCAATGTTCCTGCAGGCAGTGCCAGGGAGGGGAAGCAGTCATTGTATAGCTAAGATGACCTTCTCAATGAAAAGAGGTATCCAGATATAGAGAAGAACTACTTGATATCTGTCGGCTTTCAAGAAGCTGCAGCCGTGTGGGAGTCACTTTACCGTCTACATATGTGAACTCCCTGCTGCTCACTGTGCTGATCCAGCTGACAACTGTGATGCTAATGCCTCCTCTTGTAATGGAGGTTGCTGCTTCAAGCTTCTGATCTGGAAGAAGTGTATAGTCCGAGAGCATGAACTCTGGCCTTGCTGCTTTGTCCTGGCCCACCCCTACCAAGCAGGTTGCAGTGATTCCTTGCAGTTCATTGACCAAGGTGGAGAAGATGGGGAAAGTTGGGCATTATGTCTACATTCAGTGTGGAAACTTGTTTCCTGTTGCCTCCTAGGTTTGAATGAGTCACTGTTTGTCATTACCTGGTGGACAATGGGAGGGGGGTTTTAGATTTGAACTTCACTATGAGTCTTCAAGTGGCTGAGGGTGGAATTCAAAGCTTCTCAGCCTGAACATATGGTACCAAGGTGGGAACAACCATAGAATCTATAATTCTTACAGTATTGTCCCACTGTAGGGAGCTGTATTGTTGTAACCCTCCAGGCACAAAAGAAGTGTTCCTAATTTGATCTGTGATGAACTTGACAATTACGTGCATAACTCTCAAGATTTCTGACGTTTCCAGAGATGTCATTCTCAAATGTTTCTAGAGTGACATCTTTACAGTTTAGAAAGCAACCCTTGCTAAATCTGTCCTTACTGTGGTGCCTTGCCATGGGGCCACTTATATTGAATTCCGGTGGTGTGTGTGTAGCAGCTGCGTGGCTGGAGACGGCCTGCACACTGACCCTCAGGGTCAAGAGTGGCCTTTCATGTACTCTGTCATGTTCCAGAAAAGGGCTGTGACTGAACAAGGCATCTGTGCTGCGGTACCTGCAGAATGTGTGATTTTAGTACAATGTGAGGTTGAAGCAAATACAATTTGTTGAAGTACTTTACTTCTAGCTAATGCATGTTCTCTTTGAGGCACGTACCAGCTGAGCTTCAGCCGTGTTCATAAAGTGCATCCAGACCAGTGTGGTTAGACAACTGGATCTATTTTGCTAGTTTAAACTGGATGAGTAGTGGCATAACCAAACAAGGGGAACCTATGTGGAGAAGTCAATCTTGAGCTTGGCTTTACTGTTTGCGAAAGGATTGCTCTTTCACTACCACATTAGAAGTTTTGGCTTGTCCATATTTGCAATACAATGCAGCCACAGCCCTAAGTAATCTCTTGTTGGCTGAAGTGCAAAGGACAATCTTATGTTTTGCAGGTTGACAAAATCTGTACCAAATTTCACGCCTAATATAAAATAATTCTCCTAAAAATCTAGTTTAAAACACCTACATTTAATATTTGTATTGACACAGTATAGCTTATAATGGGCTGGTCTGCCTAGCAGCTAATCGGGTGACGACCAGACTCCTGCGTCTCAATTCACATGGCCAGGCAGTGATGCCATGTGGCACTTGGCCACGGCACATTCGACCTTGGAAGGCAGCATGGCTGTCTCCCAGAGCCACAGAACGCACAGTATTATTTGTCCATGTCTTACCAATGCAACCAGGTTGGTCTTTGATGAACTTTTAGTTTCTTAGTGGCATTTTCTGAAATAAGTGTTTTAAATTGAAAATATAAGGAACTCTGTTGTTAAACACAAGGTCACTTTGTTTATCACTAGGTACTACTTTTTCTGCTTTAGGGTATATGCTTTACTTGGTTTTGTGCTTTAAATTCAGCTTGAGATCTTCAGAGACATGGTAGCTGTGGGCTCCCTGTAGCAACCCTAGTGGGGAGCATCAGAGAGCAGGCATTCAAACCAAGTGCCATTTCTCCTTCTGAGGACTACAGCCACTCTTAATGCATTTCTTCTACCTCTCCAGTATTTTTCTTTCCCCTGTGTTGGTTCATGGGCCATAAAAGCAGACAAACCACCAACTCTCACTTCATGTGTAACACAGGTCTTGGAATTTCACCCAGTGTCTCCTTTAACTGATGCCATTAACTTTTTTTTTTTTTTTTAATTATTATTAAAGAACAGTTTGAAAAAAATAACCTGGCCTTTATTTGAAGACCTTGAGAGAGAGTTTGCCATTTTTATTGACATATGGCTAGGACAATCATCCTCACTGTTGAGTATATGATGTCTTATTCTACTCTGAACATGCCTAAATATAACTTGCAGCTGTTGATTCTCACCGTGCCTTTCTCTGTAGGTTATGGTCCCACCAGTACTCTGTATTTTCTGCGGCGTCATTGAGACACTGGTTTAGTAAGACTGAAGTAATGACTCAAAGTGAGTTTTCTGACCTTCCTAATCGGTCCTGTCATTTTGCTCTGGACCACCTCCAAGCTTTCAAGATATTAAAAAACCACGTGGGCGCCTGCACTGCCGATGGGTGTTGCAGCTCCAGGCTTTGCTGGGATTTCAACTTGGTATTGTCAGTAACAGGCAACAATGACTTCTCTGGTGGCTCCCAATGAGGTTCCTGCTCTTGGCACCTTTTCCTTCCCACGTGGCTGCAGAGAAGCCAGCTATTGCATACCCACCTGTTATCTGAGGGTGTCTCTGAAGGCAGTACAAAAAGCTTCTGTGAGTCCTGCTCCAGAATAGTAGCCTCTGGGAGTGAAGGGTATTGACACCATGTGTCCCTTGGAGCTCCCCTTCCCGAGTCCTGGGTGGTTTCCCCCTCTGTGTAGGGCTCATCCTGCCAGTTCACCGGCTGTGGAGCCATGCAGTCGGCTTGACTCCACAGAGCAGCATGGCAGCTGCACAGACAGAAGACAACCATTGAAAGCAAAAATACTTATTTATTGGCAACACATCAAAAACTAAGAGGAAATGATACAAGCCAAAACTGCTTCCCCCAGCGGTTGCGTTCTGCCCACGGTCACTCTTAGGTGTTCCCATGGGTCAGGCAACTGATAGGGATTTGTGGATCAACAGCATTGAGACAGTGGTGGTCCAGTTCCTGAAGAGACTCCAGTGGCATTACTGAGCATCTTATCTTGTTTGACTATGTTCAGCTGGCCAGGTGACTTCTGTTGATCTGAAGAACTCTCTCCATTTTAGCTACTCTCTTGTACCTTAAGTCTTGCCATTTACAACAATTTTATCAACAATATTTTTTACAATTGTATTTCCTGATGCAAATATTACACAGCACAGTTCTTGCAGAGGCACACACTTTCAGCAGTGAATGCTGCTTCTTTTTGAACAAAGAAGTTTTGCCATTTGTCTGCTAGCTAGTAATTAATCTATATAATGCAAATTATAATAAACACATACGCTATCATTGTTTCTTCAGAACTTCCAAATTTCTTGGTTTGTTAAACCTGCACAAGTCCTTTTATCAACCAAATGTATTATTTTCTCAAAGAATGAAGTCAAGTTTGTTTCTCACAACATTTTTTTTAAAACCATATTAAATTATTAGCGTTATTTTAATTGTTGAAGCCTTTGTTATCTAACTTGTAATAACTTCACAGTTTCTTACCTACAATTATTACTGTGGAACCATCTAACAGTTGTTGGTGTCATCTCGCTTTCTCTCTGTGAATGCCAGCACAACACACTCTTCCAAGATCTTGGGATTTTTCCAATATGCCAGGATTTTTTAATATCTAACTCCATTGGGCCAGGTGCCTCCTCAGCCAAATCTTTTATGATTCCGAGATGCAGATTTTCTTGGCTACTGTTCTGAAAATACTTACACTTAGTAGATACTGTTAAAACCTTCCTTGATTCACAAACAGATTAGGAAGTCGCTTACCATTCTCATGTAGTATGAATATACAGTTCTGCTTCTTTCTGTGTACAAACCAATATCTTCTCTATCAAAAAGTCTCCATCAGAAATCTTCTCTATCAACAGTTTTATCTATATCCACCCAGTAAGAGCATAGGCTGTTGCTAGAATTTCTTGGTTTTCAATGTATTTTGAAAAAATCTCCTTCCCAGTGGTGTTAGCACTTGCAGAAATCCAGTTTTTCCAGTTTATTTTGAACACTCCTTATCTCCTTGTATGCTTCATAAATTCTCACTTTTATTGTGTGCCATATACCTCCTTTCCATGCACACCTTCCCTCTGCCTTTTTTCCCCTTGTTGGTTATATACAAGATTCCTAACTGATATCTTCAAATTCCCTGTTAGGCAGGAAAAGTATTTAATTGTGTCCACCTTTTTTGCACAGCTACAGAATTACAGATCTTCTCAGTCTTGTAAACTTCTAGCAGTGAAATTTGTATTAAAAAAATTATTGTAGCTTTCTCCTGGAGAGTCATATTTTTCTGATTGCTTGATTTGTGATCACTTTAACCCATAACTTCCTCTGTTTGGTGATTTACCATTTGGAAGTACCAATTTTGCCTATATATTTGCCCAACTTTACAGTTAAAACACATGTATATACATAAAATACCAGGCTGGATGGGGCTTTGAGCAACCTGTTCTAGTGGGAGGTGTCCTTGCCCCTAGTAGAGGGGTTGGAACTAGATGATCTTTAAGGTCCCTTCTGACCCAAACCATTCTCTGATTCCATAAATGTTTGTCTTAAATACTTGCCTCATTGGCATGAACCAAATGTACCTATATACATCTACAGACACATACATGTGTAAATACTGTATACCTATTTACCACATGCACATACATACCTATATCAGTATATACACATGCATATATACAGCCATACACTCACCTAGATACGATTTCATTTTCCCTGAAACCAGAGAAGAAACATTTCTAAAAACGTATGCACGATGCATCTAACACAGCAACTTAGCAAGGAGCTGAGAGCTATCGACGTTGCCCTCCCAAGATGAAGACATGTTTTTCTGTGAGTCCACCTCTCACTTGTCACTCAGCTCCACCACCAAGAGCAGTCCTACCCATTCCATACTGACCAATAGCTCTGTTAATATTTGGACAGGGGTCGCTCTCCTGAGCAGGATGTGTCAAGAAATTGGAGGCAAAGGAGTGCAGGTGGGTGACACAAGGATTCCTTTTATTCTGAAGCCCTTAGAAGTTACTCAGACTTTGGCTTAGCTGTAAAGGAGAGAGAAGATAAAAAGAAGTAAGATTCAGGAAGACCAAAGCAGTGCAAAACATCACCTCATGCCACCTTCCACCAGAAATGTGTCTCCAGCTCATCTGCTCCCTACCTCCCCCTCCAGGATCCTGGGACATCTTGACCTCCATCTCTCCTGAGAGGAGGTGCAGGGGAAAGGAAGACACCCCTTGTTACATCTCAGCAATGGGCGAAGCGTCTCAGCGTTTTAAACTCCTACCTGCTCTTCTCCCAAGCACAATGAAGAGGACAGTGATGAAAATGGCGGTAGCGATGAGACCCCCCACCAGTCCTTCCGATCCCTTTTGCTCTGCAGAGGAAGAGGAGGATTGGTGATGTTAGGTTGGCTGGACCAGCTGAACAGCCAGCGAGTTGTCACAGTTAAATAAGCTCCCGCAGCCACTGACCGTGTGTGTACTCTTGTCAGATACACAGCAGTGACACGAAACATGTGAGCTAAAGCCACACAGACCCAGGGCCAGTTATACTGGCTGGACTTATGTGTCGTAACTGGTTAAACTGAAGTATTGCTTGCTTTTCCCCGCTGGGTCAGGAGGAAACACTGAAGCAACCTCCCATAGCAGGGAAAGTGAGAACTCAGCAGCTCCTACAGGGAGAAGGATTTTTGCTATAGTTCTTGAACAGCATTGGTCTCCAGCTGAACACCAAGTCCAGTTGGGCATCTCACTCCTTGGGGTATGGCTGTTTTCTTGTGCCTTCCCAGCAGGGTCCAGCCCTTGTGCTACAAACTTTTGCCCTGTGGCTCCACTTTTGATCATAAAAATCTTTTTTTCCCTGAAGGAAATGAGAAACTTGCTCCCCAAAAACTTCAGAAGAAGCTGAAGAAGTGAAAGTGAAAGGAAAGAGGATAGCAAGGAGGGGTATGACAGGACACCAGAAGAAAAGCATGGAAAAACAGGCAGATGTGGTCTGACTCAGAGGTTTTGATCCCTGCAGTGGGCAGATGATGTGGGAGATGATCTAGGCAGGATGAAGAACTCATCCCTCTGCCCCGACACCTACCTGGATCTGGTGCCTTAAGATGGGAGCTCACAGAGATGGGCTTTGCCAGGGCCACATGTGAAACATGGCAGCTGTACGTGGCTGGTGCCTGCACTGTGGCTGAGCTGATGCTGAGGTAGGAGGTGATGCTGTAGGTACCATCTCGGCTTTGCCGGTGGCTGGAGAAACGTGTGCTTGAGAGAGGGATTTCCGTGTCATCTCCAGGAGTCTTCTGTGTCCACCTTACTGAGACGTCCAGTGGGTAATAGCCAGCAATGTTGCAGGTCAGAGTAGTGGTCACATCTCTCTCTAATGACACCACTTCTGGGATGACACGAACTCTTGGAGGTGCTGTAGGAGGTGAAAAGGGAATCATAGAATGGTTAGAATTGAAAGGGACCTTAAAGATCAAGTTCCAGTCCCCCTGCCATGGGCAGGGACACCTCCCACTAGAGCAGGTTGCTCAAAGCCTCATCCAGCCTGGCCTTGAACACTTTCAGGGACAGGGAATACACAATTTCTCTCGGCAACCTGTTCCAGTGCCTCACCACCTGCACAGTAAAGAATTTCTTCCTAATATCTCATCTAAATCTCCCTTCTTCCAATTTAAAATCATTNCAATTGATTTATTGTTAGCAGAGTACAGAAGTCTCCATCCACAAGGGAGAGAAAATGAGCTATGATAGTAAGTGTTGGGAGTGATGGGATAAGGATGTAGGGCAAAGTTTCAGTGTCTGGGGACATGGGACTCTGGTTACCCCCAGGTGTTTCCTTTTCTCACCGACCACATGCAGCTGGATGTTGTGCTGGGCCTGGTGCAGTGGCGTGGACACCAAACAGATGTACGTCCCTTCGTCTCTCACACTCACTCCTTCCAGGCTGAGTGATGCATCTCCACTCCCCAGCAGCTCCTTCACATCCACACGGACATTTGGCTGCGCTGCTGCGCTTGTGCTCCCCACCTGGTACTGGAAAAGGCTACGGCCGCTGCCTTGATGCTGCCTCCTCCACTCCAGAGAGGAGAGTAAGGAGCTGGGAGCCAAGGCAAAGCGGCAGTTGAGGGTGACTGAGCCACCAAGACTCGCGTGCAGGGAAGTGTTGTGCGATGATGATTGAAATTCAACTAGAAACAGAAAGATGGACACAGGAAAGCAGAGAGTTAAACAGATGTGGCTAAAGAAGGGACCCTCAGGTGGGAAGTGCTGGGGGAAGGGTTGGCAGTGGAGGAGGAAGAGGCACAGACACCCTATGTGATGCCCCAGGGATCATGTGGACTGAAGAGCTGGAGGAAGCCAGCCTGGTGAAGTTAGCAGGGCAGGGAGACAGATGGACACCAAGTGCACATCATGGTCTAGAGGTGCTTGTCATCCTCAGGGTCTGGGACATGGGGAACCCTGAGAGGAGGCATAAGAGGGGCAATATGCTTGACCCCTGCCTCCCTCAGCACCAACCCCTGGCAACCCTTAGGTCTTTGTGAGAGGTGGGGCATGAGAGTCTTGGGGAGGCAGGCTCCCTCCCCTTATGTCCCTTGGTGCTGTGGGGACACCCTGGGCCATCTGGTCACCTGTGGTCAGCAATGTTCCATCCTTGCTCATAGGAATCCTCAGCTTTGGGTGCAGTGTTAGATCGTGCTCCTCCTCCTGGTTGCTGCAGTGGGGTCTTCTGAGCACCAGGACGATACTGATCCCACTGGAGAGGCGCAGGGTGGTCATGAACCAGAAGGTACGGCATAGCCCCTCACCGGGAGCCCAGTGGGAGCTGTACAGGGAGATCTCACAGTTCACCTCATCCCCTTCACAGTCTGCGTGCAGCAGGGCCTCTGCATGTGGGATGGATACCAACTCGGCTATGAGGATAAGGGGAAGATGTTTAACTGTCTGAATCCAAAGGGGAAAAGAAAGTGCAAGTTAACAAGACACATTATTTAGGATGAGCATCATCTGCTGTTGGGGTCAGTCAAAGCCCAGAAATGCCAGGCTAGGCTTAACAGATAAAGGCCTGCAAAGAGTATGTGAGGTTTCTAATGACTTGTCTGACATCCCTCAGTCTGCTGGCTGTATTTTATCCTTCCAGCTAGCACAGAGGTCACTCTAGGCAAAAGAAGCTGTTAGGAAAGGAGAATAAACAGAACGGATTCCCAAGCAAGGAAAGACAGGGTGGCAAGAAGGCAGGAGTGGCTGGATGTACTGGATGCACTGGATCTCTGCCTTTGGTCATAGTACGGGCTTCAGTGTAGGTGTACGTGTCCTAGTGACCTACATGTTTTCCATGGACATCACTGGAAACTAACTCAAGTGCCTGCAGTGCCTGACAGTAGCCTGGCTGTAGGGCACTTGAACTCACACAAGCCCAGTCCATCCACACCACCTGAAGGAGAATTTGGACCCAAGCAAATGGATCCTGCCGAGCCTTCAGCTTCCTCTCTGAAAATGTCTCGAAGCTTATATTAAAGCACACGCTCACAGGTAAGCACTGTGGGCAGTGAATGACGACAGCAAAGTACAGGCTTTGCTTGGCAGTGTGTGCAAAGTTACGTGTAAAGCCAGGGCTACAGAGGCTGGACTGCAGGTTGCCACCCATGAGTGAAGTAAGGAGAGCCAAATTGCACACAGGAGACTCTCTGAGCAGGATAGCTCTGCTTCATGTCCACTTGCCACTGTGCTTCCTGCTAGCAAAAAACACCCACAGGACTAAAGGCGCAATCCCTCTTTACAGACGCAATAATACCGTACAGTGGCATAACCCCTGAGTTGTTTTTGTCCAAGTATTTCCCAAGAAACAGGCAATCCAGGATAGCCCCAGCAGGACAGAGGTGCCCCAACATCTTCCACAAAGTTTCTTTCTTAAAGTCCCAATTGCTGAATACAGGAAATCACGTGTGAAACTTAAAGTGTCCATGTAAAACCTGTCTAAACTCAGTTAAAGACAAATCTTGGGGAAGCCTAGCGTAGGTAAGTTGCCAAAACCCTGGCAGCAGCATTCCCACCCCAGCTTTCCCACTCACCTGAGGCTTCAAAGACAATGGGAGAAGAGTCAGGATTTCCCTGTGGGACTCGGTACTTAGTCAGATCATCCAAGTTCCCATTGTCCCTGACGCTGATCCCCCTCAGCACGAGGGTAGCTGGATGCTCGGAGGATGAGCCACCCAAGACACGTACGCCTTCCCCCAGGTAGGAGCAGCCCAGGGCAATGTCCACCCTGCGAAATGGAGGTTCTGGTGTAGAAACTTCTGCTGGTCCTTTAGGGAGGGAAAAGAACCGGTTGAATGCGTGATCCCCACTGCAAAAATAGAGGCTTTTACAAGTTTCTCTTGGGATGGGGGATAAATAATCAGGAGGCGGGGGGCTGGCTGCCACTTTAGGGTTGTTCTCCCAGCCTTGCTGGTGGTGGACCCATCTAGCCCGGCACCCTCCTCTGGCAATGCCATCCACCCTTAGGAAGATCCTAGTTTCCACTGGGAGACCTTCACTAAAGGCAGGGTGGGGGGGTGAGAGTAGGAGAAGTCCCAGCCCCGATCCCAATCCCCTCCCCGGTGGCCCTGCCACTCACCCGCCGCCGGGGCTAACAGGACCCCGCACAGCACCAGGGCCCCACACAGCACCAGCCCCCCGGCCATCCTGCCCCGCAGGATTTCTCCTTCCACCGAGCCCTGGAATAGCGTTCTGGGAAGCCCCGGCTGCTGGTGGCGGCGGTGCCTGCGCTTCGTTTCGCTTTCACTTCGGCAAAACAGAAAGGAAAAATTGAAAAAAAATAAAACCAACCCTTAAGCCCATTAACTCTTACTTTACTGAAGGCGAGAGGCTGGAGGCAGCAGGGAAGGAGAGTGTGATCAGCTGGAATCCAGGAGCATCCTCAGACCTGCAGCTGGACTGCTTTTGCCGAGTGTCTCTTTAAGCCAATGTTATATCTGCCTTTCCCACTGCATTTTTGCGTGGGAACTCATCTCCTCTGGACCCGCTGAGCAGCCACTGAAAGCAGCCACATCTCTGTCCACTTGATTTTTACAAGACTTTAACTTTGTGAAAGTCTTGGAGGTTGAAGGGGGTTCGTTTTGATACTTTTTTTTTGCTTCCCCCTTTTGCTTCCCCCCTCCCCGTCAAACCTTCAGCTGCAAGGAAGCTGGCTTGCTCTGCACCAGCATGAGCCAGCCCCCTGAGCCCAGCAGCGTGGGATGCCACCACCAGCCGCCCAGTCGGCCCTGGCTTTGTGGGGAAAAAACATTCCAGGAAAAAGACAAGCTTCGAGAGAGGAAATGGGTGAGCTCTGATGGTATTTTAACTATTGGTTTTCCCCATCTTTCAGACACAGAGAGAAAATGGCTGCTTCTTTGCTGGTCTGTTCCTCTCTTCGCAGTCTTGCCAGCCCTGCAGTAACACGACTCACCCTTGCTGTGGCCTGCTGTAATCATGTACACACAGCTGCAGGGCTGTGATTGCCCACACACCCAGCTCTTTCAGTACAATCTCCTGACACCCAGCCCAAGAAGAACCTTGTGCTGGATTCTCGATGCAGATTTACCACTTGAATCCCAATCCCATCCTTCACTTCAGTCCTTCTTAGAAAAGCCTCATAAGGAATGCTAATTCTTCCTGCTGGAGTTACGCTTAGGAGCCCTGAGCTGTCAGATGTGGCCCTGACCAGCTCTCCCACTGCCTCATTGGGGTAATATTACACACCTACCAGCACCCCCTGGGAGTCTCTGCATCCCTCTTTAAACTGAAATGCACACATCTCTGTTCCCCTGGCCCTACATGTTATTATCTGGCATTAACTCTGCTCTCAGGGGGCACCCACGTATTCCCGCCAGCCAATGAAGCAGAGCAGAAGCGTTGGTGCAGCTCCTTCACCCCAGGCAAATGCAGCAGGAGTATCTGCTAAGGCAAGACTCCTTTCCCTGGTTTGTTTCTCTGCCTGCTCCAGTGAAGCCAAAACTGCATTTCAGCAGATTTGGCCATAGGCTGTTTATGCAGAGGAGCTGGAGGAGGTCTGCAGCCTGTGCTGTGGCTGTGAAATGAGTTGCCAGCAGAGAGGTTCAAACACAGCAGTTGTGATAGACTTTTTGTTTTGCCGAGCAGTAAGCTCTTCTCTATAATCAAATACTTCCACATTATCTGCTAAAGCCAGGATTTTTTGATTTTCCGGAGCTGCAATCCATTGCAGGCTGGATTGGCCTGCCTCAAATAAACAGCTCTGGTTAAAAGCTGCATGAATTACTAAGCTGGATAGTAAATATAACTTTACTGTGTAGGTATCATGTTCAAGAGAGCCATTCAGTGATGTTGCAGCTGCTGGGAGAGGGCTGTGTATCTGTTTCATACGCGGGGAGACGAAAACCAGTTAAATAACTATGTGATGACAGGTAAGGAGGTATTGATGGGCAGAGGCCTAGACAACAAGGGGAAAGAATATACTAATTGTGATGAGAGAAACAGCAGCTGACAATACTGATAGCCAAAGGGCTATTTAGTTCAGCTAAGGGAAGTGGTGAGGCCAGGGAGGCAGAGACCTGTATACTACAGGGAGTCTCAGGTGGTGCTGTGGAATCAGAAAAGTGATGGTGAGAGGAGACCGGTAGAGCTCTCTGATCCAGCCTCCTGTTCAATCAGGTCACCATGATTTTGTCTGAACAAGTCTGAAAACGCTCCAAGGGTGGAGATACTGCCTCCTTGCTGGGTGTCTGTTCCAGTGCTGCATTACCTTTCTGCTAAAAAATACGTTCCTGAAATTCAGCCTGGACCTCCCGAGCTTCAGCTGGTTGCCGTTGCCCCTTGTTATATTGCCTGCTACTGTTGAGAAGACTTTTGCTCCATTATCTTTGTTACTGCCTTCCAGATATTTGTAGAAATATGAACAACTAATATGGGGTGTAAATTAGTTATCATGTAACTAGCAGAAATACGGTAATGTTCATTGCCAGGATTAAAATATTCTGTTGTTCAGGACTGCTTGAAAGGAAAAGAGTAGTGCACTATCATCCCATGAGTGATGCTATAGGTTGTTTAAGTGGCATTCAGAAAGTGAAAGAGGCTTTTTACTGGTGCAGCTCAGAATCAGCTGAGAACCGCTCAAGTTCATAACCAGATAAAGAGGGAAAGAGTTAATATTAGAAGAGGGAAATTCCAGTAAAAGAACTACGCTGCCATGGAGAAACTAACTTCAGATCTGTGGACTAGAGAATAATCTCTGATGATCATAATGAGCTTTAGGCCTATAATTCTCAATATGACACATGACAAATCCCTTTATAAGACCATCACCAAACCTACAAAAGATTTGTTAGTTGTAAATAGCAGTTAAGTCATAGAGCAGATGGTCATCAAAAATAAATTTGGAGCTTGTGATCATAATTTCCTTACATATAAATTAAGAGGGAATCTAAATAAGAATAGGCCTGTACTGTACATGTGGATTTTGTTTCAAAAGAAGTAAAACCGTCAAGGAGTTGATCCAGGAGTTAAGAGAACTTCCTAATGTGGACTGTAGCAGTAAGGAAACTTGATGTGAAAGAAGCCCAGAATTCCTCAAGGTGACGCACAGTGGCTGGGGAACTTGAACCCCAGGAAACAAAAATTCCTCTGTATCTTCCTGGCTGAACAGCTACAAAGTTTTATTAAAAGTAGATGAAGAGTAAGGAGAGAGACATAAGCAAAGAAAATTCTTCTTCAGATGTTTGTAGATATAATGTAATGCCAGTCTGGAAAGTGGATTTTTAAAAGAAAAGGAAGTTTTTCATATAAGTAAATAACTGGCTATGGAAAGAGGATGGGGTTAAAATTAAATAAATGTAAAATAAATATCAATAATAAACACAAATATCTTCAACTGGGAAAATAATAGTGAAGAACGGAGTAGAGAAAAGGAGCATAATGAATATGAAGGTACAGGAGCTACCCATCTAATTTGAAAGCAAAGCAAACATTAATGTGATGAAACTAAGAAAACAAGCTAAGACTTGGATTTTGTTTGTTTGTATTTTTAAACCATAATAATTTTTATTGTAAAGAAAGCAACAAGGAGTTACAGAATTTTGCAAAATTACAAACACCATTCACCTCATCTGTGCTCACTCAGTTTTGTGAGTTGGAGGTCCAGCAAGTAATTCCTTCCTCCAACCCAGACTTACAATATGTGTCAGCGAGTGATCTACCCTTCTACCCCTTAACACTTGTCATCTGTCCCACATAAGTCTATAATATTGATGGGGAATTTCCAGCCCCTTCCTGGAGAAGAAGCATTTATCCAGAAAGTCTGTTGTTGGCAGCAAATGAACACACAGGGACACCAAGACTGGTGACTCTATGGTTTTACAGTGACCTTTCAGCTTGTGTCTCAACAATCTTCTGCCCAAATACTCTAACCCAGAAGAGAGGTTGTTCTGCAGCGTGAGGTCCACTGTAAAAATTACAGTTCAAAACAGAGTCTGCACCTGAGTTCAGCAGGCTCATTCAAATATCTTACTTTGTCAGGCAAAACCAAATAAAATAAACCCTCCATTCCCCTTATGTCTCTGTTCTCCTAAATGTCACTCCTATTCTCCTAGTACCTGAATCGTTTCCTCCTAAAACATTTACAGCTGCAGCACCTCTTCCACATCCCAGGTCCCTTCATTCCTTTGCCCTTTAGCCGTTCTCCACATGACACCTACAATCAGACAGGTCTCCTCTATACAAACCCATGACCTTTCCTGTTTCCCATCTTGTCCCCGGCCTTTTTACCCTGCTCTGACCTCTCTATTATTCACAATGCCATCATTCCTGTTCCCATTCTTCCAGCAAGTGGTCACACTGCGAAGCACACCAGCCTGGAGTGTGCAGGGTATTGTTCTTGCCCTGCACATGACGTGTGGGTACCACAAAGAGGATCAAAGCCATGAAGGTCTGGAGTATGAGATCTGGACTGAGGACTTGGGTCTCCTTTTCCAGTTCAGACCCCGCCACAACAAAAGACTTGTTTTGAAAAACACCAAATGCCCAGTTTCTTCTAATCAGATTACTCAAGCTGAAATTTAGGAAAAGTTTTAATTTTCTATCAGTCAAGTTATGAGCTTAAGCTAGGAGCCTAAGGACTTGCTGAACCCAAATCAACGCCTCTCATCTTTTAACTAAGCTGGGTTTGTCCTCTCCAAAATGAACAGAGCAGGCAAATTCAGTTCACTGCAGCTCTCCAAAGCTTCTGCCAACTCTGCTAATGAGCAGGAGCATCAACGTTGACCTAGCTTGGCATATATCCTCTGATTAATTAAACTGTGTCTGACACCAGCTTGCAGCTCTCCACTAGTGTTAAATGCAAGATAAAGTGGGAAGTAGCCACCAGCTGGAATTTTCCAGGTGGCTATGCACTAGTATAAGGGTGATTTCCACTTCCCTGTACAGATTTCCCTCTTGCAGGGTTGGGTTAACCAGACTAGCCTGAAAATGACTGTGGATTTTCAGCTTCAACTGTATGTGCATTTTACAGTATTTACAGTTTGTATTTACAAACTGTGTTTATAGTTTACAGAAGTATATATTCACTGGGGAACATTTGCCTCTTTCTCTCTCTCTGGATTAACAGCCTGTGTCTCCCTAGAGCACCCTGCAGCAGTACCAGAAGGAAAATCATCTAAGTCCAGTATCCTGGAAGTTGTAATGTACACCCTGGCTGATCCCAAGAGGCAGAGGTTGCAACGTGTCTTTCTCTAACTCAGCTGAGTGTGAGTGTGAGGCTGATTTGGTGAGAGATGTTTCACAGGCTGAACTAACCTTTTTGTGGTCTCTTACCTGAAATGCCTCGAAAACTGACTTACTATGAGACCCTATCATTTAAGTGTTGGGGTTTTTTTTCGTTTTTTTTTTTCTTTTTTTTNTTTTTTTTTTTCCCCCCCAAGTGATCCATAATTTTGAGTGTCTCCATTTTTAAGTACCCAGCATAGATACTGGTACACAATTTTTGGAGGTGCATTTGCAGCTGCTGTGGTCTGCAGCTTACACATCATGCTGCAACTCAGCAGCTTTCAAAATCAGGTACGTGATATGTGAAGGATGAGACCCTGGTGTAGAGGCCAGTTTAGGAAGCCTGGCTGTATGTTCTCACCTTTGCCAACTTCCCTGTGTAAAACAGGGTGATAATATTTGGCAGCCCATTTCACAGGGGATGTTTTGAGGACAGGTGAATTTTTGTAAGCCGCTTTAAAGGATGGCCAGTTTGGTTTTGCAGAGTGGCTAAGCCACAGAATGAAGGATCAGATCTCCCAGCTTCAGCTGGTCCTGGCCCAACTTAGGTTCCCTGTGATCATTTCCTGGTTTCCTCTGCATAAAACTGAGATGCTCCTTGTGTTTTTCACAGGATACCGATGCAGAGAAGTTTATTCTCCTGTGTAAAGCACTATGAGACTTCCCAGAAAGGATCTCTAGGGACAGAGATCCTCTAGAGCTACCTGAAAGGAGGTTGTGGAGAGGTGGGTGTTGACCTCTTCTCCCTGGTAAATAGTAACAGGACCTGAGGAAATGGTCTGTAGTTGTGGCAGGGAGGTTTAGATTAGATATTAGGAAGAACTACTTCACTGAGAGGGTGGTCAGGCACTGGAACGGCCTGCCCAGGGAGGTAGTGGAGTCACCATCCCTGGAGGTATTTAAGAACTGTGTAGATGTGGTACTTCAGGGCGTGCTCTAGTGGCCGAGATTGTTGGGTTCGGTGATTTGTTTTGTGGGGGTTTGGTTTTTTGTGGGGTTCTTTTTTTTGTTTTGTTTTTTTTTTGGGGGTGTGTGTCTGGTTGGACTCGATGATCTCAGAGGTCCCTTCCAACCATGAAAATTCTGTGATTCTGTGACAGAAAACGGAATACCATTAAAACAATATTAAAATGTAACTGCTGCTACTCTTGCTCCTGGGACCAATCTCCTGTCCCCACAACAAGGTAATATGCTCCTGAGGGTGCGTGTCTGGAGAAGGAAAACATCCTCATATGGTTAAAAATCTCACAGAGACCATTTAAGCCGCAAGTATGAACAAGGAGGAGCTGCACTCAGCACAGTTTGGGTCGCCACGCAATTCATGCGTTCAGTTACCAAGTGCTTAACTTGGTTCATCATCAACCTTTCCATCCAACTTTCCATCCTTGTGTGTCCATCCACCTGGGCCAGTTTTCACATGGTCCAGCCCAGGCGAGAAGAGCAGTGGTCCGGGCCAGCAGACGTCCCAGCTCCTGGCGAGGTCCTCCTGTCCGAGGTGTTGAGATGAAAGTCAGACCTCGTGTCCTGAGCTCACACTTCCGACTACAAGCTTAGGAAAAGAAAGGGGCGTGAGCTGGCAGCACCGTGTCTGTGCAGCTGGTTCACAGCCATTTCAGAGGAATCCCACCCAGCACCACAACTATGGCATTGCTAATGAACTCCTTTGAAATGGGTTTAAATAGTGTAATAAGACAGACACTGTTGGTAACACACCTGCTTTCTCTCATCTGTTGCCTCAACAAGTACATTCTGTTTTTAAATCAGTGCATTTATTAAAAAATAAACTCAATTCTGCTCTGTAAAAAAAGAAAAAATCTTTATACCCCAGGCCATTTAACCAAAGCAAACATTATCTATATCATTAGTGAATGGGCTGCAGAATGCCTTTTCTTTTACAGAAAAAAATTACAATCTTTCTTTGATGAACCATTTACAAATGCCTACAGTTACAAGTTGCAATTTACAATTGCAAAACTGAGTAGGTAAGGCATTCTAAGAATGTCTTCAAATATTTTTTTGTGGATTTAATGAGTTTTTAAATAAAGACAGAGAAATGTATTAACCAAAAAATAGAAAAACTCCACTGAGCCCCTAAAACTGTTTGCTACTTGATTATTTCTAACAAAGAGCAAATTTGTTTGCTTTGGCTTGGTTTGAATGTTCCTATGAGCTCAGCTTTAGGCATGTGCTCAAATGCTGTCCTAACTAGGCACACTTGCCTGCATCAGGGCTCTAAATGATGGTCTGTGGCTGTGTGGTGCATTCCTGAGTCTTAATTTATTCATTTGACTTTGGAGACTCCTTTGCTTTTGCTCACATCTTATAACGGGTTAGTAGTTCCTAGATTTGCTGGACAGGAAGGCATCTATCTACCTGTCCTCCCAGAACTTGGTTTTCCATCCAAAACTAAGGTGTTTCAGACCTAGTCAAGCTATGTACATTAATTGTTTTTGCTTCTCTCAGGGACACGGTACAGGAACAGCAGCCTACCTTCAAGGTTGTGAAGACGTTGTTTCAAACAAGATCCTTATTGCTTTCTCCAGGAGGCTGTATTAAGCAGGGAACAGAAACATAACCTGAAAGCACACAGTATCAGTGAGCAGTGGATGAAGCTTTAACAATTAAATTAAGACAGGGGAAAAACAAACAAAAGAAAAAGATACAGCGTATTCCAAATGCGGCTGCGGAGAAGCCCATTTTGTGTGTCCAAAGGAGAGTTGGAAGCAACAATCTTCACACCCAAATCTTCTTTGCAAAGGCACTGAAAGGTGAAGGGAAGCAGGCTGTTCAGACTCTGCGCTTGAAAGTAGAAACCAAAGTCTTTTGAGTCTCCTCTCGAGATTCAGACATGCCTGTCAGCAGCACGGGGTCCATCTTGTGTTCCACTTGGTAGAAGGGACAATTCTTCAGGTGCTCCGACATGCATGCAACATCATTGCGCTGCCACTTGTTAACTCTGGAGAACAGGCTACTGAACTGCCAGATCTAATATGGGAAAGGGGAAAGAAATTGGGCAGAGAAAATGGGAATGTTGATAAGAACGGTAGAGGATTTTCAAAATCTATATATGTTTATAGTTGGTGTGCATTACTTGTGCTGGATGGGCTATCGAACATCTGATTGCACGGGGCTGGCATTAACAAGTAAAAACGGGGTCTGTATTGTTATGTATCTTGTACTTGCTGGTTTTGCTACTTCAGTTGTCACCCGCCGTTTTTAACGGGAAGATACCCTTCTACAATTTTTGATGCCAGTCCGGTGCAAGGTGTGAGGAAATCGAGGACACCTGACCACTGCACCTCTACAGCAAACTCCACCACATGTACAGTGTGATCCAAGATGTTTATAAAGCAAAATGACTACCGCATACTTGTGTGATACTTATCTCAAGGAAACCTGACTTCATAAAGACCTTACAAAGCATCTATCCCCAACTTCAAAGTAATTAACATTACAACACTGTTGTATTCACCCCACCCCTGGAAACAAGCTTGAGAAATCTAAGATTAAAGCTATTCTTAGAGGACATACAAACTTGTAAAAAATAGAAATGTACAGTTAAAATTTTCCAATTACGATTGCAGAGATACCATGCACCGTTTAGTGATATACTAGCATGCAGCAGTAAGATTGTGATTAAATCACTTTAATATTTGCTGTACACCACTAAATCAAATTAACTTTTAAAGCTTTTCCCTGTCTCTTCCTGTTGAAGAAGGACAGTATGTGGGTTTGCTACGCTGAAAATTACTTGACCCTGTCCTAGTCCTAACTCTGTATAAATAGCTATTATACACAATAGTCAAGAAATTCAGACTAATTACAAATAAAACGTTTCCAAGTAGTGTTTGTGCATTGGAAACAAGATGCATATGTGGTCAGCACAGTGCACTAACATGAAAAGGATTAGACAGTCCTTAAATTCAGTGCTGCTGGTTTGAAATTGCACTGCAATAATTGAAGTTAATTGCTGCATGATTGCTCAGCCAGAATTTCTTCCTTTTACTGCAGGAAGCCACATCCTCCAGTAAATTATTTCAGTGGGTAATTCCTGTTTTGGATTGGGCTAATTCAACTTGCAGACACTAAATTTTGTTACACAGATTTTGAATTCACCACACTTCATGTTTTGCCTTAATGAAGAATCTTTTCTCTTAATAAAGACTCATAAATCGCTGTGCTTCCATTTGATAAGAATCAATAGGTGGAGATCTTCAGGGGTCTGCTTGAAAGCCAGGTCCTTAAATAATTTCTGGGAATCTTCCCTGGATCTCTATTTATTCCTAGATCTCTGTCTTGTCTGCTTGGTCATGCTGGAGTCTCTCATGTTATTCTTTCAGTTTTGTGCTAGAGCAGCTGCAAGGCTATCAGATAGAAAAAAGCCCTTAATAGCTATTGTTCATCTAGTACTTAGACTGAGCAGTGTTTACATATTTATTTCAGACTACCAAAACTGCCCACAAGCACAAACAGTAGGAAACCAACTTCGCAGAAAGTAGCTTCCTATTCCAACACTGGTCCCTCGGGTGCTCACAACCCAATGAGTCAGACGCTCATGGCAATTCTATGAACTACTAATCATGAAAGCCCTCAGTGCCTGATATAAATGCCTGAGCTTTTTTCATAGCCATGTCTCCTTGCTCTGTACTGTTTTGGCATTCTAAACCGTGTTTTGTTTTTGACATACCCTAAATCAGCTTGTAAAGTACAAAAAACAGTATGATCTTCAAGTTCTTCAAAATTCCATGTGTAAACTTTAAATATCAGGAATTCTCAGTCCCCAGTGCTTAAAAACAAGGCACATACAAACAGGTTACCCAAGACAAGCTTGGGAGGGGACTTTCAGCTAGTCAGATGTCCCTTTACACCTTCCTACCTTCACTAGATGTACTACATTTTACAGCCATGACCCCTGACAATTATGAAAAAAATTCACAGCCTCGCGAACCTTCCCCATAACTGCGTGCTTATGTGCAGCAACCCACAGCTGTCTTTTTCCCAGTGTCACAGTCACTTGCCTTTTTGCGAGCTTTCCACGAAGTACCGCCATGGGAATATCTTTTTTTCTCCCAGACCAGCAGGACCATTCCCCTCTCTTGAAGAAGAGTGGCACAGATGTCCCTCATCAGCACTGACACTTGTGACAGCTGAGATAAACTGAAGCTGTCCAGGAACCCCGCAATGTATTTGAGCACTTCTACTGGGAGGCTGCTCAGCGAGTCCTTATTTCTCCTTTGGTTAGCCACTGTGGAATTGCATTTCCCTGACTCAGCAAGGAGGGTGTCCACCTCTGGCTTAATAGCAAATGTCTTGAGAGGCTTGCTGTATATAACCTTGGCCTTAAGTCCATCAGGGCGGAAGTGATTCTGAACAAAAGTACACCCCAAGTAGGCCAGTGGGCAGCGATGCTGGAACCACCCATCCAGACATGACTGGATATCAGCGTGCACATTCTTGAAGTGGTATGGGAACTCATCTCTCCTGAAGAAATGACTGCAAGTGAATGTGAAAGCTGAACTGCTTTTGTTGTGTCTTCTGGTTACACATTCAGTGTAGAGCTCCACGTGGAGTTCCGGTGGGCTTTTTTCATCCAGAATATCTGCTAGAACAGCATTGGAGGAGAAGGGCTCCAGAGGAAAGTTGTATGTCTGTGTTGCAAAATCCACGAAGAGTCCATCGATACCCCTTGCTTCAGAGATCTCATGGCCTTTCAGCTCTTTTTCCAGTGCACACAGCAATGTGGCTTTAACTACATTTGCCTTAGGTAGTTCGTCTAGATCTATTCCCAGTTCTGAGGTATCCACCGACTTGTCTGAAGTTGGCATCTTGTGGCCCAGTGCATCTCCTAGCCGTGCTCTTTTTCCACAGTAACTAACTGGCACTTTGAAGGTGTAAACAGTTTTTACCTCCTGAGCTTCCAAGTTCCCATAGACAAAGTCTTTTTCTTTAGGCGTGCAAGCAGCTAGCTGGCCAAAGCGGATCAGCATTCCCCCATGATGTACCAGATACATGTTGTAATCACCTACACCAACTTCCTTCTTCAGTCTCTCCAGGACACCTTCTTGCCAGGGAGCCAGTCCTGTCATTTCTGTATTTGATGCTACTTCTTCATGCTCTGGGTCTTTTGCCTCTTCTGCACCATTGGGTACTTCCTTTGCCTTCTCTGTGGAGCTTCCAGCATGAGGAGCTGAAGCTGTTTTCTTTGAAGCCTCCTCAGTCTGTTGTCCTGCACTGGCTGCTGAGCCCGTTACCTTGCAAGCCTGTAGCTCTTTGCTGAAAATGTTTTCCCAGGTTTTGTAACTCCCCAGATCCATTCCTTCTTTGTCCTTTGCCAAATGTTCACGCTCATGTTGGCTGAGCTCACACAACTGGCCGTCACCCTTTTGGGAACCACACGCTACTCCTCCCACAGCACCTTCTTCCCCTCCCATGGCTTCATACATTAGCTCCTCCACTTCATCCTTTTTCCTCCACTCTGGAAACAGGTCAGCTATTTTCAAAGTCCTGAAAAGTATTTTCTGGTCTCTGAGCGCCAAGGCTGTGTCCAAGCAGTCTTCATTCAAGGTCTCCTTCATGATGTTCTTGTGGAGGGTTGTGTCTGAATCCACGTTTGGCCAGCGATTCCACTCCATTGAGCAGCAGACAACGCTGGCTGGACAGACCTGAAGGTGCTTCGCCAGCTTAAAGCGGGCCATGGAAAAAGGGCAGCCGTAGGCTGAGTTGAGGCAGGGGACCTGCTCTAATGGACACAGCAATTGGTGCTCCTCCTCCTTGCACATGTGGAAGGTGGCCCCGCAGTGGAAGCGGCAGCTGATCACCATGCAGGAGACGGAGGGTTCAATTGGTGCACGGCAGTGCCGGCTGAAGCATCTCTCACAGTGCCTGTGGTGCCCAGCGGGAGGTTTCTGAGCCCGGTGCTGTGTGTAGCAAAGACAAGAAGACAAGAGTTATTGCCTGAAGGAGTAAAAATGGCCACAATCCGTCTGCGCCCATGATTGGTTTCTACACATTAGGTGCTCACATGCATCTCTGGTGGGAATAAGGCTGTGAGCAATTGACTGCCAGCTCCGTGCAGTCATGTATCAGCACTAAGACCCACAATACAAGGTAGCCTGATAGCAGCACTAATATCGTTAAGGTCCTTACTAATTAGCCCAGCAGAGACAGCCATGGTTTGGGAGTAAGCTGTTTTCTGTCACAATATTTACACTGGGTCTATCTATACCAAGGTGCTGAAATCAAGACTGCCAGAGGCACAGTGAGGGATCTTCCTGCTTCCTCAACACTGTTTCCCAGTTTCCCAATTTGGAAACCAGCCTGGGTAAAGGCAAATTTGCCTGGCCTTTTTTACTCTGCTTTCCTGATTTACCCTTACACTCCAAGGTGATGCCTGCATGTCATGGAACAGAGACTTCAGTTTTGGAGAGAAGCTCCACAGAGTGCAGCGGGGGCTTGTTGCAAGGTTATATTCACCCAGTTAGATCCTTTTTTTTTTGTTTGTTTTACAAACTGTTTTTCACCTTTCTTCCCCTTGCTGTCACCAGTGAAGGCCGAGCAGATAGGAAGGAGGAGAAGAGGGCAGGTACGGTTTAGCTCACCCTCACCTCAGCACCACAGTATGAAGTTATGGCAGAAGGGGAGCAACAAAGTCTAACCTCAGCAGAGCTTTTCCCTTCCTGTGATGGAGCAGGGGAGAGGTCAGTTCTGAGTATGCCTTTTATAGGGTGCCTGTTTGAGAAAGAATCCATTTTTTTTCCTTTGGGATCTATTTTAGAGCATGATCCTACAAAAACCAGTCACCACTGCTTTACTATTTCAGTCTTCCTACTTGCTTCTGACCAGTCAGCAGCAAACACTACCTGGAACAGAATGGGTGATCCTGAGTTGAGCATATTTTAGATGCAATTTATGAAGGTGTTAGTGACACCACAAGGGGACAGAAAATAGAGAAAAAGATCCTAGGCAGCAAGCAATAAACAATACCAGTCTCCATATCATATCATCAGCTCCCACCAGCCAGTTTCATGAATTTAATATTTTGCAGCCAACAGACTGGATTACTGGAATAAGTTGAGGATGCCAAAACAAATGTTTCAGAAATTTCAACCAGTTTTATTACATAAACAGACTAAATGTTTTCTTAAGGAAGATAGCATTTCAGCTCTCGCATTTCCATACTAATACTTTATAAAAAAAACAGATTTTTTTTTTTCTTCTCCTCCTCCTCTTAAAAACCTTTAATATAAAGAGGTCATACAGTTTTCCTGAAATCTGTCACAGTCTGGGCCAGACCAGCCACTGAAATGAATGACAGATGCTCTCCCCAACCTCTCTCCAAGAGGAGGGAGAGAGAGAGAATGAGTTTAGAAAAACAATAATCTACTTTAATGAAAATACTAATAAAATAATAAAAAGGAAATAATAAAATAGATACAATACATACAAAACTGTATCGGGATCAAAGGGTGACCTGCAAAACTCCCTGAGCACCAGGAAAGTCCCAGACTGGACACAGTGACAGATAGCAGCTGGATTCCTGACCTGGATTCAGGAATGCATGGATTGGGATCAAAGGACTGGGATCAAACAGAGTAGTCCTCAGATGCTGACCCTTGAAGAGAGAACTGACCCTTTGATCCCTTAGCTTTTATGTGTAACATGGGGCAGATGGGATGGAATATCCTGTTGGTCAGTTTTGGGTCACCTCTCCTGTCTGCTCCCCCAAGGTGTAACCCCTCTGTGCTTTCCCATTTCCAGCCCTCCAACAAGGCAAATAAAGTTAGCATGCTCTCTACATACCATTCCTTGGCATAAATTAGAAACAATCAGGTCTTATCTCTCCAGGACTGAACAACGTCCAGACAATATGCTGTTAATTTCAGAGAGTTCAATTAGTTAGCAGATGCTTAGCTGCAAAGTAAAACTACTGAACAAAAAAAAATTGGTTCTGTTTTACCTCAATTCAGGATAAGATCCAACAAGAAAAAGCAGAAGTACAAGAACGTGGTGTATGAAGGTCCTTATATAAAAAGTTATCAGTACCAGATTACTACCTTTGTATCAGAATGACTGGTCTGCTTTGCTTTCATTAGTGTGTTTAATGTTCTTTCCCAGTAAGTCAATTAAATCAGTTTAATTAGTAAAATCAATGTACTTGTGAGGCCTGCTTCCAAAAGTTCCCAGTTGCCCTTGCTTGTAATATCTCTACCCTTGCAACAACTCCTAGCAATAACTGTTATTTCTCCCTGAACATCAGAAAAGGGAAGCACAGAGTCCAACAGCAAGTAGATGGAGATGGTGATTAGCATGAGGCATGCCTTCCGTTGTAACACAAGAAACAACAAGAAATTACAGCAGTGTCATTTACCTAGATAGGAATGCTTTTGCAACCCCAGGCTTAAGTGACCTAACCCTGAGGAGAGCTGTGCTGCAGAGGAAGTAGGCTTAGGCTCAAGGGAATAGATACCACCTGAAGCTGCTTCCCTACTCTTTCTTGAAGGTGCTGTTTTAACTTGTCACCTTTCACATCTCAGCAATGGAAGCAATGAATGATGCAGTAGAAGGAAAGTCTGGGAAATGTCTGAGAAAGGCAATGCATGGATTCCTGCAGCCACCAAAGACTGCGCACTAGTATTTGAATTAGATGTTCAATAATTGCTCAACACACCTTTCTTCTGTTGCACCTTCCAACACTGACCAATAGCTGTTTATGTCTCTAAGTGAATCCCATTCCTCCTCAGTCCTGCAGAGTAAAGGAGCAAGTCCTCTGTGGTCCCTTTACTTATGGACAAACTAAAGACTCTGAAGAATAAGCCTCAAGTACCTTCACCTTTGTTTGCCAGGATAAAGCTTGAGACAGCAATGAAGAAAAACTTTATTTTGTGACTATCCACTACAACACTCCCTGCCTTGTCTTGGGAAGCACTGGCTTCTGCACAGAGGTAACACCAGCGGCGTGGCCAGGGTGGCCTCAGCCACATCCAGCCCTTAAACACATGTGGCTTAGGGTGGCATCTGTCCTGCTATAGGCTGTTCAGTCACATCTACTTTTATGTGGCTCAGAGAAGCAGAAGATACAGATGGATTTATTTCACATTGGCAGCATCCTTGCTGCTTTCATTCTTGTAGCATTTTGCTGCAAATATAATATCTAAAAATAGTCCCAGCTATGACTTGCATAAGGTCAGAGGAAGGCTGGGTACATTACACCGCAGTGAAAACATGAATGTGCGAACAATACTTTCCACTGCAAAACCAACTCTTGGAGAGAAATGATTGATAAATAAAAATACATCTGAGGCACAGGCCTTATGGTTCTCCAAAAGGGCCACAGAAAGGGCTGATTGCAAAGTTTGTGGAGAGGTGCTGGCTTTCAGACTGGTGCATGCTGAAACGAACCCCATCTGAATCTCATGTAGAGAAAGAAAACACATGCTTTGTTTATCAAAAGCGATCATAGCAGAGCATTCAGATCCAGAATAAGTTTTCATCATCATTCAGATGTGCCATTTTTAGCTGAGTTTACCTCATCTCTAACTTGTATATGCTGTTCTGCAGACAAATGATTTCTGTATCTCTTGTCTCATTGTCAAATCCGTGAAGTGGGAGGACAGGAAGAAGGGAGAGAGAACTTTTCTGGTATTCATCAGGGTCTGAGTTCTTCTATTCTGACATGCCAGTAATCCAGAGCTCTGAATTTTAACTGATGAAATAGTTAGCTCTATTGTTTCATTGATGGTATTATTGTCAGCACACAAACTACAACTTTCAAAACCCTAAGCAGAAAGTTTACAAATTGTAAGCCTTGGTAAGTTTGATACCTAACACCCAGAGGCAGGAGGCACACAGATAAGTTCGGTGATGAAACATTTCTCTAAACCTGCACACCTCTTGTTTCCCTGCAACTTGAAAAATTTTCCTAAGAGCTGGATTAGGAAAAAAAAATTGAACAAGAAATGCTTACTTGATTCGTGTTCAATTAACTGTGGAAAGAAAGGATACAAGTTACAGTCCACAGTCTGTCCACTTTGGTAAATCTTTATTTTTAGACTGTCATGACAGCAAATCAAGTAAGGTTTAAAAATACACAGCTGCTATTTTGACTGCAGATTTCTCTGTGTCTGGAGCAGATCTGTTCAGTGACAATAACATAAAGTTTATAAAACAATTACAATTTCTTTTTAGTAAGTACATATTTAATTCAGTTGCAGTCAATGATCTAAAACAATACATCTGTTTTCTCATTTGGTATTTGCTATATGTGACTGATCATATGACATACTAAGGTTATACATCATATCTAGGGTCTTATCGCAGACCCAAGAGATGCATCTCATTTTAAAGAACCATCAAAAAGAGCCATCCGAAACCCCAGATAATTACCTTATACAATTCCTCTGAGATGAGATTGTAAATGAACATAAACCAATATTTCTACGATTTACAATGTGACAAGGAGCTCTTGAAAAAATCTCAGGAAAGTTTGCATGCAAATGATGGAGCCAAGGATGTTAAAGTTCTGTACAATGTCACAACAAAAAAATGTTTTCAAGGAATGTGAATATTTTTGGTGGAGTGCATAGGGCAGATCGATATTGTCTATTTCTTTTAATCCTTGTTACCCAGTACGTAGTGTTTATCTCATTTTTATTATAATACTTAAATCCTGAGGTTATTAATTACTTTACGGGTTTTTCAATAAATTTACTATCTTAGTATCTGAGGGGATTCACAACCAATATTGTATTTATCTTTGCAGTACTAGAGGTGCAACTGAGGTTAAAAACTACTATTACTTCTGTGTGACAGATGCAAAATTGAAGTTAGAAAGATGAGCAACCTGCTCTAGTGAGAGGTGTCCCTGCCCATGGCAGGGGTATTGGAACTTGATGATCTTTAAGGTCCCTTCCAACTCTAACCATTCTATGATTCTATGAAAATAAATACAACTACATACAATATTTTAAAGAAATAAATATACACACATACACCAAGCATGGACAGCTCAGGTTCTGATATTTCACTTGAAGTTGCATGCCTCCTGCACAAAAACCCTGCCAGAGGTTTCTAGGCAGGTTTCTAGGAGAGCATCTAAGTCTCCTTAAACTAGAGATTTTCTTCTCTTTTTGAGGTCAGAGCTCTTCCTCAATCACTATGTATTTAACAACCTCAGCAAGAAACCATGCTTGCGCCTCCTTTTGCTACTCAGATATATTTATTTTGGGGGGCTAAGGAAGAAAACACTATGTCATTGGAAACCAGAGCATACTGCATTTGTAAATGATTCTCTGGAGCCTAATTTCTCAGAAGTCCTGTCCTTCAATACAAAATAAAAAGCACCACCTGGAATCACAGTGACCTCTAAGTGAGTCAAACCCTATATCTTGACACCCACAGCAGGGACAGCTACAGCTTGAGCAATTGCCTTGGCATTAGGTGTAGCGTGTCACTGTCCTTCATGGCACACCTGCTCTGCAATTGCCATTCAGATTGATCTTGCATATACATGTTGCCAGACGAGCTCTACATGAGTCAGGCGGTGAACATGGTCCTGCCCAGTGTAGGTGGAGAGGGAGAATAAAAGATATAGATGAAAACTTCATCGATAATACTAGTAAATTTCTAGCAAGCATACACAAGACATATTTTCTTTGAGGCTCAGACCTTGAACAAGTCCACATGGGTTTTACAGAGGCATTTTGATTCCAGGACAGTCCTGGTGAACCTCAAATCTTCAGTATAAGATATGCAGAGTGAAAAGGTTTTTCTATGAGACAACTGCCCTGTTAGATAAGCCAGAAACTAGAATGTGACAATTAGGGAGCTACTCCCTGTATTTTATAGCAGCTTGAGCTTGTGGTGTTTCATGACAATAAGCACTGGTTCAGAGTTACTGAACAGGCTGAAATTGCTCTATAGTGAAAATAAAAATGCTTTAAAATGACAGGGATGGAGTAGGTCCACACTGCAGTGCATCAGTCAGGCACGTTTCCTTTCAGAGCGTGCATGCTGCTCAGGTTCCCACAGCTTCTCTTCAGGTCCCTAGACTTGGCATGAGGGAGTGTGGAGCTCAAGAGAAGCTGTTGCACCATCAGGCCTCCCCCTCGCCTGGTAAATTGGTGCTGCATGTACGCTGTGAAGAGGCACCGAATCTTGCTACTGCAATTTTTGTCCAGTGAAATGCACTGGTGCTGTCCCAGGAGGAGTAGGAGAGAGTTCAGAGCCGTGAGGCACAGGTAACACAGGGCAGGCACTGCTGGTAGAAACCCCACATCACATTTCCCCCTGTGAGACCTGGATCAGCAATATTTCTTGCTCATCCCTACCTGGAGCAATGTAGCCATAGCCCACCTGAGACAAACCCACCCCAAAATTCCAGGTGCTGAAGTGATCCCCTGGGCTGGCAGTTCGGATGCAGGGCCGCCCAGCAGCAGAGTCTTCTGCTGGGCATGTTGGGGAGTTGCGTGGGGACAGGCAGGACAGGGAGAAGCAGGAGGCTGCGGCATAGAGCTGCTCATCCTGCATGTGAAGGGTCCCTGCCTTGTCCTTGGTAGAGACACAGTCAGGCAAACTCTCACTTTGCATCGGTAACTGGGAAATGGGTTTGGTTTTGGTTTGAGTTCAGCAAGTGCTTTAAAATAACAGGTTCCAGTTTAGTTGCGGTCGAAGATAAAAAACCCAAAAGAATGGTCCAAACTGTGCTTTTTCCCTTTGGGCTCGGGTTCTATTTCACGCCCTGGTAACAATCTCCTTAATGTACTTTTCTGAAAGCTTCTTGAGGTAATCAAGTGAATGGTTTTAAGCAAAACAAAAGGAATTTCAGAGCTACAGGTCAAGGTCTAAGCCATAAATTCAAAAGAGAAGAGATTCCTGCATAAAAATTGCTAAGCAGCCACAGCTCTAAATGATACAGTAGTATTTCTAAAACTTGTGATTCTTACTTCATCATCTTATTATTCATTCTGGCCTAGGAACATACAGTTTGCAGTCTGAATCTACAAGACTTAATGGATTTTAAGGCTTAGCATTTTAGCCAGAATATTCCTTGTGCCTCTCCTTGGTCTGTTACTCCTTGTCTTACTCCTTAGGATTTCTTAAAAATTACAGAAATTTTTGATTTATCATCTGTTCTGCTACTGTAGCTCTCATCTTAGAATCAGCACCTCAGTGGTTTTTAAACTGCAGATACACTGCCGCAAACTGTAGCTAATCCATTGAATATATTATGGAGGGTTTATTTTTTTTTTTAGAGTAGCATGTCACAGAAGCGTTCGCAGTTACCAGCTGCCTCCGTTTTAGGCTGTCATTTAAGACATTTTGAGTCTATTCTACTTCATCTTAACGACTAAGGCTGTTTTGGAGACATTTTGATTTTCACAGCTCGATAAGGTTTTGCATAAGGTCTGACCAATAAGGACTCCAACTCTATTTACAAAGCCTTACCTTAATCATAGAGACCCTCTTTGTGTAGCAAGCACTTGCTCTCCTGGTTCTGCTCAGCCGGGTTGCAGTGAGGTGGGTAAGGGAGAACTGCAAGCAAAGAAAGAGGAGAGAACGGGAGGACAGGGTTTCAGCCCAGGCAGAAACATCAAGTAGTTTTGGGATGTTAAAAATAAATCCCGTGCATGTGACCGCGTAGCTCAGCTTACAGAGCGGTCTATTCCACTGTATTTGTTAACACTGTCACTTCTGGAGTGATACTTCACAGAGAAAACGTGAGAAGCAGAACCAATAACACTCTTCAGAGGAAAAGATCAAAACCCCTCCCAGAGTCCTGTATCAGCTCCCTGCTGCTCTCTGATGGGGGCTTGCCCTTTACGACTTAACTCCCCTCCGTGCCCACACCAGTTTGTGGTTTCTGCTGTTGGAGCTGTCTCCGTGCCCCTGATTCCCATCGTCACTAACTCTAGCAGCTGGGGCAGACAGTGATGGCAGTTTTCCAATCTGTCTGGGCAGAAAGAGCACAGGAACAACCCAGAGCTGAGCAGCTGGGCAGATCTTCCTGCCCACCTCCCAGGGACCCCCCCAGGAGACTCCCCAGCTCTAGTTCCTCCACTGCACAGGGAAAGGGTCCCACCAGCCTCCAGGAGGAAGCCTGAGGAGTGCAGATCCTAGTTTCACCCTTCCTCAGCCAAACCTGAGGAGGCAAAGGAGAAAAGGTCACATTTTACCTTCAGTGTGGACCCATTAAAGCACTTCAAGGTGAGTTTCATGGTGAGCATTTCCTACTCATGGTGAGTATTTCACATATATATACATGTGATATATGGGTGCTACTACATGTCAGTGAGGTTTAGGCATATTACCACTACAGGTCAGTGCAGATGGGGCAGGCATTCCTTCTCCCTGGTGGGTGCTCACCCCATCTGGCTCCAAAGACACCTCTTGTGACCCTGCTGCTGTACGTAACACCTTTTCACCAACTCCAAAACACAGAATGACACCTTTTGGCTGCGGTGGTGGCGACGGCTCTCGGAGATCCTAAGTCACATTGAACTTGTTTCTTCGCCTTATCTTTCCCTATCTGCAAATTCCCAGTGACTCTCATCATTTGAAACAGTGCAGGCAACTGTGTTTTCATTTTTAGGGCTGAACAAAATGTCAGCAGGTGACAACCAAGGCTTGCTGATGCCAATCGTAATTTACTAGTGCTAAATATGGTTAGCAGTCTGGCTCCACAGCCTTTTTTAGAAAGGGCTGCATTATCATGGTACCATTTTCTGTCATCCCATTGCACTGGGGGAAAACAGGGGCCAGTGGTAATATGCCTAAACTGAAATTCCACTCAATCACAACACAGTCACTGATCTCTTTGCCCTGTCCGTTTCTACCTCTCACCCTGCAGTTCAGGGATGTACTTCAGCCTTCAATTTTGTCATTGTCTTTTTAGACTGTGTTTAAAAACATGCTGCTTGTGTGCCTCACTTTTATATAAAGTAAAAAATTCTTCTCAAAGTTCAGTATTACTGGTTTAGTAGTAAACTCCCTCCAGCTGAATCACCCCAGATTACTAAAATACTTAGGGCTTCAGAATTAGCTGTTGTCAGAAATGAAACCACCTTCTGCCTTAATTTTACTGGCACCTAATGTCAGCCTGGCTTTAGATCTCCATGTTTCCAATCTGAAATCTGGTGGCACTTTTTACTGCTTCCATGGGTTGCCTGGTGATCAGGCAGACCCAAACAGCCTGCCCGGGGCCAGCCTCACCCTGTTGGGTACTCTGCCTCATGTAAGGCAAGCCCCCAAGATTTGCAAATCCACACATGCAGGTGATGACTTTACTCCAAAAAGACATCATCTGCGGTGGCCTTTCAGGGCAGAGTATGACAAGATGTGTGCAATGAACGTAGTTCACTATCTCTGAAATTATGTACTTGATGAAGGGAGCAGAAGAGTGCAGGTGACAGGAAACAGGAATTCATCCTTGCACCTGCAGCACACCGTTGTATTAGCTCAGCTGCATCTGAAACCGGACTCAGCAAAACCATGAGAGTTTGCAGATCTCTACTGCCGCCCTCACCTGTGCTAATTTGCTTCAAGGTATGTCAGGAATGCCCAACCAACACTGTAACCAGACCTCCTGCGGCAGTGTAGATGTGCTTAATGACAGGGTGTGAGAAACCTCAAACCTCTGAAAGAAAAGTGTTAACTGTCATGTATTTTGATGCTAATGTTTTGGGAGAAAGCTGTTGCCAGTCTGCTTTAATCTCTCTTATCTCATTTCTGTGGGTAGAAATACTGTGCTATATAGAAGCTCTATGAA